>JAGFMF010011711.1:1408303-1471037 GCA_019455555.1 Galemys pyrenaicus
CCCTCCCTGGCCGGCGGCAGGGATCGAACTCGTGCTGCAGTGGCTGCGGTTCGCTTCATAGTGCGTTGCTTAACCCACTGCGCCACCAGGGAGGCCCCAATAAAAAATTATCTATTAATAAAAACAAATACTGGTCTCTCCTGGCAGTTATGACGGGCATCCCCCACCCATTCCTCTGTCCTAGGTTCCTTTCACCGGAGTCCCCCGACAACCCCCTTCCTCCCGCTGCTCTTCTCGTCCACTCTTTTCCCAGCCCTAGGACAGACACTGCGCTCCCCGTGGGCCCCGCCAGCTGCTGGCCCATGGGGCTGACCCACATGGCGCCTCCCCACTGCTCCCCTCAGCAGTGTAGTTCAGTCAGTCTGCCTGTTCTGTTCCCCACTCTGTCTCACCCCCACACACACACACACATCTGTCCTGTAGTCCAGTTCTTGTATGCATAAATGTTTAAAAAAAAAAGTATTCCCAGACCCAAAACTAACCTACCAGATCATAGCAAATAAGAACGTTCTGCTTGCAGATTGTGAGGGAAACCTGTGCTCTTTAATTTACAGAAACATGTACTTCATGTATGTACATCACACACAACACTTCTTAAAACCTTTTATTTTTTTTTTATGCATACAAGAGCTGGGGTACAGGCCAGAGTCACAGGAGGTGAGAGGATTCACCAGGGACAGAGTGGGGAACAGAACAGGCAGACTGACTGAAACACACTGCTGAGGGCAGCCGCGGACAAGGCAGGAGAGGTCTGCTGCGCCATGTGGGTCCCCTCCCTGGCCGGCAGCAGGGATCGAACTCATGCTGCAGTGGCTGCTGTTCGCTTCATAGTGCGTTGCTTAACCCACTGCGCCACCAGGGAGGCCCAGCACTATAACTTATTTAGGTAACATAATAATTGCAGCTAACTCTACTGTGTGGTATATTTGAAACTTGCTAAGAGTAGATCCTGAAAGTTCTCATCACAAGGGAAAAAATATTTTTTCTTTTCGTGGTTTTGGTCTATTTCTGTATGCGGTAGAGCAGTTAACTAACTTACTGTGGTGATCATTTTGCTATATGTAAGTCAAGTCATGCTGTACTTAAGCTCATGTCAATTAGCTATCAATAAAAGTAAAATAAATTACATGCATATGACACTAAAAAACAACAAAAAAAAAAACCAAAAAAAGGGAAGTGGAAGGTGGACTGAGTCAAGGTGCCACCCCCACTCTGCGGCCCCAGGCGGCTCCTCTGGGCCGCACCAGTTCCAGCTCTAAAATGGGGGTTTCCAGAACCACAGTGGGGTACCACCTCCTGCCTGTGCGAATGGCAGGTGCTCAAAAGACGCCCAGCAGACCACGAGACGCCCAGCAAGTGCAGCAGAGGAGAGAGGAGCGGAGAGGCGCACGCATGCTCCACTGCGATGGGCGTGGCCATTTTGGAAGCCGGCCCGGGTTCACCTTGGAAAGGTGAAACGGAAACCCCGCATGATCCAGCAGTACCCACTTTGGGTACCCGCAGAACACGACACCATCAACTCAGAAAAACGTGTGTGCTCGTGACCTTTATTTCAGCACCGTTTTCCGTCGCGGTGACACCAACCAGCCCAGCGCCTGGCGAGGCCGCATCTACCGCTCGCTGCCCGGACAATCTCGCGCGCCCTTCAGAGCAAACTGGAAGGAGCGCGAGGGGCTTGCGCGACCAGCCAGCAGCAGAGATAAAGCCAACCGCGGGGGGTGTCTCATACACAGGAGGGTAAGGAGACAGAGCGGAGGAATTGCCAAAGCAGAATACAAACTAGTGGCCAGTGACAACCGCACAGAGATGCTGACGGTAAGAGGGAAGGGCAGGGGGGAGAGGGCAAGGAGACCGGGTGGGGGCTGAATAAATGGAGTCTTTAGAAAAGTATAAGGTGATTAAGGGACCCATAATAAAAACATTTCAGCAGCCACAGGGTATTGTTGCCGGCGGGCACTGCAGAACGCGGTCCACAGCCGTCTCGTCACCCTCTTCTAGGAGGGCACATTCTCTCAGGATGCACCCCCACAACCCCCCAAAAAACAGAGACTAGGGATTAGTGGGTTTGAGTTCAGAGCTCACGTCTGACAGCTTCCTGTATCCCTTCGGAGATGGCCAAACCTGGGCGTGGGGGACTGAGCAGGGCGCTGGCGCGAGAACCTAGCTCGAGCAGCGGACTCGGGTGGACCAGCCTTGCCCCTCACCTCCGCGGGTTCTTGAGAACCGCCCAGGGGCTTGGCGGAGACCCGGAGCGTCTGCGGAGGGAGTGGAAGGCGGCTGTAGTTGATCCCGCCGTGGATGTCTGTAGTGCACGGCGTTTTCTGCCCCTGGAAGTACCGCACAGAAAATCGCTGAGGTTGTGGGCGCCTGCTGAGGTTGGTGTGAGGGAATTTTAACAGAAAAGCTTCGCCGTCCGGGCCGGGGGTGCGATCGACTCTCCAAGCCAACCTATCCACTCTCGAGGCCGCCGGTCTCCACTCCGCGCCGGTTTTAGACACCCGGTTTCGGCCCCCCCCCCCCAGAAGTGTTGCCATCCCACAGCAGCCACTTAAGCATAAGGGCCAGGTTTAGGGGGTCCCTAGGGAGATTCCACCAGAACACCCAGGTGAGAGATGAGTCAGATTTCAGGGTATCCCTGGGCTTCCCTGTAGCCTAGAGCTTGAGTCTCAGCCTATCACCCCTATGCCTTGAGTTAGCTCCTGGCCAGGGAGGGGACCTCTCCTGCCTCCCCGCTGCACCCCTCAGCAGTGGATTTCAGTGATCCACCCATTCTGCTCCCTGCTCTGTCTCTGCTGCATTTTCTCACCTGTAACCCACCCTTCTCACCATGTCCCCATCCCTGCCGCACCTCTGTGGGACACCCCGGTTCTTTTATGCAAAAGAAAAAAAAGTCCAACGTATCTGCCCCCCACTCCCATGCTCACCTGTGGTGGGAAGGGGCGTCCTGGCACACACCAGAGCAGGAGGAAGAAGACAGCTGCAGGGGACAGAGGGGGAGGCGTGAGTCCCGGAGCCCTGCAGAGAAGGCAGGTGGGAGCAAGCACCTGAGATAGAAAGGACTCTCAGCAGCTGCGGCCTGCAGCGCATTCCGCGGCCTCGGTGGCACGGCCAGGAAGCACCTGCAAGACTGTCTTCCAGAAGGCACCTGCCCAGGCGCCGGCTCAGGTGCCATGTGGTGTGAAGCGACTCAGCTGTGATGCAGGTTGGCACAGAAGCATCTGGTCATGCTCAAAGGTGGATTTCTTTTTCTTTTTTTAAAGATTTTTATTTATGCACACAAGCACTGGGGTACAGGCCGGAGGTGGGGGTGGTGAGAGGAGTCACCAGACACAGAGTAACTGAAATACTCTGCTGAGGGGAGCGGTTGGCGAGGCAGGAGAGGTCTGCTGCGCCCTGTGGGTCACGCCCTGGCCGGGGATGAACTCGCGCCTAACCCCTTGCACCACCAGGGAGGCCCTCAAAGCTGAATTTCCAGGTGACGGGTGTGCATGCAGTGAGAGGACTCAGAGAGGCAGGCGCTGAAAATGGAAAGTGTTTTGGGGAGAGTGCTTTCCCGCTTGTCTCGCCCCTCCCGCCTGCTCTCTGAAACGCACACGCACACTGGCCGGCTGTCAGATGCACAGGACACCCAGCAGGAGACTCGTGCTCCCTCCCAGGCCTCCGTCGTGGCTCTTTAACTGCAGCTGTAAGCAGGACGTGCACCCCTGTGGCTGGCGTCTGGAGAGCCTGTCCCGTGGGACTGCCCCTGGCCCGGAGGGGCCCACGCTCCCTCTGGCATTGAGCTTCAGAGTTGGATCGCCGCGGCACACTCAGCTGGCGCTGACCAGTCCCCACGAAACCCACTGCGGAGCCCAGGCCAGCGGCCGCGACCCGGTTGCCGTCTCTTCTCGCGCTGGCAGCGGGCACATTGCAGACTCGCGCCTTCTAACCAGAACCTCCCTGTTACTCTAAACTGGAACTGCATCCCCCCGCACGCCACCAGGCTCCCCTGTGTGCCCCCAAAGACAGGAGCCTCGTCCCACCTCCCTCTTCCCACTTCCCTCTTCCCAGAGAATGAATTAACGCTCGTCTAGCTGACCGCCAGGCCCCCTCCCGGAAACAACCAGCTCCTTTGCTTTGGTGTGTTTTTATGCACTCTTACCTCTTATTTATTTATTTCTATTTTAGTTTTATATATAAAAGATTTATTTATTTATGCACACAAGGACTTGGGTACAGGCCGGAGGGGGCAGGTGGTGAGAGGATCCACCAGAGACAGAGCGGGGAGCAGCACAGGCAGATCGACTGGAATACACTGCTGAGGGGAGCAGCGGGGAGAGGTCTGCTGCGCCCTGTGGTCCCCTCCCTGGCCGGGGATTGAACCCAGGACCCAGAGCGCAGCAGCGGTAGCCCTGAGACTTAATGCCTCTGCCAGGAGGGAGACCCTGCAGAAACTGGGCTCCGTGCTTACTTGTCCTCTCTCCCCTCCCACCTCTTTTCTTTTGGGGGCTGTGATCTACAGTTTGGGCCTCCCAGTGGGAAAGGCAGTGTCAGGGCCTCCAGGTCATGCTCTTCGGCTAATTTGCATTTTGCTCCCGGGCAATGCTCTGCTGTGTGAGCAGCAGGCACAGCTGTGCCCACTTACCGCGATGGAGGCCCACGCGCTTACCAAGATGGAGCCTCAGAGGCGGTCACCACCCATCCCTTGTGAGCTGCAGCTTCTCCGGGCCTGGGGAGGAGCCGAGCCGTCGGTTTGCCTTCCAGGATAACTTGTGAGTTCACGCGAAAGTTCTTCTCTGGGGTGTAGAGCTACTGATGGACTCAGGCCGGGTTCCACCTGGCTTCTCTTTGATTTCTTCCGGGAGGGGGATGGGAGTCTTCGGCGGCTCGCTGCCCACGTCGGAGCCAGCCGAGCGCTCGCCGCCCCAGCTTGGGCCCAGGCCCCCTCTGTCAGGGAAACTCCTCCAAGGAGTTTCCTGGGTTTTCCTCGTGGCTTGGGAAGTTGGGCCCCAGGCCCAGCCCTGGCATGCCCCCTCGCCTCCTGCACCCCTCAGTGGCCGCCAACCTTAGGTCTTGAACTTCTCGGGGCTGTCTTGGCGCGGTATAGCTGGTTCGAAGTTTCTGGATTTCTTCTAGGAGCCCATTTCGGATTTTTTTAGTAGTTGTTTTCGAGGAGGAGGGTGATTCCGGCCTCGTGAGCCCGCGGGGTCCTGAGTGATTCATGTGTTTTTAGCAAATATCCCCCGAGCATCCGCTCTGTGCCCGGCCCCTCACTAGGTCGTGCTGGGACGTGGCAGCGACTGATACATTCCCAGCCCTGCCTTCTTGGGACCCCCAGTTCACGGGGAAACCAGACCTACTCCCAGATAGTAATGGCCCTAGAGTGGTTGGGAGGAGCGGGGAGCATGGGAAGGGCAACAGGGCCCAGCCGCGGCAGTCAGGGGGGCTTTCCCCCAGAGGAGGCATCTCTGAAAACTCAGGGTGAGCATGGAGAAGAGCAAGTGTTGCAGGCAGAGGAAGCAACATATGCAAAGGCCCAGTGGCCAGAGAAAAAAGGGCGTGAGCACTGAAGGAGGGTGATTTGGAAACAGCCAGCCAATCAGCGATGGGTGCCCCATGTTGGGCCTTGGGGTTAAGAGTCGGGACTTGTTCTGTGAACAAGCAGAAACCGCCGCAGGGCTTTCCGCAGGACGGCCCTTCAGCGCACTCTACCTTCTTGACCATCGCTCGGTGTGCGCGAGGACCCAGGGGAAGGGCTGGGACGGGAACTGGCTGGAGAAAGACAACGGGGCTGGCACAGGCTAGGGGCAGAGCCTGGCGTGTGTCGGGCCTGTTGAATAATCAGATCGGTAATCCCGGCTCCAACGCGTACTGTGTGTGTGTGTATGTGTGTGTGTGTGTGCTTGAAATCAGATGTTTTTTCTATTCTCGGTTTAAAGAATGAACCCATTCTGTAAGGTTTATCATAAAAAACAGCAGTCCTCAACCCACACCCGCCTGGGCCCTTTCGGTCATGTTTTTCTGGCAGGTACTTGTCCTGCCCTGCCTCAGTTTCTTTTCAAGCAGCTCACTGCATCACTATAATGACGTCACTGTGAAGCACAAATAAGTGGAAGTGCGCAGTTGGAAGTGTGGACCCGTGAAATCACCACTGTAGCAAACAGTGAACACATCTCATCACCCCCTAAGTTGGCCCCGGCCACCTCCAGCCCCTGGGGGCCGCCAGTCAGCTTGCTCTCAGGGCCCGTCACAGATGCCAGGTTGCCAGGGCCACGCACAAGGCTGCCTGCGGCACAGGTAGCTTGGGGTGGGAGGAAGCCGTGGCTGAGGTGCCTGCCAGCTGGGGCAGTCATGGATGGGGCAGGCTGGCCCTGCTCTGGCTCTGGAGCCCCTTCTCATTCCAGTGGTGGCCTGTTTGTCTGGCTTGAACAGGGTCTTGCAGATTTGTTTGTGTTTTGACGTGAAAGTTGTATCATCTGCAGTTAACCGTTTGATAGTGAACAGCTCCAAACATTTAAGTCACTCAGCATATATCTAGTTCCAAAACATTTTCATCACCCCAAAGGGCAACTTAATTCCCATTAAGTTATCACTCCTCAACCCAACCCCTTCCAGGCCCTGACAACCACCAACCTGCTTTCTGTCTCTGTGAACTTACCTAGGTATTCTGGACATCTCAGATAAATGGAAATCAGACAGTATGTGGCTTTTTGTTTCTGGCTTCTCTCGCTCAACATGTTTTTGATTAATGCTGGTGTCAGTGCTTTATTCCTTTTTATGGCTGCATAATATTCCGTTGTGCTGAAAGAGTCTTTCATCTGCTCGTCTGTTGTTGAACCACTGGGTCTGTTTCTGCCTTTACACCTGTTCTATCGCTGTAATTAGTGGTAAATGAACATGTGTGTAACTTGCATTCTTAGGCTTGTGTTTCCACCTGGAGGGCTGGTGGAAATGTAAGATGGTACCGTCACTGAGAAAGCAACTTAGTACCCCGAGTAATCTCACTTTCTCCCCTTTATAGTCATTATGTCCCCAAAGAGTAATCACCACCCTGATATGTAACCTGTGGATTGTGTACATATTTGGGGGCTTCTGATGAATGCAATCATACATCACGTGTGCTCACCTGTTACACGTGTGACTGCGTTATAGTTGCGGTTCCTTTGTCCTCACTGCTATTGAGTGTTTTAATGTGTGCCTTTGTTTAAACCAACCCTACAATCAGCAGCCACGTGTGCCGGTTTCGTCATCATTTGTTCATAGCACAACAGTGACTGCTGTGAGTTCCACCCAGGAGCTGACTCGCCTACTGTCCCAGTGTTGTGCCTCAGTAGTTGCTGGCAACCAGCTTCGAGAGTGGGTGTCCTCCATTACCTGTCGCAGCCTGAGTGTGTTTCAACAAATAGGGTGTGTGAGGTTTTCATTATAGCTACTTCGGGGTGTATGTAGTACACTTGTTACAGGGCAGGGAGAGGGGCACCCCAGAATCTCCAAACCTGCCCCCTCTAAATAGGTTCTGCCATCTGCTGCATCAAGACAAAACATAGAGCCCTTTAATGGAAAGGAACTCTGATACAATCACTGTGCAATACAAAGACTAGATAAAGAATACAGTTTCTAAATGCAGCATCCAAAGTTACCCATCCCCTCATGGGTAAAAGTCCACCCAAATGGCAATGCTTGAAAGCCTGCCACAAGTCTAAGGCACCTTCCGGCAGGGAAAGGGTCAAATACAGTCCGATGGGGCCTTCCTGGTGGAGCAGTGGGTTAAGCAATGCACTGTGAGGCAAACAGCAGCCCCTGCAGCACAGTTCCATCCTTGCTGCCGGCTGGGGAGGGGACCCACATGGTGCAGCCTCACCCGCTGCTCCCCTCAGCAGTGAATTTCAGGGAGGAAAAGGGCAAAATCAATGTCAAGATAAACGCAGCCATTGTTAACCTCCCAGTGTCTCTCACCCTCATCTGTTCCAACCAGTCCAGGACCAAAGAGCAAGTGCAGTTTCTTCACTTGTCTCTGCCCCCTGTGCCTCCTGCAGGGCCCCTTATGGCTCCCCATCCTGTGTCCTCCCCCTGTCTCATCTCCAGTTTCTCCCTGTGCATCTCTCCACCCTTTCCTCCCCAAATCTCTGGCCTCTACCCAGTTCTTCTATGCATAAATAAATAAAAAATAAATCTTTTTTAAAAAGTTAATTTCAATGTATTCCATGAATCAAACTTTTCTTTAAGAAAAAAAAAAAAAAGATTTGGGTCCTTCCTGGTGGCGCAGTGGGTTAAGCAACGCACTATGAAGCAAACCTCAGCGTTCAATCCCTGCTGCTGCTTGGGAGGGGACCCACATGGCACAGCAGACCTCTCCTGCCTCGCCCGCTGCTCCCCTCAGCAGTGTGGCCTGTTCTGTACCCAGCTCTGTCTCTGGTGCATATCCTCACCCCCCACACCTCTGGCCTGGGCCTGCACCCTAGTTCTTGTATGCATAAATAAATAAATCTTTATAAAAAATATTTATTTTTATTTATGCATACAAGAGCTGGGGTATAGGCCAGAGGTGTGGGCAGTGAGAGGATTCACCAGAGACAGAGTGGAGAGCAGAACAAGCCGATCAACTGAAACACACTGCTGAGGGGAGCAGCGGGAGAGGCAGGAGAGGTCTGCTGCGCCATGTGGGTCAGCTCCCTGACTGGGGATCAAACTCTTTTGCTGCAGTGGCTGCAGGATAGCTTAATAGCTGAGACTTTAACCCCTGAGCCACCATGGAGGCCCAAACCAAACTTTTTTCTTTATGGGTGAACTTTTTATGTTTCGTTTAACACATATTTACAAATAATACCCAAGTCAACATTAGGATGATAGTTTCATATATTTTTTCCCCTAAAAGTGTTATTTGGTTACTTCTCAAATATTGATCTACAATCTCTATGGAATGGATGTGTATCTGACCACGTGAGGCAGGCATCAAAGCTTTTATTTTCCCCCATCAGCTGTCAAGGTGATCCAACAGCGTGTATTAAAAAGACCACTCTTTCCTCAGAGCACTGCAGGTCAGCTGACCTGGCCACTCCTGTGTGGATGTTTCTGGATTCTCTGTTCTCTCTTTGGCTTCATGTGCACATACTATACTGTTTTGTGTTTTTTTTTCTCTTTTTCTTTATATGTATTTGACATCAATTGTGGTCCCATGGCGTACTGTACTGTTTTGATAATTCTAACTTTACAGTGGTGATACCAACAAATTGAATTCTTTTACTTACCCAACTGTTCAACAAACCCAGGAAAGATACTTGAAACAAGGGTTTAAGCAGGAGCAGGACTGAGTCATTGGTCAAGGTCTGATTCTTGTTCTAAAGGTCTTCATCCTTAACTGGGGAGAAGCAAGGACTTACATGGGGGAATTCTGAGGAGGGGGAATTCCCTCCTCAGAGGAGAGGGGGAGGCTAAAGAAACTGTCAGCAGGATGTTTCAAGAAATAGGTTGGGGGGGGTTCCAGCAACTGCATTCACAGCCTTCCTTCCCCCACCCATCATGGTGCTTGGCGGTTGTGATGTGGTCCCTTTAGCCTGCACCCTTGGGACACTTAGCAAGATGACAACCAAGGAGACCGGCAGGAGTGACCGGCAGGAGTCAGTTCCCTGGGAAAGCCCCCTGCAGGCAGGCCCGGGCAGCGTTCATAGGTTGCTAAGATTTGTGTGAATTCTAGTTTCCTATGGGAGAAACCTGACTGGCTACCTTCAGTGGGCAGTCAGGGGAAGACGCTGCGAATGATTTCAGAACAAAGTTTAACAAGGGCATCTTCTCTGGGGCCTGAAGACAAGTGAGACGCAACCCACGTGAAGTTTAGAGCCTGCTTGTTCATTCACGCACAACAGACAGATGCACGTCTTCATAACACTGATCTTACCATAGACCCACAGTCCTCAGCATCGCGGACCCTGAACATACACACTCCAGATTTTCATTTCCAGACTCAGTCGGCAAAACACTGGAGCCTTACAACCTCAGAGACGCCTTGGTAACGTGAAAACGCCAGCCCAGCAGAAGAGGAGCTGGAGAAGGGCAGAGAGGGGCAGGGTGACCCGTTAAGACACTCGGCTAAGGCGTCAGCTAGTGCAGGCAAAGGCGTTTTACTTAGGAGGACAGACGCTACCAGGGAACAGCAGAAAGTAAAATCACTTGCAAAAATCGGGCGAGGAAAGGGAAGGAGACCGAACAGGTGATGGGGTCCTTACCTGTGGAGGTGGGTGGGTGGAAAATCAAAATATCTTTTAAATTCAACTTGTAAATCAAGTGGAATTAGCATGTTCCTTGGACCCACAGGGCTAAAGTGTAGAAGCAAGTGCAGGAAAGAGCAAAGGTGCGTAGCCTGGGGGAGGACTAAGGCTGGAGGCGGGGATAGCATTTGTGTTCCGGTCACCAGTGGCCCCCTCCCGTGTTCTTCTCAGAGGGGGAGGACAGGTGAGTGGGTCGGTGGCTGCTGTGCGGGCTGCTTGCCGGGTGAAGCAGTGTTTTCAGGAGTCCATCTGCAAACGGGCCAGAGGGGGACAGATCAAGCCTCGAAAGACCCAGAGCTGTGGCCCGTGTTCTTAGGGCGAAGTGATCCGGTAAAGGTGCTGTCTTTGCAGCGGCCTTGCTCAGTCCTGAGCTCCTCGGAGGTGCCCCCAACCCCAGCAGGGCAGGAGGAGGGGCGAGTCCGCGCGCCTTTCAGGTGGGCGGTGGGAGGAGCCAAGGGGCAAGGTTGACACCTGCCCGGACTGGTGCCCCCGAGGCACATCCCCCACTCAGGGCCTCAGGTCCAGGGCTTTTCTCGCCCTGCTCGCCAGTTTTCTGGACGCTTTCGCAAGTTGCCGTCGGTTCTCTTCGAGGCCCCCACTCCGCGGGCCCCCGCGCTCCCACCGCGACTCCGCGGGTCCGGCGGTGGCCTGACGCGTGTGTCCCCCGCAGTGTACCACTGGACGGAGATGCGCGCCAAGATGCGCCTCCTGGGCTTCAAGGCGGACTCCGTGAAGCCGCTGAACGAGGACGCGGCGGCCGAGTTGGGCGCCGAGCTGCTGGGCGAGCTCACCATCTTCGTGGTGGCCTGCAGCTGCCTGGTGCTGGAGTACTCGCGCCAGCAGGCCAACCACCGTCGCAAGGTGAAGGAGCGGCGCGCTGCCTGGAGCGCCCTGCGGGACGAGGTGGACCACCTGGCGCTGGTGCTCGAGGCGCTGCAGGCGCAGGTGCAGGAGCTGGCGCCGCCGCGGGGTGCCCTGGAGGAGCTGCAGGCGCAGATGCGGGAGGTGCGCACCCAGCTGGGCGCCCTGACCGCGCCATCGCAGCCGCCGCCCGCTGCACCTAAGCTGGAGGAGTAGGAGCCCGCAGGGTCCCCGTCTGCGGTCTGGGCTGCAAGGCCTCCGAGGTCGCCTCTGTCCACAGCCCCTTCCTGAGCTGGCCAGGTGAAGGCCCTCTGATCCTGGCCGGGGCTGATCCAGCCAGGCTTTCCGTCCCCTCCCTCCCAACCCACCCCGCGCGCCTGCCACCGCACCCTCCTCTTGCTGGTGGAAACATCGAAGGGAGCCTGGGCCCTGCCGCCCCGCCCCCTCGCGCAGGTGTAGCCGTGACTAGACAGGCAGGGTCTGCCATTCCCAGCGCTGGGTGGGAGGGCCAGCAGCACACCCGCAGGCCCCTCTTCAGCCACTCGCGCCCCACCCGTCCTGTCCTTACGTAGGGACCCTCATCCATCACTCCAGAACACCTGAGTCTCTTCAGGGGTGGAGGCTATTGCAGTGAAAATGCAGTCACTGGCAGAGCTGCCGTTCCCCCCCTCCACACACACCTTAGCCCTGGCACAGGCCTTCAGGCCTCCAGGCCCAGATCCCACCCCTCCCCACCTCCGGGCACCGCTCCAGTTGGTGGTGGGCCCTGAGGAAGCAGACCCAGCCCGCTTGGGGCCAGCTCATTCTGGTCCCAGTCTCGGCCAGTTTACCCGTCCGGAAGTGCTGGACATCTTATTGCCCTTTCCCGCTGGCTGCTCGTGGGACCCACCTGCTTCCCTACCACGTGGGTCACTGTGTGGCCACCATCTTCCGTCCAGACCTGCTCCTCAGGATACTCAGGGACTTCCCTGTCCTTCGTGCCTCTGGATGGGTCCCCCAGCTCCTGCTCCACGCAGCCTTCCTCCGTGGGACCAGCCGCCCCTCAGCCTGGAAGCGCCCCAGCCCCAGCCAAGTGGAACATTCCAGCAGGCCAAGTTCAGCACCCACCCGCCCACTGAACTCTGGGGCGGTGAGCTCTGTGACTTCTGAATTCTTTTTTTTTTAGTCTGTAAGTGTTTTATAATTAAAGGAGCTCTGAGGTAAACAAGTCACTTTAAGAAAGTGTCTCAGCGCCATGGCCTGTATCAGCAAAATGGGCACAAGGCTCATTAAAATCAGGAGAGAAGCTGCAAAGTGCAGAGTCATCTTAAATTAGCCCTTTCCCAGGTGGGGACATAGACCCGGGGGCTGAATGAGGGGCGGCCCTGGCTTTCTCACCAAGGTGAACCAGAGTGGCAGGGTGGGAAGGAGTGAGGAAAATGCCTGCCTAGGGGCTTGGGGAGAGGGTGGGGCAGAGACCACCTGGCTGTAGGGAGCAGCTCAAGGAAACCGTAACAGGTACAGGGTGGGAAGAAGATGAGGGTTAAGATGGAGGGAGTGAAGGAGACACCCCCCCCAATCCTCAGCTGCAAATCACTCCAGAAATCTTAGCATTTATAAAAACTGGCAGATTTATTCCGCAGGGGCCCATTTTCAAGAAGCTAATGGTGAAGGTGGGCAAGGGGAGTTTCCTCCCCTTTTCCTTTCACCCTCATCTTATTTTCCCAAGGGGATAAAAATGGTCTGGACCCCAAAAACCTAGCCAAATTAAAAAAAAAACAACAAAAAACCAAAAAACTGAGGTTCCAAAAGTTACAGCATCTTAATTCCTTATAGAAAAGGGGAAGGAGCCAGCTGGAAGGGAAGTCCCTGGGGCAGGCCACCCCCAGCCCGACGGGACAGCCCCCCCTTTAAATAGCTGTCCCAAATGAGACAAGCCTGGGGCTATAGCATTTAAAACCCCCCAACACCCCATTTTATCAAAACCAAAGAGAAAAAAAATTTCCCTTTCCCCCCAACCCAAATATATATATATTTTTTCTTAAAAAAAAAAATTCGAAGGCATAAGCGTTTAAAGTGAATCTAGAACAAGGGAATGTGAAATTCCCTCCTTCCTTCCCCCATACTGTGGGGTTAATTGGTACATCCCCAGGAGAGGAACCAGCCCCAAGGGGATGGTAGAGGGGAAAGACCAAAGGGAGCAAAGGGTGGGGGCCTCCCCAGCCAATCAGCAGCCAATATGGGTGTAGGCGTGGTGCCAGGGAAGCCACACCCCCTTGGAATTTTCCAAGTGGGATGGGTCATGGGGAAGACGCATTCCTGTGTTGTCTTCAGCCAATTCCAAGTCAAGTGGAGGCAGGGAAAGCAGGGTGACAGGCCAGGTGCAGAAAGAAGAAACGGGATCTTCTGGGGCCCGCTGGTCAGGGGGAACCCCGCTTCCTCAGCTCTTGGACAAAGGCTGGAAGGAAACAAGGGGCAGGGGTCAGGGTCAGAGCCTCTTCCCCCTTCCATTCCAAAACAGAACAGGAGGCACAGCAAGCCTTGGAATTAAATATTTAAAGCAAATAATTAAATATTTAAAGTAAGTAATTAAAGTAAAAAGCAACCTCACCTTCAATTATTTCCTCTTTCATTTTCTGCAATTCCTTCCTCACTTCTTCCAGAAGCTCCTGAAAATAATGGGTTGTAACCAACGAGGAAGGTTGCCTGGACTTGTAGCAACAAACCCCCCTACTTATTAATGCTGAAGAGGCAAACGAAGTGGGTTCAAGACCCCAAAACACACCCCCCCACACACACACTTTATGACATCAATGACAAGGACAGAGTGACTGGACAATTCTAGAGGAGAATTCTGGAACCTTGTTGCCAGAAGAAAAGGACTGGAGAACATCCAGTACCAGGGTTGGCAAATACATTCCAATCTCCTGCCAACTGGTGATGGATGTTTGGGACCAGTGTGCTAAAAGGGGTTCTGGGTACTCAGCAGGAATGTGGTGATAGATTAGTAATGTCTGTCATGGTCACGGGAAAAGTTGGTTGCGGTGGCTGCGTCATCCCTGACCTGACCAGTCTCTCCATTTCTCGGACTGAGGTTTGGCAGGGTTTTTTTGGATTCACATAGCTGATCGTTGGCAGAGTCTGAAACCCGAGGTCTTTTCTTCCTCTAGCTTCTTTCTAGCTCTCAACCTCCCAACCCAAACCCCCTCTCCAGGCTACCTGCTTCACCCTCTCCAGGTCTGACTCATCACTGGAGCTGGGCGTAGGAGGGTGGGCCTCGGAAGTAGTCACTGAGGAGGACTTCATCCTGGGAGATGGTGTGATTTCGAACAGAAATGAGGTTAGAAGGCCTGCCCCTCCCCCCACCCGCTTCCCTTTCCAAAGATCACTGTGTGTTCTTTCCTACGAATCGGGCAGATCCAACTACTTTGGGGAGGTGGGGTCCCAGTATTGATGGCCCACCTTGGCAAAGTTGTGCTGTTCTTCTCCCAGGGTCTCCGCACAGATTCTGGGGGACAGCAACAGATTGAAAAGATCAGGGACCAGGTATGCCTGGTCTCCATCTTTCTCCCCCAGTTTACCTAGCCCCTGTTCAAAGAACCATGTCAGCAGAATACAACCCCTAGCGTTATTTGCACAGCTTCTCCCATAAGGTAGTTTAATGTGTGAGAACGGGAGAACAGGTCATCTTGGGACTTGCCATTCCTTTGGCTAAGATCTGCTGTCACTCACCACTCTGCACTGGGACTCTGGCCTCTGGCTCCTCCTGCTGGTGGGAAATAAAACTGTCAGCAGCAAGAAATTGCCAGACCTCTGGCCCATTTTCATTTCCAGGCTCAAACCCAGCCTCCATCCCTGTCATGCCCCTCCCCAATATCCCTACTGGAATGGCAGGGCCTGAGGTGTATATGACAGGAAGAACCCCAAACTCACATTGGCAGATTCATCCTTGGGGGGTTTCTCCCCAACTTGTGTGGCTTTCCTTCTGCAGGTTGGAAAAGGCAAAAACCAATGGCTTTCAGCCCTCCTTAGCAGCTCGGCAGTTCCCTTACCCAGAATTCTAGAAAGAGGACTGCTAGGGTGTTGACTTCTGGAATTTGTGGACGCTACGGAAAGTTTCATGTTTTCGGAGTTAAGTAGAGGGCTGGTCTCCATTATGGGTGGTCGCCCCACGTGTTCTCACATTTGGGATCACAACATCCCAAGAGCAGAGGGCCGTGTCTTAAATAGTCTCAGAATCTGAGTTTCCAGAGTCGGAGGCAGATCTCCTAAGAACCTAGAATTCGGGGTATCAGAACATTCTAGAGGTGACCTAGGTGGCGCAAACTTCCGTGATCTCAGGAGAATGCAGTCCCAGCATTCTGTCCCAACCCCGGCTACCACCGGGAACTTTCACCTTAAGAAACAAACTGGGAAGATCCTCCCCCACCTGGCCCTACTGAACCAGAATCTCCAGGTCAGAAGTGCTGCTCAGAGGGGGTTCCCCTGCATTCTCCAAGGCAGGGGCTCACCTCCTGGCCAGCATGGCGTTCATCTCTTCCATGAGCCCCCCCCCAGTGCTTCGACTGCTCTCAGCTTTGGGGGCTGGGGGCCCCCCTGAGGACTCCTCCTGCTGGAGAAATTACAGAGGGAGGGGCTTTATAGGCCAGCTTCCTGGCCCCTAGCCCCCTTATGATGCCCCCAGGCAACTCCAGCCTCCTCCACCAGGCCCAGGCACCTGACACACCTGACCCCTCACCTTGCTAACTTTCCTGAGTTTGGCTCCAGCAATGGCGGCAGCCAGGCCAGGTGCTCCGGCCCCTCCGGCACTGGGGCCTTGTGCTGTGGGGAGGGGGGGTGCAGGGGGTGGACCTCCCCCTGCCGCATGGCTTGCAGCTGGGACTCCCGAGGAGGAGGGCAGACCTGGAGGTGGGGGGGGTCCCGGAGGAGGAGGAGGTCCTGGAGGTGGAGGGGGTCCCCCACCAGTTGGGGGAGCAGGTGGGCCTGTGAAACAAACAGAAAAGGTGGGGTGCTGAGAGAGAAGCCTCATTTGCAACCCAGCTGGCCCACCCTCTGGGAGGAACCCAACCACCCCATGCCACTGGGGTGATCACCTGCGTTGGAGACCCGGCGCTCCCGATCTATGTACTCGGGCGGCCCCGGCTGTTGCCTACGGAAAGCGGAGGAGCAGCCATCACTTGGGGTTCCCAGGGTGGCTTCTCTCAGGGGTCCCCACTGAGGCTGCTCCTAACCCCCACCCGTGCCTGCTTTCCTGCGGGGCAGGGAAAGGGGTGTGGAGGCGGGCAGGGACAGCCAGAGGCCAAGATGGCCGCATTCTGGCCGCCAGACGGGCAAGAGCACAGAGTTACAAAAGCCCAAGATCCTTAAATAGCCAGGTCCTGGGATCTGGGGGACCAGGACTTGGGACGTGAGAAAGGACTGAAACTCTTGGGTGTTTCTCAAACTCTGAGGGGGCAGTGTCAGAAAGCTGTTTCTAGCCCTGTGGGAGATGGAACACTGTAGAGACTGGAAGTGGGGGAGTACTGAACCCCGGGGTAAGGGGTTCTGGAACATTCTAGAACTCTGGCCCAGGCAAGGTTCCTCCCACCCAGAGACTGGCCCCACCTTTTCTGCTGCTCCACCTCCTCTGGGGAAGGGCCATTCTGCACAGGCCAGGTGGGAGGGGCAGGTGGCGGAGGTCCACCTGGAAGGTGAGAGTGGAAAAGGGTAATGCAGCAACTCCAGGATGCTGCCCTGCCCTAGAACATTCCCTCACTGTCCCTGGCCTCCCAGGAATCCAGGCGCCCACTTCCTCCTTCCTGGGGGACCTGATACCAGGCCGAGGAGGGAGCACCTGGACAAACGAAGGCTGGGCTGAGAGCCAGCCCCAGCTTCCCCGCGTGAGCCGCTGAGAGGTGGGCACTGGAGAAGGGACAGGGGAGGCAGCGAAGGCCCAGGAGGGGCTGTCACTTGTCCCAAGTCCACAAGTCAGGGCTTGTCAGGAGCAAGCCTGGGACTGGGGCTCCTCAACACCCAGGCTCTGCACCGCGGCCCAGGACCTCCCGAGCAGGAACTCCGCACTGCCCCAGCTTCAGGCTCCGGGGACCCGACCCGCCGGCCTCCTTTTCTGGGTCCCCAGACAGCCCCACCCCTCCCCCCCAGGAGCAAACACCCCTGCCCCTGGGTGCTCCAAGTTCTGCAGCCTCAGCCTGGCAGAATCGGCACCTGCCTCTCACCCAGAAGGATGAGCACGGTTAAGAAATCCCAGCTGCAGATTTTCCCCTTAACACCGCTGTCTGAAAACGAATGCTGACATGTCACCAGTTACGTAATCGAGGGCGCGGGGAGCCTTGTGGGGGCTGGAGATAGCTATAGCTGGATCTGAGGCGCCCCACGTGAGGGAGCACGTGTGGGAAGGGCTGGAGCGGACAGCGCCCTTCGGGACCGTGCAGTGCCTGTGCGGGCGCACCCACAGGAAACACAGGAACCCCCAATCCTCGCGCTAACCGGCTGTGGGGGCAGTGAACTAGCCCATTCCACGGATGAGCGTGCTGAGGCCGCGCGGTAAACCCCAGGCGCCCGCTGTCTGCCTGCTCTCACCTTCCAGGGCCTCTAGGGCACTGGCCATGCCGGCAGCGAACTGGGCCGCGTCCTCCTTGCTGCCAAAGTTGAGGCCCCAGACTTGGCGGGCGTCGCGCCACTGATGGAAGTTGGGGGTGGCCTGGTTGTACTTGACCCCCCGGAAGATGGCACAGTTGATGACCACCTGGGGGGAGTGGACAGAGGAGGGTGAGGGGGTGACGGCTGCAGCGGTGGGGAGCCAGCTCGCTCAGGGCGGGGAGGGAGAGGGCCTCACCTGCTGGTCCGGCTGCATCTTCCGGCCGACCACCCGGAAGGAGTTGGACGTGGGGTTGTGGTAGATCTGGACTCGGCTGAAGCCCTGCGGGCCCGTGCCCGCGGGCAGCCACCGCTTGTTGCTGTCATCGTAGAGCATCACAGTGGCCCGGCTGGAGCAGACCACCGTCTCACTGCCGGGGAGCGGGAGAGCGGCTGTCAGGCGGAGCGCCCGCAGACCCCCAGGGGCGCCACCCTTTCTCCTCTGGGTGCCCCTGGGAGGATCGAGGTGACAGAAAGTGCGAACGGGAGAGGTGCACATGGGAGGCGGGCCCTAGAGGAGGCGCACCCCAACAGAGATCGGGGAGAACGTGAAACCAGCTGGGAGAGACAGAAAAAGAGACAATCAGATGTAAGACAGGCTAGGACAGACAGACAGACCGATGTGGATGGAGAGACAGACGAAGGGTCAGGCTGACAACAGCACACCAGGGGCAGGCAGGGAGGAAAGGAAACCTGGAGAAGCAGGTAAACTGGGGGTTAGTGCTGGAGGAGGGGGGCAGGCAGACAAGGGGGGCAGGCAGGAGCTCAGGGTGGCACTGAGCACCAGCCCCGGCCTGGTGCACCCCCTGTCTCTACCAGATGCTTGGTCCCCCCACTTCCTCTCTCGGTCAGCAGAGGAAGCTGAGGCCAGAGGGGAGGGGCAGGGGCAGGGTGAGGCCTGCAGCAAGTTGGGGACTGATGCTAGGCCCAGGTCCCAACTTCCTGCTGTCTACCCCCTCTGACCCCCGGCGAACCGAGGGATATCAGCAGACACTCCCCGGTCAGGCCCAAGTCCAGCGGCCGTGCTGCCGCCCCGCCCACAGCCAGCGCAGGAGGCTGTCCATCCCAGCGCCAGGACCTGGCGGAGGTGACAGCTCCCCCAGCCTCGGGGTGGGTCAGCAAACGGACCTGACACCCACAGATGTCAGACGCGTGGCGGTTCAAGCCCCCGCTGACCTGCCTCTGCGTGTGACCAGGGCCCCGACCTTCCCCTGGGGCTGCAGATGACGGTGCAGGGCGGTGGGGGGGTAAATGGGCTCAGCTATCGAAAGCGCTTGGCGCAGTGCCTGGCACACGCTGAGTGCTTGCTAGCTGTCCACATCCCTTTCACCGGCACCCTGAAATCATAACCACGGGGGGCCTGGGTAGCCACAGCTTCAGTGCCCCCAACCCCAATGAGGAAACTGGGGCTCTCAGGCGGGAAGTGACTTGCCCAAGGTCACAGAGATCAGAGGGAAGTGCTGCTCTCCACCCCACCCCCCACCAGACATTTTCCTGAAAAGAAGAAGTTGGTGGTCAGAGGTTTCCGGGAAGAAAAAAATCATACCCCGTACCCTGGTGCCTCGGCCCCGGCTGGGGGTGGGGTGACACTGACGCTGTGGAACACAGACGGGGCAGCCCCTGAGCACACCAGGCTCCTGGGCTTGGATCAGGAGGCTGAGCCCCTGACCCCCCAGTTTGCATAACTCTGCCACCTCACGCCAGCTGCTTAGGCACCTTGTTCTCACTGCAGCCCTCTGACACGCGCTACTTCATCCTCATCTTGCAGCTGCGGATGGAGGCCCAGGCAGCTTGAGGGGCTTGCCCGCGGTCACACAGCTAGGAAGCAGCCAGAACGAGGATCTGAACTCAGGTCACTTGGCTCCCAAGTCTCAACCACCTTGGACTGTGTGGGCTCTACCCAAACACCAGGTGCTATTTATTTTCAGACAAGCGAGGCCTGGGGGACTGTTTCTGGCTCCCTCTGGAGGGCAGGGTTAAGGCCTCACCCACACCTGCCACCCACACCCAGGGCAGGCTCTGGCCAGATGCCCAGGGCTGTTGCTACCCCACCCTGGCTGCACTTTGCTCTCCCAGGCAGCCCTGCCCTGCCTGGCCAGAGAGCTGGGAGCCTGTGGAGTGACCCCAAGGTGGTCCAGGCCCTCTCCAGCCACGGTATCTACAGCAGGATCCAGTTAAGCACAAGTCAGATCATATCCCTCCAGATCTCTCCTCTTCTTGGAAGGTCCCATGGCTTCCACAGAATAACAGCCCAATTCTCTCCATAGCCTGTCATCTGTGTGATCTCTATCTCCACCCTCCTGTCACCTGCCTCCCCTGGTGCTCCTTAAAGTCAGGACACATAACTGCCTGGGGCCTGTGCACTTGTTCTTTCTCAACCAGGATTTTTACCTCCTTTAAGTCTGTGTAAAGGTCACCTCTTCCAGGAAGCCCTCCCTAACTACCCCCTCATCCTATGTCCTACATTTCATAGCAGCAAAAATGTCAAGAACTTGAGGGCAGGGATTTTTGTCCTTCCCATCTTCTGCTGTGTCCCCAGCATGCAGTAGATACTCACTAGTAGTTAAATGCAGCCTGTAAAAAAGGAAAACTCAGCCACAGCATCTGGCATTGATGGGTTACCCTGTGTCCCAGATGCTGTTCTAGGAACTAAGCTCCAATTTCCACACTGAACCGCGAGGTGATTTCATGAGATGAACTCTGGTGCCCACCCTTTTGACGGAGAAGGAGCTGTGGGCAGAGACATGAAGACATTGTCTGGGTCACACAGCCGGTAAGCAGAGGGGCATATGTGAACCTAAGTCCACCCAAGTTCTTAATTGCAAAGAGGAGGAAATAGCTGAGCCGAAGTTTTCAAAAGGC
Source organism: Galemys pyrenaicus (assembly GCA_019455555.1). Classification (NCBI taxonomy): domain Eukaryota; kingdom Metazoa; phylum Chordata; class Mammalia; order Eulipotyphla; family Talpidae; genus Galemys; species Galemys pyrenaicus. The sequence goes on from JAGFMF010011711.1 coordinate 1,428,886, forward strand.
AAGGTATAAAGTGGGTGTGTATCAGAAGGTTTTAAAAAAAAGGTGGGGAGGATATAAATACCTCCTCGCACAAAGGGGTGATAGATTCTGCTGCTTGGGCCATGCTGCCTGAGAGGGGCGCTGGGCGCCCAAGGAGGGAAGGGGGGATGGGCCTAGCAAACTCTTTACCCTTCCGAATGGCTTATCTCTCCTTCTCTTTAACCACAGGCTAGTAGTCCCTATAAAAAAAACAAATTTATTACCTGAGTTTAAAAAAAAACTACAAGCCAGGCAAAAGCGAGAATGGAAACTCCCAGAGCCAGGGAGCTGCCAGTGCAATTGAAACAGGGCCCACCTGATTCCAGGGCTCCCTCACCCTTGTTTTGACATGCGAGAGACTTAATCCAGCCAGCCCTGGACCTGCCCCTCTCCAGGAGCCCCCACATTCTGGAAAACTCTAGCATGCAGTAGAAGAAAGAGGGTCTAAGCCATCCCTTTGCTGAGTGGCTCTACCTGTCACAGCCCAAGAAACAAGAATTCACTGGGTTTCATATAAGAATTCAAAGAGAGTTCTTAAGGCCCTAAGATCAGGACCTGGAATTTGGCACAGGCTTCAAACCATAGAGCTGAAAGTCAAAACAGGAGGAAGAGCTTCTCATCTCTGGAGGTAATCAAGTGTCACCACCTGGCTGATGCAAACCTTGCAGATGAGAGACTGGCTGTCTTTTCACCCATTCATTTCCTCCCCTTTAGACTAACCCCATGGCCTCCTTAAACCATGAAAGTTGTACCTCCCACAACCTCCCCTAAACTTTTTCCAAACTACGAATCTTTGAAACAGCCCTGAATGGTGAATCAAATAGCATAGGCTCTCTGTTGTGCCTTCTCCCTGGCGGGCCTCAGTTTCCTGTAAGTGAGGAGTAAAAGTCCCCAGCTGGGTTTCCTTTTGCTTATCTGCATTATCTAAGGGTTCCTAGGAGGAAAGCAGGTTACTGGCATTTGAAAAAATTTTAAAAGGTCATTGAAAGTTCTCCTTTTCTTTAGTGGTGCCTACAGTCTGGATTTGACTCTGGGCAGAGCTGGGTTCAAATTGAAGCTTGCCTACTTCTCACCTGACTTTGTTAGGCAAGTGGCTTAATTTCTCTGAGCTTCTGTTTTCCCATCTGTAAACTTGGGGGTGGTGTGGAGGAAGGGCGGTAGTGATAGTAATTGCTGTGAGGGTTTAAACTGAATCAGACATCTATTCAGTCGTACAATGCCTGGCACAAAGCAGATGCCCGATCAAATGTGCGGTCTCTTCTTATTGGAAAGGGGGAAATGAATGCAAATTCTTCTGAGTCCTTTCTGCCCGGGAGCCTCAGACCTCTGCCCTGCTTCCTGTCCTTCCCGGGATCCAGGCTCCGGGACAGAGCACACACTCAACAAATATTTGTCAAAGTGGGAGAAAAAGAACTATATCTTGTAATTTTCCATCTTAACATTCTGTCTTCCAAACTGCCCCCATGACTGTTCCCAGCCCAACCAGCCAGAAATCCAGGGGATCTGCGTCTCCTCCCCTCCCTCAACGAATTTCTAAGAGATCTTGAGCCAGGTCGTCTCTTTGAACCTCAGTTTCCCCAGCTGGATACAGGGGCATGGGTCCTTTTGAATGCTCCCTGTCTCAAGGAAAAGGGACACAAGCCCAGGAAGTCGGGTGTGGCCAGTCGGGCAGAGAAGACCCCTCAGGAGGTGTGACTAACCCCCTGCTGGCCCAGGGAGCAGCCCCACTTCAGCCCACCCCCACCCCCACCCCCCCCCCCGAGGTGTGAAGTCTGGACACAGTCCGCTGCAGGGGACCCTGTGGAAGGNCCCCCCCCCCCCCGAGGTGTGAAGTCTGGACACAGTCCGCTGCAGGGGACCCTGTGGAAGGGCCCGGGCCTCCCAGGCTGGGGGTGGGGGGGCGGGAAGAGGCCGGCCCAGACATTGCTCCTGCCCTTTTACGGTCTCAGTGAGTGAGGCAGCACTAACTCGGACATCCGCCATCCGCCTTCCACAGTGCCTGGGACCGGAAACGCGGGGGGTGGGGGCGGGGCTGGGGGCGGTGGGAGAGGAGCGTCCCCCACCTCCCCCACCCCCGGGGGCCGAGGGTGAAGGAAGAGAGCCTGGCTCTCCAGAATTACCCCGCTCCAGGGCAGAGCTGGAGGAGATACCGCTCTAAGGGGGGAAGGGGCAGCAGGAAGTCATGGGGCTGCTGTGGGTGCCCCGGGCTCCAAATTTTCCAGCCATCCCTTTCAGATCAGAAGGAGCCAGCGCTGGGGAGGGGTTCTCAGAGTCGGAAGAGGGCCCGCCACCATTCGTCAGAGGGCAGGGGAACTGGGAATGTGGGCGAAGGGGAAGGATGTGGGCACCAGGGGGTTAATCCCCAGCAGTCCCCAGGGGCCTCCCCCTCAAGCTGGGGGCTTTGGGGCAGGAAGTCCCTGAGAGAGTGGAGGAAGGGAGATAGTATTGTCAGGCCCAGGCCCCAAGGGAGAGATTATGGGGGCCAAGAGGAGAATGGGGGGGCTAGTCCTGTTCCCCAGTCCGCACTGGCCCCGCCCTCAGGTGAGCCCAGGAGTTTTGAGAGAGGCCCGGTTCAAACAAAATCCGCGGGTCCCTTGGGCCCCCACCCCCAGGATTAAATTCCTGGGAAGATAGCTGCAACTATCTGGGAGGCCCGGGTCCCGGGGGGAGAGGGCGATGACCTTGAAGCTTGCCAGCGCCCCCTCCTCCAGGCCCGCAGCTCCGGATGGCAGGGGGTGAGGGCGGTTAGAGAAGGGGGAGGCGCCGCGGTGGGGAAAGCAGCCGGCCCACGGCGCTCCTTGCCCGCCCCCCAACACCAGCTGTCTCGACAGGTGAGTCAGGAAGACAAAGGCCCCCCTTCCCCCAGCTGCCGCGCCCCCTCCTTCCCCAGGGCCGCGCAGGTGGGGGAGAGGGGCCGCCCTTCTGGCCCCGGGCCGGGGAGCCGCCCTCCGCGCCGAGCGCTCGCTCGGTCCTAGGCACCGACTGTTGTAAGCAGATTGTGGGTGCGGAGCGGCGGGGGAGGGGAGTCCCAACTGGACCCTCGAGGCTGCCGCTGGGTCCGTCCGCAACAACCTCCTCCACAGGAGGAAGAGAGCCCCACAAATTTAGGGGATTAAGTGCCCCCAAAGTTGAGGAGCAAGGTCCCACTTGGGGAGACTTTCCAGCGCCACGTAAAGGGGGACCCCGCGAACCAAGGTCTCCCAGGGACCCCCCAAACAACCACCCCAATCCTTCCAGAAGCCAGAGTTAAGATTTGGGGGAGTATGAGCCTTTCCTAAGTCCTGGCCTCTCAGCGGGGAGTAGTATCTGCCAACTTGGAGGTCCCCTGGAAAGTCTTTAAAAAAATCGGGAGTCCTCAGAGCGCCCCCAAATCTGAGGACTCCCAGGAAGATTTCACTGGCACCACCCCGAGCCTTGGGAGTCATGGAGAAGTGGTCAATACTTGGAGCTCATCCAAAAGGGGTTCTGCCTCAAATTCGAGGCCCCCAGTGGCCTGTCCCCAAATCCCAGACCCGAAAGAGTTGGGGGGAGGGGGACAAAGGCGGGGCAGGGAGCCCGCGCCGGGAGGGAAAGGGTCTGGACGCAGTTCGAGGCTCACCTCATGGTTGCTGGGCGGGCAGGCGGTGCGCCCACGGGGTGGCTGCTCCCGGGGCGCCCCTGGTTCGAGGTTCAGGGGTTCGGGGCTGGCTCCAGTGTCTGCTCAGTCTCCCCCTGGGTCCCGCCCCATAGAGTCCGGCTTCCTGGGGGAACGTGGGCCGGGCCGGGGCGGGTCCGCGGGCGCCTCCTCTCTGTGGGGGTTTGATCCGGGATCCCTGCGGCAGAAAGGGGGTGCGGCGTCCCGGTCCCGGCGCGCCCCCTCAGCCGGCGGTGGCTACAATCTTACTCTACTACTGTACTTCTCTTCGCTACATTTCGTTCCAAAATTCCACTCCCCGCACCCACAATGCCCTGCGCCTTAAAGGGGCCGCGCACGCCTCAAGGAGGTGGGGTTGGGGGTGCAGGGCGCTAGAAGAGCAACGCGGAACAGTAGACTTGAGCTATCTTCTTGTTCCCCAACGTTACTGCATAGGGACGCACCCCCAAATTAAGGGGGAGGCTTGGTGGGGGAAAGGTGTTCTTCCTTGATCCCTGGTTCTCTCCCACGGTATTCTTGGAGGAACCTCAATGGGGGCAGTTTCTTCTCACCCTCCTCATCGACTTCCCCATTTCTTTACCCCCTGCTCAATCTGGGGGAGGGGGAGGAGGACCCTCTGGGTAAGTATAGGTGCTCGCTCAAATTTTGTGCCTTAAATCCTACCCTTCTACCTCTCCCGCCAACGTCTCTGTTCTATAGTGGGGTAACTAACGGGTGAATGCTCTCCACCTCCTCACAAGGGGATGGGTGGGAAGGGCCCCGGGCCCCACCCCTTTCTCTGCCCCCCTCACCCCCCGCCAGGAGAAGGTGAGGAGGAAGTGGGCCGAGGGGGCGCGTCCGACCGCTGACTCACCGCCGCAGGGGGCGGGGGTGGAGGTGCGCCGCTGGACGTGGGTGGGGATGGGACTGTGGGGTCCTATGTGGATAAAGCCCGTGGCCCCCTCGCCACGCACGCCCCGCGGTCACTCAGTTTCGCCCGCGGAGGATGGCGGGATCACCCAGCGGCCCGAGGGCACCGGGGCGGCCCCTCCGAGGCTCCGGCTCCCGGAGCCCCCTCCCCCACTCGCTGGCCTCGGGATGAGCCTGGACACCCTCGGAGGCTTCCGCAGTGGGTCCCGAAGGCCCCGCCCAAGTGACGTCACACGGGCACGCCCCTCTCGTCGAGCGCCACCTGGCCTGGGTGAGGTCCCCTAGGCAGGGGCCAAGCCTGGGAAATCGTCAGCTCAGTCACAAATGGGTAAACTGAGCTTGGGAGGCAGAAAAGAAATCTGGACTCTGGCCATCTTGTCTGAGCCCTCAGACTCCAGTGGTTCTTGGGTGCAAAGTCAACACTTCTCAAGACCCGGTGGACTGGCAGAGAGAATCACCCTTCCCAGCCTTTGTCCCAGTGGGGGCTCCTGACTTTCTTCACCTCATCCTTACACCAGGTTCTGACATCAGCTCTTCCCCGAAGCACTGACCGATCTCCCTTCCTTCGTCCACTTGCAGACTCAGATCCTCCGAGGTTAAACTTGTCTGTGTGTTTCACTGGCTGTGAGTTGTTTGAGAACAGGGACAGGCCTGGTCGATTTCCTGGTCTCCCTCAACCCAGGTTGATCAGGGCCAGCAACCAACTGAATGAAAACTCTTGTTCTCTGTGACCTTGGGCAAGTCCCTTCTCCTCTCTGGGTATCAGTTTTCCCATCTGTGAAATGGAAGGAGTGCATTTTTGTATGTCACAGGCACTACAGTCAGCAAACTTTTTTATATATTTATTTTATGCATACAAGAGCTGGGGTGTAGGCCAGAGGTGGTGGGGGGGGGGTGAGAAGATTCACCAGAGACAGAGTGGGGAGCAAAACAGGCAGATCAACTGAAACATACTGCTGAGGGGAGCAGCAGGCGAGACATGTCATACCATGTGGGTCAGCTCCCTGGCCTGGGATTGAACTCACTCCAGGTGGCTGGCAATGGCTTAATAGCACTGAGATTTTAACCCCTTGTGCCACCAGGGAGGCCCTAGTCAGTAAGCTTTTTATATAGAGGTCCAAGTATTAAACATTCTAGGCATGGACATAGAATTTCTTTCTCAGGCCCTCCCTGGTGGCGCAGTGGGTTAAGCAATGCACTATGAAGCCAACGCCAGCCACTGCAGCACGAGTTCCACATGGCACAGCAGACCTCTCCTGTCTTCCCACTGCTCCCCTCAGCAGTGGATTTCTGTCAATCTGCCTGTTCTGTTTCCCACTCTGTCTGGTGGATTCTCTCACCCCCCACGCCTCTGGCCTGTACCCCAGTGCTTGTATGCATAAATAGATGAATTTTTAAAAAAAATTTTTTTCTCATAGTATTCTTTCCTTTTTACTATCTTTTTTTTTTTAAAGATGTATTTATTTATGCATACAATAACTGGGGTACAGGCCAGGGGAGTGAGAAGACTCACCAGAGACAGAGTGGGGAACAGAACAGGCAGAGTGACCGAAGTACACTGCTGAGGGGAGCAGCGGGGAGACAGGAGAGGTCTGCTGCGCCATGTGTGTCCTTCCCTGGCTGGGGAACGAATTCTCGCTGCAGTGGCTGTGGATGCTTCATAGTGCGGTGCTTAAACCCCTTTGCCACCAGGGATGCCCTAATGTCTTAAAAATGTAAAAATGAAGCGGGCAGTGAGGACTCTGAGCTGGAGAAACGCCTGCAGAGGCACACAGGAGGCTGATGAAGAACAGCAGCGATAAGAGAGCAAGACACCGCAAGTAGCCTGAATGTCCACCATGGGAATGATAGAAAACAGAACCAATGCCCTAAAGCAGCGACAAAGAGTGAGGTGTGTAAAGGGCAGGCACGAAGTCACCAACGGATTGCTGAGCAAAAACAAACCCCAAATTTCCCAATGATGTCTGGGGCATGGGGAAAAAATCCAGGAAATACCTAAGGTGCTGCAGTGGCTGTGGATGCTTCATAGTGTGGTGCTTAACCCGATGCGCCACCAGGGAGGCCCTACTGTGCCATTTTATATGAGGGACTTCAGCGTACATGGAGTGTGGAGCCTGGGGCATCCTGGAACTTATCCCCCACCCCCCTTGGATACGCAAGGGAAACAAACGTCACATTTTTATTTGCCAACAGATTGGCCAAAAATGTTTGGGGTTTTTCTCAACAAGGAAAGGATTGTTTTGAACTTTCCCCCAAACAAAGAAAAACTGGGAGGGGAAAGAAGTGGGTGCTCTCCAGGGCCCATTGAACACTAGATATTTTTAAGACGTTTGGGTTTTTGGGATTTGGTGGTTTTTTGTTTTGGCCTAGATGGTGAGTGGAGAGGGAAGTAGGAGAAGGGGAAATAAGCATTCTGGGGTTTCTCCATCGTTTTGTCATCTTTCTGCTGGTCTACGTAGCTGGGGAAAGGGCGTGTTCCTCCTTACTTGTTTTGAGGCCCAAGTTGGGGAGAGGGTTCCTCAAAGGATGACAGATTCAGGTCTCCAGATCCAAGGGAGAGTGGGTGGCAGTGGGCTTCCCGGCCCCATACTGCAACCTGTAACACAAAACCTGGGAGACATGAGTAGCAATCCCTCCGTCTATGCCCCCCACCCACATTCTGAATGCACCACCCCTTTTCCTCTTTGATCATTCTCTCAACCCATCAGGTTTGCCTGGAGTGGACCCCAGCCCTGAGGCTGTGGGTATGTAACCCCAGTCCAGCCAATCAGGCACACAGTACCTAGGCAAGCATGTGGCCAATGAGAACGGATTCTGCCCTGTGGAAATTAAGTTCCCAGATTGGTAACCCAGACCCCCATCTCTGCCACCGACCTTGCCTGGGAATGAAATCAACTCAGAGAAAACAAAACTAAGGACCAGTTCCTGATGAAGTGACACCTGCAGTCCTGCCTTAAACCTCTTTAATGACACCGCCCAGAAAATCCCTGGTTTACTTCACCAGGTTAAGGGAGCTTTTTTTTAAAAAAAAAAAAAAAGATGTATTTATTTATGCATACAAGAACTGGGGTATAGGCCAGAGGTGTGGTGGGGGGTGAGAGGATTCACCAGAGACAAGAGTGGGGAGCAGAACAGGCAGATTGACCAAAACACGGTGCTGAAGGGAGCAGCTGGCGAGGCAGAAGAGGTCTGCTGCACCATGTAGATCCCCTCCCTGGCTGGCAGCAGGGATCGAACTTGTACAGCGGCAGTGGGCAGTGGCTGTGGTTTGCTTCATAGTGTGTTGCTTAACCCACTGCGCCAGCAGGGAGGCCACACAACTCCAGGCACCTTGCCAGACACTCCCTTCTGCAGTTGAGAAGATCACAGTCCCCCTTCCAGAGAGTGGTCAGGCCCTAACTTTCCTTCTCTGCCATGCAAAGAACTTCAGATTCTGGCCCACCTTTCCTCCCTGACCCCAGTCTCACGCTTAGTTTATGAGGTTCTTCCCACCACCCCTTTGGACACCTCCAGATTTTCTTAGGCTGTCTGGGCTCAATTCACAACCACTCTCCTCTTCAGATAGGTCCTGGTGCATTCTGCATGGCATTCAGGCCTTGGGGGTGGTCTTTCACATTCCTTGCATTTTTCTGCCTTATTCCTGGATGGAGGGGGTGATGAGGCTTTGCAGAGCACCGCAGGGGGCATATTTCTTGGTGGAGAATCAGTCTCTCCTATGTTTCTGCACCACCCCCCCATTATGCCTAGCAAAAGGCTTCAAGGCCAAGAGTGAGAATCTATTAATGTATCAGGCATGTCCCTGTCCCCTCTAGCCTCATGGGGTGGGTTGGATTGATCACATACTCTTAAAGCAAACATTCAAGAGCACAGGGGTCGTCCCAGTGCACTCCTGAGGTCTGGTAGAACTGAGAATAAGCGTCAGTGACGACCACCGTGGCTCTGGAGAACAGAGAAAGACCCTGAGGGGGTGACCCTCCTCTGACCACCAATTCCATCCCACCCTATCCACTCACTTGCAATAGAGCCCTCCCCCAGGAGGCAAAGTGGGGATCTCCTCGGAGGCCAGAGCCTGGAAACTGTGTTCAGGCTGGGGGGTGTCTGGACAGAGGCACAAAGCTCTGAGAGGGAGACAAGGGTCATGGGGAAGACGCTGCTTCCCTCCCGCGTTCCCCTGCTCTTCTGGTGCATACTCACCCGCCACCCTGCGGCCCCGGGCCGTGTCCAGCGCTAGCTCCTTCCGAATTGTCTCCTCCCAAGGCCTGGGCACCCCTGGGAAGCAGACAAGGGTGCACGTCACGTTGTTCAGCTGCCCTGAAGACGGAGAAAGGGAGCCCCATGGCACACGGGGAAGGCCCAGCAGGGGGCCGTGGAAGCAGAACTTCCCAGCAGTTCCCGTGTTCCAGTGCCCTCCTCGCCAGCCAGGGTGTGCACATCTCTCAAGTCCTTCCCCTCTGCCGGTCTAAACTAAGTCCTATCACGGGAGCAACCCCAGATCGTGCGGCTTCGGTCCTAGCTCCCTAAAATAAAAAACCAGCCCCCTTCTCCGAAGCTCCTCCCTCTCTGCCCTCTTCCTTTCTGGCACAAATGATACCTCGCGACGCACTAAGTCTCAGTGCCACCCCATTCCAAAGGCCACGCCCTTTCTCTTACAATTCTCCATCTAACGCATCCTGCCTCACAGCATATTTAGGCTCCGCCCTCTTCCACAGACCACGCCCCTTCCGTCTGGCTCCCGGAGAGGGCACCACCTCCTCTAGCTTTTTCACGTCTCTCCTTCAAAGCCCCTCTTTTCCCTGAGTCCTTCGGTTGCCCCCAGAGGTCACAGCCCTGACCCCAGGACTTTGCAGGCACGTGTCCAATAGCCGGGCGCAGAAAAGCTCTGGGGCCAAACCCAGGCTGAGACGCGATGTCACTAGTCTCGCCAGGGCAGCGCCGGACATCGCGTCCCACGGGCCGTCAGAGGCCAGGAGCATGGACTCGTCCTCAGCCTGGCTTGCCAGGGCAGTCACCTCAGGCTCCGCGGACACGAGCTGGAGCTCAGGGGGCCTTCCCGGACCCCCTTTGTAGGCACAGAGGCCCAGCGCTCTAGACACTGCCAAAGAGCCCTCGAGTCGCCCGCGGCGGATGGTGCCGCCCGCGTCGCGGATGCGCTCTGGTGCCCACGGCCGGAGGGGCGATGGTCCTCGGTGCTGAAGCCACCGCTCCAGCGCGGCTCAGGACCGTGCGCGGGGTACAGAAAGCGCGGCGAGGCGAGCAACGCCACCGCGGTGGAGCCGCCGGGCTGGCCCCGCGGCCGGAGCGCGCGCAGGCGTGCCTGTGCGCCCGGGAAGGGGTTGCGTAGCGCCGCACACTCGCCCTCCGGCTCCCCGGGCTCCGGACCCAGCGCCTCCAGCACGTGTCCCGGCAGGCGGCGCGCGCCGTGGGGAGCGGCTCGCCTCCCACCGTGGCCGTCGGTGACTGCGAAGAAAGCCCAGCCCGGGGGGGAGTCCGGCAGTGGGAGCCACGCACAGTGCGCGTCCTCCAGATACGCGCGCCAGCCCTGCGCGGCGCTCGCCCCGAAACGCAGGGCCGAAGGTGCCGTCGCACCCCCGTGCGGCCGCTGGACGCATCGCGGCGCGTGCGGAAGGGACTGAGGGCCTTGGTGAGTCCTGAGCCCTACCTCCGCTTCCCGTCTCGTCATCCTTGAGAGCCGGCCAGAGGAGACGCTCCAACAGACGGGCAAGGGCCGCCATCCTCGGTCCCGGGATCTGGAAGGTTCCTCTCTCTGCGCTTGCCCCTTTAATCTCCTTCACTGTGAGGTTTTAAACCACCTAAATCTTCCTGTGCCCTTGACCTGCACTCAAGTCGAGTCACTAGACAGACTAGACTCCTGGGTCTCCTCTCGCGCGCCTTCAGAGTGATGTTTGGATCCTGTCAGGGGGAAATAGTAGCAGCAAACTGACACTATGTGTCAGTATAACAGTATTTTATACCATCTCCAGTTTATCGAAGCTAGTCACGGAAGTAAGCAGCGTTGCAGAGAAACGAAGTCTAGAATCCGTGTTCTCAACACAAACCTTGGCTTCGAGGCCCCAGCCCTACTCCGTCCAAGCTCCATCTGCCAAGATTTCAAAATCTTAAGACATTTAATTTTTAGTTCTCCCTCTCCCCTCTGGGTCTCGTCCCTAGGATTCAGTTGCTTCTTCAGCAAGTTCCAGGCTTCCCTTACAAATAGTTTTTTAAACAGTTTTTTAAAAATATTTATTTATGCATACAAGAACTGGGGTACAGGCCAGAGTTGCGGGAGGTGAGAGGATTCATCAGAGACAGAGTGGGGAGCAGAACAGGCAGATCCACTGAAACACACTGCTGAGGGGAGCAGCGGGAGAGGCAGGAGAGGTCTGCTGCGCCATGGGCGCTGCTGTGCCGCGAATGCTTCACAGTGCGGCGCTCAATCCGCTGCGCCACCAGGGAGGCCCTCCCCTTACAAATAGTAAAGTCAGCCTCAGATTAAATATCCTCTGTCCCGCGCCCACCTCTAGCTTCGCCTCTTAGCTATGGACCTAGCCCCCACTCGCGCCAGCCCAAGCTAGCCTGGGCTCTCCAGGTTACGCCCACCTTCAGGCCGCGCCCCCTCCCCTCCCGGTTCTGGCCATCATCTCTAGGCCACGCCCCCAGCCCCCTCTATCTCGGGCCGGTCCTGTCCAACTATCTGAATAATTCTAAATTAGCTTAAGGCCCTCTCATGTCTGTGTTTCTCCCCTTGCCTCAAAACTTCCTGAGGACTGTAGTTTCTCTCCGCCCCCCCTTCCCACTCTCTTTGAACCTGAGATCGGTCCTGTTCAGAAGCAGTAGAATCTTTACACCTTCTCAACGCCATCCCCAGCGCCGCCCCAACCAACTCTGAGCTCCTAGCCCCCATTCTCATCCCACCCCAGGCCCCGCGCCTCATCCCTTGCAGGCGGGCCTCCTCTGCTAGACTCCTCCCTTAAGACCGCCTCCCTCGCCCTAGCCCCATAGTCGACACTCGTAGCCACGCCCCTCTAGTAGGAAAGCCACGCCCCTTCACAGCTCCTCGGGGTTTCCCCGCCCCCTCGCCCTCCCTCAGGTTCGGCCCCGCCTGTCCTCTGGCCCCGCCCCCGGTCCCGCGCTGCAGTGCTTCCCCACAGCGCCCCGCCCGCCTCCGCCGAGCTGAGCAGAGGGCGGCGGCAACGGCGGTGGCTGCTGGAGCGGCCCGGGAGGAGGCGGCGGCGAGGATGGCGGCGGCGTCGTGGGCGCGGCGGAGATGAGCACCCGCGGCCCCGGGCCCAGGGCGGCGTGGCCGGAGTGGGCGGGGGTCCTGATGCAGGCCCGAGGGGGGCCATGGGGCAGGTCCTGCCGGTCTTCGCCCACTGCAGTGAGTATGGGGAGGCTCGGGCCTGGTGAGGAGACCCGAGCCCTGGGTGGGCTCCTCTCGGGTATCCCCTCGGAGCCGAGCTTCAGGAGAGCCGGGATGGGGGAGGAGGCGAAAGAGACAAAGGAAGCTCTCCTTTCCCCCCCTCCCCCCCTGCGTTCTAGTGACGACAGGGGCGACCTGACCGGAGAACCTGAGTGAGACCGAGCAGAGGTGGGGGGCACTGAGCTAACTGGCGGGGTTAGGAGTCTCCCAGGGCGCTGGGATTTGTGGCCGGGTCCCTTCCGAGGAGGTTGAGGACGCTCGCTGGGAGCTGTCCCTTTGCCCTGGTACTGGCCACAGCTGGCAGGGAGGAGAGTTGAATGGAGGGGGAGAGTCAGCGTGGAGAAGGGGGAGTCTCACCCTCCCTCCATCGCGCATCTTCGAATCCCACCTCCGTTCTCTGCCAAGACTCTGAGGCGGCCCCAACCTGGCCCAAATTGTCCAGATCCCTGTCCATGGGAAAAGACCATCCCAGGGTTGGGGCCCAGGAGTCCTGGGTCCTTAGCAGGCTTCACCCCTGATTCGTAGTAACCCTGGAGGAGACCCACTCCACTGTGGGCCTTCCATTCCACAGCTGAGGAAACCAGGTGGGGGCTGGGGGCATCCAATTTCAATTTGCAAAAGCCATTGAACATCTGTAGGCAAAGCCTCAGGCTAGCTCTGAGGAGCCCAATCCCACATCAAAACCAATGTCTGACCCTCCCGGGCTCTGAGCTCATACCTAACAGTCCTTGCCTAACATCTTCTGCCCCACACCCTCATGCTACCAGCCAGGGGCTTCAGCCAACCACTTGTGTATCTTGGGAGTTCAGGTGCCAAAATTCTAAGTATTTGTTATTTCAATATTTTAGACAATCATCACAATATTCTAAGGTATTGTCCTTACCTCCGCTTACCTAGGAAGAGTCTATACAACCTCCCAACCTTACTTCTCTGTCCTCATCTCCCACCCTTTTCTCACTTGGTCACTCTAAGTCACATCTTCATACCCCTCTGTTCCTCAAGCATGCCAAGCACAGTCCCTACCCCAGGGCCTTTGCACTGGTCATTTGCTATGCCTGGAAGAATCTTCCCTAAATATCTTCATGGCTTGCTCATTCACTCACTTCATACTCACTCACTCTGTTCTTATCACAGAAGTCCCTCTGGCCAGCCTGTCTGAAACAACACCGCTTACCTTCTCTCTCGTCACCCTGCTTTATTTTTCTCCACACATTTAGCACTCACATCATACATTCAATTGTTCCTCCACTCTCTGCCCCATGGATTGTAAGTTATTCGATTTCATTGATTTTATCTGTTTTGTTCACAGTTGTATTCTCAGGGAATAAAACCATGCCATATAGTAGGTGCTTTTTAAATAAATGGTTGTCGAATGAATTGAAACCTTCTTACATTTTCAGTTTGAAGATTCTAAGATTAAGAGTCTTGGCTTTGAACTTCTAGCAGTGATAGTAGGGTTTTGCAATCTGTATGTAGAATGTTCTAAAGGTCCTGTAAGTTCAAATATTCTAAGATTCCTTAATCCGGACCATCCAAGCTTCCAGGTCTGACATCCTTCTGTGATTTGATGGTCTAAGAGCCTTCGATTCTTTCCTTCTCGCAGAAGAAGCTCCGTCTACAGCCTCCTCTACCCCTGACTCAACAGAAGGTAAGTGCTGGGGAGGCTTTCAGAGTGGGTCTTGGGTTGGGCTGTCGCAGACTGGTGGAGGAGAGTAGGGCAGAACCCTTCCCAGAGGCACTGAGGGCCCTCCTTTGCTCACTGCAGGAGGGAACGACGACTCGGATTTTCGGGAACTTCACACAGCCCGAGAATTCTCAGAGGACGAGGAGGAAGAGACCACGTCGCAGGACTGGGGCACCCCCCGAGAGCTGACCTTCTCCTACATCGCCTTCGACGGCGTGGTGGGCTCTGGGGGTCGCCGGGATTCAGCTGCACGCCGCCCCCGGCCTCAGGGCCGGTCAGTGTCGGAACCTCGAGATCCGCCTCCTCAGCCTGGCCTGGGGGACAGCTTGGAGAGTATCCCCAGCCTGAGTCAATCCCCCGAGCCCGGGCGCCGTGGTGACCCCGACGTTGCCCCTCCGACTGAGCGACCCCTGGAGGATCTGCGGCTCCAGCTGGACCAGCTGGGTTGGGGGGCTCGGGGATCCGGGTCTGGGGAAGACTCCGCCACCAGTAGCTCCACCCCGCTGGAAGACGAGGAGCCGGAAGGACCCGAAGCTGGAGGGGCTGGCAAAGGTGAGATTGCCAAGAGCTGAGGTTGAAGTCACAGGGCGGGTGGTCTTTCCTTGGGGCACCTCCAAGGCGAAAGCTCACAGCCTTCTCTCTCTAACATGCCAGAGCTGGATCTACAACTCGGACTCGCTCCCTCTTCGCTGCCCCAAGTCTTGACTCCACAGTCCAGCCCTGGCTCTGGGACACCCCAGGCCTGTACCCCATCCCCTTCGGGGTCTCGGGATTCGAACTCTTGGCCTGATGAGCCCTCGCCAGAGGAGAAGGAGGAAGAGCAATGGGGACCGCTGGAGCGGGAACCAATCACGGGGCAGTGCCTCGATATCATAGACCAATCAGAATCCACATGGGAACCACACCTCCTAGGTAAGTGGCGCGGGGGCTCTCTCGAGCGAGGGGGTGGCGATTGGAGTTTAGAGAGACCAGTCCCCCGAGGAACAGAGCAGAGTGACGAAGCGAGGAGTCCTGCGCTTGACAAACATTATAAACGTCGCCCTTACATTTTTTTCTCGTTAAGATTGCCATTGGCTTTTTTTTAATAGTTCCCCCTCTCCCTTGAGAGGTGAACCCAAAACAGAAAAACAAAAATGATTCTTCTGCTGGAAGTCTCCCCCTAGAGGCGATTTTGGACAGTCCAGGTCCCTGGAAGAAATAAGGTGTCCTTCTCTGGCCACGGGACTCGGACAAGCAAACTTCCTCCGTACTCCCTCTCTGATGGCGCTTGTCGGCCAGCGGCAAACTGAGCCCTCGCTTTAGAATATGCTCAGCCTCCAGGTAGCGTCCTGGTGGTTCCTGACAGGGTTTGGGCTGTTTACTAAGAAGGCCACCCTTTTTGGGATTGTCCCCACCTCTATGGAGAGCCATTGGCTGGGTACAAAGGGGCCCGCCCCTCTCCGCCCTCCCTCGGGGTTCCACTGAAGTGGGCCAAATCCCCCAGAAGCCGCGGTGTCCGCAGCCTATCAGTCGGAGCAGAGATGGGGAGTAAAGGTGGGCTTTGGGGGGTGGGGACGGGCTGGGATGCAAGCGAGGGGTCGGTGGAAAAGGGCCCACATTGGCTCCCCTTTCCCTCAAATCGGGGGGATTCTTTCCCGTTGGTCTCGGGTTCCCCAGAGCTGCAGGCTAGGCCTGGCGCTGGAGTAACGGGGTGTCTAGGGCTGGAGTGGAGTGAGCGTGGGGTCCCTTCCTCACCGAGCCTGGGCTTTTGGCCCCAAGAGCCTGGAGCCCCCCCACCCCCAGCCTCAGGCCCAGCAGGCGCTGTCACTCAGGAGCTGGGCTGCCAGCGCAGCTGCTGGCAAGGCCCCCTCCCCCCCAGCCTAAACTTAGTCCCCGCCTCAGGCGACCCGGCCCCTCCCCCCACTCACTGGCGCTGGACTGGGCCTGGGGAACCCGCAGAAGAGTGCCCGGGTTGGGGGTGCGGAAGGGGGAGGATTCGTGGGACGGAGTGGAGAAGGCCTGTCCTAGTTGGAGTGCGCGCATAGGGAGGATCTGAAAGTGAGGGGAGTCGGACAGGTCGCTGGTGAATCAGGATTTGACTGGGGGGGGGTGTTCTGCAAGGAAATAGAGGGGTCCTAGACCCCTAGTTGAGGGTTCTAATAGGACCGGATTATGCAAGGGCCTTTCAAGTTTATATGGGTCAGATGAGGTGCAGGGATCTGGAGGTGGGCTCAGCGGGACTCCTAGGTGGGGGGGGGGGAGTTGTCACAGACAGGGCTAGACTTGGCCTGAGCAGCCCGCAGGCCGCCTGGGGGGCTCACACTTAGGACTTGGAGAAGGAGCGCTGGTGGTGTCAAGGAGCTATCAGTTTACACCTGTCAGGTTGGCAGACTTTCCAAAGAACAGTAACACCTAGCCTGGCCCGGGCGCTGGGAAAAGACGGCTCTGATGTTGCTTGTGGAAATGAGCATTGTTAGTCTTGCCAGCGAGCAACTGATTATATTGGTGGCTTTCAAAAATACTAACTGGTCCACACTGCCCTTCCCCCACTACCCCTCAGAGGCCCTCCCCCCCATTAGATGCCGAAATAGAACCTCCAGGAGGGAAGGGTGTCTGCAGAGGAGGCCAGCCCTTCAGGGAAGGGGGGCGAATGACCAGCAGCAGGTACATGAGGGATGAAATGAACCCCCACGCAGACACGCGGTTCAGTGTCTTCGGCCCGCCAAAGAGCAAACTGAGTTATTCCAGTTTCCGGTAGGGAATTCCCGGCGGGAAAGGAGCGATTCACGCATAATGCACAGCCTGTCACACGCGACCGCGTCCACGCCTCATCTGTGGGCAGGGTCCAAATGAAAGGGACCTTGCGGGTGGTTAGCTGGGCTTTTCAGGAGGAGGAGGGGAGGCGAGGCAGGCACGGAACAAAAGGCGACGCTGAAAGTCCGGAAGCTGGGCTGAGGCTCGGACGCGTGTCCAGAAGTCGGTGCTGGTTCGGGTCCTGGGAGAACAGGCGGCGGTGGCGGCCACACGCAGCCCGGTCTCACGGCCTCCTCCCTCCTACAGTGGTGGACCTGCTGTACTGGAAGGACACGAAGACGTCCGGCGGGGTCTTCACGGGCCTCCTGGCGTCCCTGCTCTGCCTCCTGCACTTTAGCATCGTGTCGGTGGCCGCCCACGTGGCCCTGTTGCTGCTCTGCGGCACCATCTCTCTCAGGGTTTACCGCAAAGTGCTGCAGGCTGTGCACCGGGGAGACGGTGCCAACCCCTTCCAGTGAGACCCCACCCCGCCACTGCCCCTGCCCCTGCCCCTGCCCCTGCCCCCAAGTCAGCCAGACTCTCACACTGAACTAGGTTCTGGCCTGTGACCCAGCCCTAACCGCTGATCCTGACCTCTTACCCTTAAGCCTGGGTTCCACCTCCTGACCTTGACCCTAGCCCTCTACTCCTGGTCACTCCCCCGTCCCCATTTCATGTCCTTGTCTCAGCTTGGGTCCCCTCCTCCCAAAGAGTCACTTCCCACCCCTCTGTCCCTTCAGGGCCTACTTGGACGTGGACCTGACCCTGACTCGGGAGCAGACTGAACGTCTGTCCCAGCAGATCGCCTCCCGCGTGGTCTCTGCAGCCACACAGCTGCGGCATTTCTTCCTGGTAGAAGATCTGGTGGACTCCCTCAAGGTGCCACCAAGCCCCCACTCCCTCAGGGTTCCCAACATTCACCTCCTGCCCCTGGGGCGGGGGGTAGGAGGGCCATTGGTGGCTAAGGTCACAGCTGGAGAGTGTCCTGTCAGCTTCTGACCCTGACCCTCACCCCCAGCTGGCCCTTCTCTTCTACATCTTGACCTTCGTGGGTGCCGTCTTCAATGGTTTGACTCTTCTCATTCTGGGTGAGCTGGGAAGGCTGTGGGGGTAGGGTATGGAGATGAGACATTAGGGTTTGGTGGGGAACAGGGCTATGGATGGAGCTGTTCATGTCTTGGGAGAAGCCTGACCCTCCCCCCATCTCTGTGCCTGCAGGAGTCATCGGTTTGTTCACCATCCCCTTGCTGTACTGGCAACACCAGGTGAGTGCAACAAGCTGGCAGGAGGCCAGCCAAACATGGGTGGCCTGACTGTCCTCCCCCAAAGCCAGGGCCCCACAGACAGAGGTCCCAGCCAGAGACAGACATGACTGGTATCACCACCCTGGCAGAATCAGGTTTTGACTGGCATGCCCCAAACCAAGGCAGGTGGGCTCAGACATTCCCACCTGACAGTCTGTCCAAGGTCCATCGGGCGTGTCCCAGCAACAGAGAGGCAGCCTGGCCCACCCAAGGGAGAACAATACCCTCCAACTAGGAGCAGACAGACAGATGAACGCCTCCTCCTCCAGATGTCTCCAGACACCAGCAAACATAGTCCTTGGAGACAGACAGATGGCCATCTTCCACTATGCGGAGTCTGGGTCTGATGGCCGGCTGACTGGTGCCCATTTCCAAAAGGAGCCAGGAATTGATAGGGAGTCGAAATGGGGTGGGGTGACTTCCCCAGAACACTGCCATAAGTGGGGCTGACTGACTTTATCCTATGAACCAGATGGGTTGAGACTTCCTTCTCCAGCACACCTGGGATCTAAAGGATGCTTGTCCTAAGGAACTTGTCACAGGCTGGAGGCACAAAGTCATGAATTAAACTGGTACTTAAATCAACTTGCTCCAGAACTCTGCCAACAATACCAGTGCCCGCCCTCTACTCTCAGCCTAGCCCTAAACACACATAACCCACTGGAAGATTAAGAGTTGTGGCCCGGACACACGCTCATGGCCATTTCTCTTCCACACCCAGGGTCCGTTCCAACTGACTTCCCCTTCAACTTGAACTTCTGACTCCCAAGGGTATTTTATTGGACTTAGAGTGACCACTTCCCACTTCCAATCCCTCCTTTCACTTCTTGTCTCCACAGGCCCAAATTGACCAGTATGTGGGATTGGTGACCAATCAGTTGAGCCACATCAAAGCTAAGTAAGAGCATGGAGGAGATGGGGAAGGGGAAGCCTCGGGACCCCCTCCCAACACACCACCCCTGCCTATAAATCTCCTGGGGCTGAATGTCCCCTTCTCCAAGAAGGGTGAGAGATAACCCCAAGGAAGGGCATTAGGTGGAGAGCGGGGAGGCTGGCTTTGGACACTCAGCTCGTTCTTTTAGCCAGCTTTCCCCTTAGCTCTCAGACACCTGCTCCATCGCTCGCCGCACCTGGTGACTCCACCCGTTTCTCCCTCAGGATCCGAGCTAAGATCCCAGGGACCGGAGCCCTTGCCTCAGCCGCAGCCGCAGTCTCCGGATCCAAAGCCAAAGCCGAATGAAAAGGGTGTCTCTGTCTGCAGGACTCTGCCCCACCCCCTGCTGCCCTCTGTCCACCTCCACCTCCCTTCCAACCCCGATCTCCCCAGCCTCTGCCTGAGCAATTTCCAGGTGGGTGTCAGGCTCAGTCACACCAGGGAGTTTGTGCAAATTGTCTGAGCGGCAAGGACTACATTTCCCAAGAGGCTCTGCTTTAGGAGTCGAGGAAAGACGAGGCACCTTCGTTGCGGGGCCCACTGGGACTTGTAGTCGCCTACTTAAGGCCCTCCCCACACACACCCCGCCCTGCACTCCCAAGACCCTGCTGGAGGCGCCCTGAGGGGCTGGTGTCTTCTGGACACCTGTAGCCCCAAGGCTGGGGCTTTGCATGGGGCCCAGGGAAGGCCTGAGCTTGGATTTACACTGTAATAAAGACTTCTGTGGAAACGCAAGGCCTCCTGTGCTTGCCGTCCCCTCCTGCGTGGGAAAGCACTTGGTACTCAGAGAGGAATCTTCCCTAACTGTGCAGAACCCCTTCCACCATGTGTTTACATTTTGAAATGATTGAGGGGAGGACACTGAGAGACCCCACATCCCAAGGCTCGCCAATCTTGGCTCCACTTTTGATGCCTGTGGTCACGCAGACATCACTAGTCAATCCCCGCGCTGCCTGCTGAGCAGCTACCTCACCTGCGACCCAAACACAGGCATCCAGCTTCCTTCTGGACAACGCGCCCCACCTCACCTCAGCATGTCCTTGTCCACTGCCCGCGTTGTCACAGGAGACACAGGTATGGCCTAAACTACTTCCTCAGTCCCCATGTCAGGATGCCAAGGCTGTTCTGTCTCCATCTCCCAAACACTCATCCACCCACTTCTGTCCACGCCAACTGCTTCGGGTCTAAGTGCGCGGCCTCCTGACCGCCCTGGGCCTCTGGTTCCAAACCCGGGAACCGGAGGAGGAGAAAGCAGGCAGCTAAAAGCCCAAGGCCGTGTGAACTCCCAGCTTCACAACCTCTTTGCATTACATTGAGTGACTCACCTATTGAGGCCTCCCTTTCCTCAAATGGAAAACTTGCCCTAACTATAGGCCCATGTAAAGGCCTTGGCACAGGCCCTAGCATGCAATAAATGCTCGGTAGCCAGAAGCTGCTGTTACTAACTATGACATTGATAGAGCCATTCCTTCGAGGCCTTCACGGTCTGTATAGCAACCATTCTCCTACTTACCTACCACTTTTCAAAAAAGATTTTATTTATTTATGCATACAAGAGCTGGGGTATAGGCCACAGGAGCGGGGGATGAGCCAGAGACAGAGTGGGGAGCAGAACGGGCAGATTTACTGAAATACACTAAGGGGAGCAGAGGGTGAGACAGGAAAGGTCTGCAGTGCCATGTGGGCCCCCTCCCTGACCAGGGATCAAACTCAGCAGTGTGGTGGCTGCATGTAGGGTAAATGGAAAAGTATCGGGCTTTTCTGCCCGCCCGCCATTGGTGTAATGATAAACACCTGGGGTCCTGCACGCAGGCCTAAGTGGGCATGTGCAAGTGGGTGCACCTGGATTTAGACACGGCTGTATAAGGGCAGTGTCACGAGGATGCCAGCAGAACAGGAGAACGAGAGCAGTAGGTCAGAAGACCAGGGAGAGACAGAGGCAGAGAGAGGAAGCAGCAAAGCAGCCAAGAGAGTGAGATGTGCTGGCAGGCCTCCCAGCTCCCCCACCCCCACCCCTGCCTGCCGTGTACCTGGTCACCTCTTTTATTAAAGCATGAAAAATTCACCGAGAGTTCCAGGACTCCTCCTTTACCCTGTCTGCCAGAATCATCAAGCCCCACCGTGCAGCGCTCAACCCCTTGCGCCATCAGCGCGGCCCGCCTAATACTTTCTTTAAATAGACTTATTTTTTAAAAACTGGCAAAAATTAAAACCAAAGAAAATAGACAAATTTTTACAAGAAACAAAAGAGAGGGCCTCCCTGGCGTGAAGCACCGCACCGTGGGGCTACTGCACTGCTGAGTTTGATCCCCTGCCAGGGAGGGGACCCACATGGCGCAGCAGACCTTTACTGCCTCCCTGCTGCTCTCCTCAGCAGAGTGTTTCAGCCAGTCCACCTGTTCTGCTCCCCACTCTGTCTGTGGTTAGTCCTCTGAACCCCTCCCGCCCCTCTGGCCTGTACCCCAGCTCTTGTATGCATAAATACATAAAATCTTTTAAAAAAACCAAACTGATGGTTTTTTTCAAAAGAAATGATACTGTATCACTGAGGAAGTCAGTGTCACTTGACAGATATAGAAGATAACAGTGAAAATAAGCACAAAACTATTAACATTAAAATGTTCGTGCCTCACCTAAGATCATCTCTCTAGTCTCGGGCAACACACATCACACTTTAAGAGACAGATAAAGATGTTACAGTAGTAGTAGTTACAGCCCTAGAATTTGCCTCATGGCAGTTATCCAACTGAAAAAAATAGGACTTAGGGGGTGTTCTCTTGAAAACGGATTTGCCAAAGCAGGCACAGTGTTTTAAATTTTCAAATTAAAACATAGCAATGTTTCCTAAATCTTTTATTCATACTTTCTATAAGTATGGGTCTAGGAATGACTCAATTCTTAATATCAAGCCCATTCTTTAAAAAGAAAAATCAGGCCTCCCTGGTGGTGCAGCGTGTTGAGCATCCTCTGCACAGTAGCACGAGTTCGATCCCCGCAGCAAGGGGACCCACATGGCACTACAGACCTCTCCTGCCTCGCCCGCTGCTGCCCTCAGCAGTGTATTTCAGTTCATCTGCCTGTTCTGCTCCTGGCTCTGTCTCGCGAATCCTCTCACCTCCCGCGACTCTGGCTTGTACCCGAACTCCTGTACGCATAAAAATAAAATAAAAATCTTTAAAAAATAAATTTAAAAAAATCTATTCATCCATGCAAGAGCTGGGGTGCAGGCCAGAGGTGGGCCCCCAAGCCTATTCTTGACACGCCCTCTGGAGGCAAGAAACAGGTTAGAGATGGAAATACTTCATTAAGTGCCCCCCAATCATCTGGCCCCATGTCACTTTTATATCTACCTGTTCATTGTAATTCCCCACTGAAATCAGTTGTAATAGTCTTGTTTCCAGTTGGGAAAATAGAGGCTCAGAGAAGGAGAGTGACAATATTCACTCGCTCATCCTACAAACATTTGCTGAGAATCTGCTACATGCTCAAGCACTCTTTAGGCCCCCAGGACTCAGAAATGAAACCTAAGAAAAATCCACAGGTTCATGGAACTGATGTCTAGCCACAACAGACAATAAACAGACACAAGACATGGTTGGCGGTGATCAGGGTGATGGAGAAAGTTCCAGCATGTCAAGGGATAGACTGATGACAAGACTTGTTTTTGGTTTTTTAAAGACTTATTATATTTATCCACACAAGGGCTGGGATGTAGTACAGAGGTGAACCAGGCGGGGCTGGTGAGAAGATTCATCAGAGGCAGAATGGGGAGCAGAACAGGTGGAGTGACTGAAATACACAGCTGAGGGGAGCAGCAGGGAGACAGGAGAGGCCTGCTGGGCCATGTGGGTCAGCTCTCTGGCCAGCCTGGATTGAACTCGTGCTGGAGTGACTGCTGACAGCTTCATAAGTGCTGCCACTTAACCTCTTTCGCCACCAGGGAGGCCCTGGGCTTGTTATTTAAACTAAGTGGTCAGAGAAGACTGTTGAGCAGGGGCCGGCGCCTGTTCAAGGCACCACTTAGAGGTGATATTTGAGTGAAGGGAGATAGTTATGTGAACAGGAGGAGGAACAGACATCCAGGCAGGATGCTCAGAAAACGCAAGGACCTTAAGGGAGCTTGCTTGTTGTGTGCAGGAGTTAGAAGACATGGAGTCAGGGCCTCCCTGGTGGTGCAATGGATTGAGCACTTCGCTGTGAAGCAGACCGCAGCCACCCATGCACAAGTTCGATCCCTGCTGCCGGGCTGGGAGGGGACCCACATGGCACAGTGGACCTCTCCTGCCTCGCCCGCCGGCTGCTCCCCTTAGCAGTGTGTTTCGGTTGATCTGTCTGTTCTGCTTTCCACTCTGTCTCTGGTGGGTCTGCTCACCCCCACACCTCTGACCTGTACCCCAGTTCTTGTATGCATAAATAAGTAAGTCTTAAAAAAAAAAAGAAGAGATGGAGTCAGAGGAGTGAAAGAGACTAAATCACAGGAATTTTTAAGGCGTTGGTGAGAACTTTGAGTTTTACTTGGAAATGAGAGTCACGGGAAGGTTTGATGTAAGGGAATGATATTGTCGTCAAAAGATCCCTGACTTAGGTGATAAAAGGATCACCTATTTTTGTAATAATAATTATGGCACAGATCTGGTCCCCACAAGTGGATAGGCTGGGTGAACTTGGGTATGTTTCTATGCCTCAGTCTCCCGGGTCATAAAATGAAGGTACAGAAATGGATGACCTCTAGCGCCTCCACTCAGTGGGGACAGAATCGCCGTCATCCCAGCACCGAGGACAGAGCCCGGGAATCTGTGAGCCTCGGCTGAACTTTTCAGTGAACGCAGAGATCGTAGGTCGCTAAAGTGCCACAAAAGAACAGCAGGTGGCGCGCCAGCGCTATTGCCGCCTGCTCAGGGCCCCCGAACTGAATTACAGTCTCTAGCAGGAAACCTGCTCACTCGGATTCGGCTTTTTCAGATAAAGGAATGCCGACTTCTAAGTGGCTCCTCTTGAAAAACTAAGATCTCATTTGGAAAAGGTGCCCCTGGTCCTTTAAAGGTAGAGGTCAGCGGGCCTAGCCTTCGGGAGGCGCTTCCCAGAATGCGCGGCGTTATGCAAATAAGCCGGTTTCCAAAAGGACGATGATTCACGCCATAAGAGGCAAAGACAACATGTTGGAGAATAATTGTCACAATAAATCCTGGAAGGAATTGATATATAGTCATATCAATATCTGACACCTGCCTGAACTGTATAACCATAACTTAAAAGAGTTGGAATTGTTGGGTTTTATATATTTGTGAGAAGAAACACGTAGTTTGCCCGGATGAGCCTCAGTGGTCTGGGGTGCAGGCTTCAAACCTGTAGCTGTCTAGCGACAGAGTGGTTCAATTCCACCTTTCGGGCGGCGTTTTTATTCTTTTCCCTTATAACTTGGTCTTACCGCGAACAATGTCGCAGGCAGAATTCTCCGCAGCAAAATCCCCCAGTGGTTACGTCTTTTTCCCGGGAATGTCAAATACGGCTCCAAAAGAATAATTGACCTACCCTTCCCGTTCTAGGATATTGAAAATTATCCTGGACCTCTCCCCTTCTCTTGATTACTCACGCATTCAGTCATTTGCTCCCTCATGCTTTTAACAATGTGTGCACTTATTAACCAGGCAAATATTTGCTCATTCATTCATTCACTCACTCACTCATTCACTCACTCACTCATTCAACAAGTATTTGCTGAGCGATTGCTGTGACCCGGCTCTGCCCTGGACTGGGCGGTGCTAGAAAGTGAGGACAGCCCCAGCTCCCAGTCCAGTGGAAGAAACCAACGTTAAGCAAGCACTAATCACACACTTAATTAACAAAGGTGATACCCAGTGGGAAGGCAAGCCCAGACATTTGAGGCCATCCAATAAGGCGATCTGAGTTCAGGTGGGGTGTCAGGGTAACATGTGAGCTGACACCTGAAGGAAGAGTGGGGATTAGCCAGCAGAACGGGGGAATATTCCAGGCTGGGGTCCTCTGGTGCGAAAGGTGTGGAGAGATTAACAGGGACCAGGTGCTGCAAAGGAGGATGAATTACTGCGCCTGCACGCACGCCTGTACCCGGCGGGTTCCGCGCATGCACACACTCCTTTAGCCCCATGCTGGAGCTGAGGGAACGGACAGTTGAAATTTCTCCTCAAAAGTCACCCTGTTTTGGTAAGCTTTCAGCCCCAGGGCTCTGGGCCCCTAACTGCATGCTACTTACCCCTGCCCTGGGCTGCTTTTCCCAGGCTAGCTCCTATCAAGTGCCTTCTACCTCCTAAATGTCTTTTGAGTCCTTCCCTTCTCTACCTGCAACCCTGACCCTGTCCAGTTACCGCTCACAGCCTGGGGCTGTCAAGCTCTGAACTCCTAGTCTGGAATCTCAGCCCGCAGCATACGGTCCCCGCTAACCTCTCTGCACACCTGTCCAGTCACCAGAACCCTCCGGCTCCTTCAGTGAGTCAAGTTCTCTCTCTGATAGCTGTTTGCATGCTCGTTACCCTTAGACCTCTTCCACTGCTTTCTATGCCCACTACTGATCCTGTAGGGCTCAGCTTAGCTGTCCACTCCTCCAGGAAGTCCTTCCTGAATGCCAGACAGGTTGCCTGCCCCTATGAGCTCCCCCAAAACCTATGGACTCCCTGAAGGCTATCCCCTTTGGATCATTCCTGAATGAGAACAGGTCGTGTCCCCCACTGGACAGTGGCCGCTAGGAGCAGAGAGCCTCCAGTTAGCTAATCTCTGATGTCCCCAACACTGCCCAGCGTAGGGCTGGACACACAGTAGGCATTTAGCAAATTGTGAAAAATAATCCATAAAGTAGCTGACTGTCGTGACCACTTCCCCTGCTTATGCACTCGCTGAGGCATCAGAATGACTTCTGGAGCAGCGTTTTAATCCCCAGAGTGCTTGTTGCTGCACACATGAGAGGGCTTGAGTCTTCTTTCCAAGGGGCTGGCTCAGCTGTCTCTTTGGATTGAAAAAAGAGGCAATATTTTTGGTGTAGTCAATCTTGGATTGGCCCCAATGTGTTCATAGCATGAACGAGGTAGTCATATGAAAAGCAAAGGAATCACCTTCAGTGCAAAGTGATTCACATTTTGTATCAGCCCCATCGCCACTCAAGTGGCGTGAGTAATCTGCTAACTCACGCGCACCTACTGAGTCTTGCCTGAGTTCTCTTCATTTGGAAGCCTTCAGATCACAAGCACACAGGTAGCGTTCTGCCTCCTTACTTTTCCAGGAGGACCTACACAGTCTTGCTCCCCTCACAATCTTGCTCCCCTCCTTCCAGCTCTGGGCTGAGCCACCAGTAGGAGACCCAAAATTTTAACCTCATTCCCTCCTGTCGAAAGGAAGGCAGGCGATGGGGATCCGGAGGAAACATGCTAAGTCCTGGCGGGTGCATTTTAAAGAGGTTTTTATTGGCGACAGTGCAGAACCAGCGGGGGAGGGTGGCGACCTGGTGCCAGGCAGTCCCCAGCCCCTCAGGGTCAGGTGCAAAATACAAAAGAGTCACAAATACAGCAGGGAATGGGGATGGGGTGAGGGGTCAATACATTGTGGTTGGCAGGGGCAAGCCCTGCTCACAGTCTCACACTCGCACCGCACCCCAAATTCTCAAAAATACAGGTTGTAAAAAAAAAATCAATGATCCCTCAGGCTTACTCACAGAAAATAAAATCTCATATCCTCAACGAAGCCAGAGTCTGGACCCAGCTAGGGGCCCAAGACAGTCAGAAAGGAGATGAGAGACATAGTCAGGTAAAAACAGGCAGCGAAAAGACAGAGGGAGAGCCCCTCAGAGAAAGACAGCCAGAGACAGTCAGAGAAAAGACAGGCTGACGAAGTTTCCAGAGCAGTATTTTAAATTCATTGGCACGCTTTGAGGGCCAGCTTGACCTAGGCAGAGGTGGCAAAGCGTTCACACACTCACACGCGCGCGCACACACCCATATATAATATATTTATTTATACATAATAGATATAAGTGCCTTTCGGAAACCAGGAAAGGGATAAATAGCGACGGGGAGGGGTATGAGTCCCGCGGGGGTGGGGGTTGGGGGGACGGAGGGATGGGCAGTGGAATGTCTTCCATGCAGCTTGGAGGGCGGGGGTGGGGGCCCTCCAGTTTGTGAAAAAATATCATTTTGCCTCATGATAAACCCTCATGAGGTGGAGCACAAGGAAAGGTAGGATGGGGGAGTCAAAACCGAGATTTGGGCTGGACAGGGAGGGTGTGGGGCATGGAGGAAGCTGGATCACAGGAACCCAGCCCCTGGAGCTTGCCAGACCAAAAAAGATTAGGGGATGGATGGGGTAAGCCTCAGCCTTGAAATCTTCTCCAGAAAAATGGCGAGTCCCCTGGCTGTCTCCCCTGGCTGCCTTGGGAGAAAGGTTGTGGGGAGGCCGAGGGGAGGGAGAAGCCGGCGTCCTAGGCTGGGGCAAGGAGGCCTTAAGGGGGCCAGGGCTCTGGGCCTGAGGAGACAGGCCATGGGGACACCTGTCATCCCCTTGAGTCCAACTCACTGTTGAAGGGAGGGGAGGTTTAAAAGGAAAGGCTTTGAGGAGCGGGGGGCGCAATCCCTCTGGAAGGGGTCTGTTTCACCCCACCATCAGGCCAACTCATTTCACAGTATAAAACACCCCAACACAACAGGCATCGCAGCGCCCCCTGCCGCCTGAATCAGAGAGACCCAACAAGGAAGGCCAGGGTGTGGGGGTGGGTTGGGGAGGCTGGGGCAGGAGGGGTGGGGGCCTAGAATAATACTGTAATCGGAAGGGAGGCCTGGGGGCCAGGCTGGGGGACCCTGGGGGTGGGTGAGAAATTCAGATCCGAGCCAGTTTTGCTGGGGTGGGAGCAGCTGGACAGTCGGGAAGGGAGGTTCACATTTCTGATTCAGGGGTGGGGAGGAAGGAGATGGTCATAGGGGGACGGGCATGGACTTCCCTTAAAGGGAGGCTCATTTCAGAGGAGGATCTCACCACGTGGAAATGTGGGCTCAATAAGCTAAGGTGGTGGGGAGCTGGGAGACCTAGCCACATCACCCCTGGTGGGTGCCGTGGAGACACTGCAGGGTGTCAAGGCTCTGTGTTCTCTCCTTGTTGGGCCTCTCTGGAGAGGGCTCCGGCTCACCAAACAGTCCCCCGCCTCCCACACCCGCACCCCTTTCCCTCCAGCCCAAAGGTGGGCACACCCCACCCCCCACCCACCCAGCCCCAGAGGTTGGGTTGCGGTGAGATGGTGTCCATCCCCTCCCCACCCCCTGTCCCCAAAGTCACCAGCTCTCTGGCCTCGCCGGGCCGGCCGCAGAAACAAGAGGCGGCACAAAACCCAAGGTCCTTCCTCCCGTGGACTGGACGGCAGTGGCGGCAGAGGTCAGACAGCAGAGGCGGCGCAGCCCGCTCTGTCTCTTCCCCTCTCTCCTCCTCCTCCTCCTCCTCCAAATCTCTCTCCCTTGTGTTTGTTTGTTTTGTGTCTAAAGAGTTCACAGAGCGAGAAGGGAGGGCGAGTTCAGGGGGTCGGAAGGCTGGTCACTGCCGCTGGGGCGTTGGGCGCCGGCGAACGCGGAGACCTCCGGGCAGGTGAGGACAAACGAGGAAGTGTACGAAGGGTTAACAACGGGGAAGGGGTCGCCGAGGACTTGAACTTCACTGTGTGTAAAGAGAGAAGCTGTCAGGTTGGGGGGTGCGTCTTGGCTGGTCTGGAAGGGCAGGGGCGGTGGTGGCGGGGGCGACAGCAGCCAGCCGAAACCATCTTCCTTAGCGGATGCTGACCCCGGCAAATCTCTCACCTCCGCCAGCGGGCCGGGCCCCGGCCCCTCTTCGTAGGGGATCTTGCAGCCCGGTTTGTGGGCCACCAGCACAAACTCCAGTCGCTCCTTCTCCTTTTGGAGCTCGGCGATCTCTGACTCCAGCTCTGCCTTTTCTTCCTCCAGCTGATCTGTCTCCTGAGGCAGCGAGGCCAGGCCACGGAGGAGAGGGAGGAAGGAGAAAAAGATGAGCCACTAGAAAAAGGTGAGTCACGGCCAGATCATCTCTCCTAGAGTCGCTGCTGAAGCTGGGGGCTGGAAGGCAGCTGGCCTTGAGAGAAAGACCCCTGGGTGGAGTCCCGGTGGCTGCGCCTGGGGCAAGGGCCCCGCCTTCTGGGAGTCCCCATATTCCTGTCTGTCCAGGGAAGGGCTGAGAAAGGGCTATGGAAGTCTCTGGTTGCAGGAGGCAGGCAGTTTGTTGAATGAATAACCGGTTATGATGTGTTTTTAATGTCTCATACTCCCCTCTGCTACTCCCCCACCCTCCACCCCCTGCCTCCCAGGAAAGAGCAGGAGCCTGGAGGATCTCCTGACTTCTAGGGGCTCTACGCAGGAAACTCAATCTGGGGCAGGGATTAAAATGGGAAGCTGTCTCGGTGGCTACCGCCAGCCCGGGTCTGAGAATACAGGTGGCAGGTGGTGGTGAATGGACACAAGATAAGAGGATTTCATTTCACAGACCCTCCAGACTGTTCAGGTTTGGAGAAAACTGGGAGGTTTGGTGAAGGACGGACGAGATGGAGAAACTGAGGCAAAATGGATTCCCACTTGTCCAGGACCAAAACAGATCAAATGACTCTATTCTATTATCAAAGGTCCCTCATGTGACACCCTAGGGTGAAGTGAGGGCCAAGAGAGTGGTGTGTGTGCATGGTGGGGGGGCCCATATCCAGGGCAGAGAGTAGCCGTCAATGGACATAAGTACATGAGAGTGAGTGGGTGTGCTTGTGCATGCTCAGTCACCTCATCTGGCCACATCTGTACCCTGGTTCCATGTGTGGAATCTCTGGTGCCCAGCCCAGGATCAGGGCACAGGTGTGAGGGGGAGACGGGGAGCGAGCCCCTTGCAGCATCCCTTCGCCCCACCCCGGGACCATGCTTACCGCCTGCAGCCGGTCAGTCAGTTCCCTCCGACGGTTCCTACACTTAGCGGCAGCCAGTTTGTTCCGTTCTCGGCGAACTCTTCTCTTCTCCTCTTCCTCTGGCGTAAGCTGAACAGGAGAGGCAGAGGCCATGAGCACTGGGGCCAAGGTGCACGTCCTCCAGCCATTTTTACCTCCTGTCCTTCCCCAAGCCCCCAGGATCCAGAAAGGGACCCTCTAGTCCCCACTGACGGTGCAGGGGTGCCAGGATTTCTTTAGCACACAGAAGTCCCTCACCCCACTAGTGAGAAAGTTCCTGTCTCTCTTGCTTCCTCCCAATGCCACCCCCCCCAAAGTTCTGATGCCCCTTACTCACCGTCTCTTCTCGGGGTCTCCGAGGCCGGGCTCGGGCTGGGCGAACAGGCCCAGGTCCACTGGGGGCTCCGCTGGTGGAAGGCCCACCACTGCTACTAGCTGCACCGCTGCTGTAGCCACTCATGCCTGGGGTGGAGTAACTGGTGCCCGGCATGTCGTAGGGGTCGACAGCCGGGGGCTGGGAGGCCAGTGGCTGCCCCTGGGACTGGGCCATGGAAGAGATGAGGGTGGGTTGCACCAGCCACTGGAGGTCCTGGCTGGTTGTGATCGCTGTGACCGTGGGCACGAAGGAACCGGGCATTTCCCCGAGACCGGCGCACTCCTACGGGGTGACACATACACACACAGGCGTAGACACACAAACAGAGACACCAACACACGCCCCCCCGACACACATACACACACCGACCCCGTGAGTGAGCACAGGGCGAGCG
Organism: Galemys pyrenaicus; assembly: GCA_019455555.1. NCBI lineage: Eukaryota > Metazoa > Chordata > Mammalia > Eulipotyphla > Talpidae > Galemys > Galemys pyrenaicus. The sequence goes on from JAGFMF010011711.1 coordinate 1,459,270, forward strand.
GGTGTGGATGTGTGTGTCACAGGCAAAAAGCCACAACACCCACCCTTCCACTACACCGTGACGCAGTGGTTAATGAGAGGATTTCTCTCAACTGCCTTCTACCTCCTCCTTCTTCCTCGGGGAAAGGTTGAACGGTTCCAGCGGGTGGTGAATCACACCCTGGGTTGGTGACTCTTAGGTGTGGGGGGTGGGGAGGAGGCTGGACACAGCCGGTAACAGAACCCCCGGGACGGAGTCACAGCCATACACACAGTCACACAACACCCCACCCCCACCCCAGAAGCAAGGGGAGGGAGGAGAGACCTCAGGCCAAGCCTTGCTGTACACTCACTCACACACACGCACACCCTCTGCGTGAGGGTATGAGGGATCGGAGGGTCCGTGAGACCCCCTCGCAGGCGTGGGGTCTCCGTCACAAGGGTTTTGAGGGGACGGACCTAGGTGTTGGGAATGATTTAAGTAATTGTCTCACCCCAGAGGGAGAGTGGCAAATGACAAGTTAGTGTGGCGGACAGGTAGAATAAAGTGACGACCCGGACTTCCCCGGGTCGCGGATGAAGGAGTGGTGTAGGACCTGAGCCCCCAAGTCCAAGCGGCACTCGTTTCCCCCACCCCCAGATACAATCCTAGAACTGCTCCGGCTTAACTACTCTCCCAGGGGGCGTGGTGAGGGACGGGCTGGCTCGCTGGCCAATCAGCGCCCTGGAAACCCAGAGGGGGCGGTGCTTCCCGGGAGCACCTGGCTGGCTCCCCTAGGGTAAGCGGTTCTAGTCCGGTGTTCTGACACTCGGGAAGGATCGGGGGGGCCGGAGCAGGGACAGTGGGAGTGCCCCGGGAGAATAGGGTGGCGGCCACCATGTCTCCCGAAGAAAAGCCGGACACAGACACCCTCTGGCCCTGAGAGCTGAGGGACCGGACCCCGCAAGGTCTTCGTAGACCCACTGGGCTCCTTTCACGTTAGGAATCCCCTCGCTCTGCCTCTTAGAGGTCCGTAAAAGAGCTCGCAGCGCCAAGGAACTACGAGTTCCGGGGACACAGCGGGGGAAGGGAACTGCACCCTACAAATAGGAAGGGAAAGTTGATTGGCCGAAGCCCGCGCCACAGCGACCAATCGGAACGCCGGGCTGCCCCCTCCCTTAGCAACGTGGCCCCGGCGTTCCAAAATAGAAAGCTCCCGGGACGTCAGGGGCGGGGCGGACGAAGGGGGCGCCGCGCGCTGTGCGTGCCCCGCGTCAGACGGAGGATTCCAGCGCGTCAGCCGTTACGCACGGGTCCCCCGTTACGTCTCCGCGCAGTAGGCGGACGCTGCGCCTCCAGGAGCGGGTTCGAGGCCCGCTTTACCGCTGGAGCGAGGGCGACCCGGCGCGGGAGTAGGCGCTCCGATGGAAGAGGAAAAGGGAGGAGACTGCTGGAAGCTTCCCCGGGATTTCCCCTACCTGCCTAACAACACTAGCTTCAGGTTAGAGACCGGAGTCGGGGACAGTCCCGGAGCCGGCTAAAAGTTCTCAGCCCTGCTACCGCATACACGTTGCACTGATCGGCGCAGTCTCCCCACCCCCAAGCTTACCCCTCTGTGTTCCCTCCCTGCGCTCCACGCACACAGCCAATTGCAAACGCGTCGCGGCTCTGCAGTTTGCAAAGTGCACCGTAAGCCGATTCCCTCTCCGGTCCTGGGTTTAGACGGACTTTGGAGTAAAGGGATTGCTTGCTCCACACTTGCCTTAAAACATGAAAACCCACAAAGCAGCGCCCCGACCCTCTTGAACTTACCTGGGAGGCGGCGGCGGTGGGTGGACTGCCGAAGGAGTCCACTGAAGACAGATACTGAGACTCGGCGGAGGGTGAGGAGCTGCACCGGGAGCCGGAGTCGTAGTCTCCGGGGAAAGCCTGAAACATTTCCCTGGGCACAGGGGGGCCCCTGTGACCACGCTGCGGTCGCCGGGAAGCCAAGGCTATGGCCGGGTGGGAGAAGAAAGGTGCGAGTCCGGGGTGAGCCAAGCGCGTCCCCAAAGTGCGCTGCCCGGGGAAGCTCGGGGAGAGGGAAGCGTCCCGCTCCAAACAATGGCTAAGTTTCTGTGCAGTTCCTCTGCGGTGCTCAGGCCCCACAGGACGCCGCGGTGCCTCCTGAAAGTCCAGACTCCGTAGGACCCACGGGCGTGGGGGGATCGCTCCCCCAGAGGTGGAAAGCGCTGTCCTACTGTACCGAATCTGCTTCGGGTGCGGTCTCGTCCACGCGTCCGGCGGGCCCCACAGGGGGAGGGAAGTATAAAGAAAGTAAGTCGGTCCTCCAAAACAAAATGTAGAATTATCTAGAAGATCCTTCCAAAAACTTTCTCTCCGGAAAAAAAATAATAAGCCGAATCTCACAGTCTCCAAGAAGAAGAAGAACCACAACAATCAAGTCCCCAAGTCCCAGCTCCGCGTGCCTCTGCCGTGGCCGTAGCTCTCTGTCTTATGAATGAAACCCACAGCGGCCAGCCTGTATTTATGGTGGGGACCCGCCCCCCCTGCTTACGTCACTGCCTCGCGCTCCACAAACTTCCCCAAATCTCCGGCCCATCTGAACCGAATCCCGCGCCGTCCGGCGAGAGGTCAGTTCTAGCCCCCACCTGGCCCCCCATCTCACCCTCTCGGCCCCGGGGGTCTCGGGGGCTGCGTTCCAGGGCACTCGGCGGGAGGGGATCCCGGCCCCGCCTCCCCGGAGTTCCTGTGACGCAATTAGCCATATAAGGAGCTCGGCTCGCGAGGCTAAATGTTTGTTTGGTATCCTAGCAATTACGTCAGAGGGAATCCCTCGTTCGCTCAAGCGAACCCTGCGAGCCTGCGGAACCCGCCCGCGCCTGCGCAGTGCCGTGCCGCCCCGGGGGCTGGTAATAATAGGTGTTTAGAGCAGCCGGGGGAAGGCCGGGGGAAAGGACCCCGGCGGGGAAGACCCCCCAGCTCGCGGGTCCCCCTCACGTCTGACCACCCTTCCTAGTTCTCCCGATGGTGCAGCGCCCCCACTCGAGAGGAAGGTTAGATCCTGGAAAGGAGCCCCTGGCCAGTGTGGTGTTGCACGTAGGCGGGGAAACTGAGTCCCGAGCGGGGTGGGAGGGGCTGTGACGCTGCAGGTGAAAGTTGACGTGCGGTGGAGTCCCCAGGCTCGTACTAGCTTTGACCTGATTCGCTGTGTGAGTTGCTTTTCCCTCGCTGAGATGCTGCTTCGTTTTTCCCAGCTGGAAAAGGATGGTGGGTCTTGAGTCTTGCTGTCCCCGCATGTACGGACACTGGGGGAAGAAGGGGATTTGGAGGGGGTGGGGAGTGAAACAGGGTGAAGCAACCCTGATAATGGTGTTGGTGACCTCTCCTCGCCGCTTTGTGATCCTGCCAAGACAGAAAGCAGGTGGAGAGGGGGATTATTATTACTGATAATGATGTGACTATCTCTATCATCATCGTGTTGTCATGTTCTTAGCGCTTATAACTACCAACTCCTGTACTAAGCCTTTCAATACAAGATTTGTAATCCTTAAGTCTAGGTTGGAAGGTTAAGGGAGGAAACTGCATTCGATAAAAGGGAAAATGATCCTCGGAGAGATGAAGCGACTTGGCCAACTGCCCATCCCAAGAAACTCAATCTCAGAATTGTCAGACCCACAGCTCTTACTCTTCCTGATTTCTAAGAACTGCCTGATTCGAGAAACTCCCTGAAAAACTTAAAACTTGGGATTGTTTACACGACGGTGGGGTCACAGCAACTTCCGCTCCTCAGGAGCTGAGTCTTGCAGCCCTGTCTGCTCACGGTGCACACAGCTGTGACCCAGACACCGCGGCAGCACTGCTTGCCTCGGGACACCCAGTTAGGAAAGGGGGTTCAAGTGTCTAATCCAGGTATTTGGTCGTCACAGCCCACAACACCCACTGGGAAGGGGCCCACAAGCTGCTTCACAAATCTCAGTGATGAGGCACTTCCTTCCTAGTGCAGAGCCTGAGAGCCTAGCCCAGCCCTGTGCACTGGGAGAAATGTTTTAAAATCGTTGAAACCCAGTGGTCCAGAGGGAGACCTTGCCGCACCCTCACACAGCAGGTCTGAGGTGGAAGAAGGGAGGTGTTTCTCGTTCCCTGTCCCCACACTCAAGCCTACACTGTACCTCATTCTCCTACACCCCTCTGTCACCTGTCTGGAAGTAGGAGAGGGACTAGGCGATGACACAGCAACCACCACAGACAGTGACTCGGTCCCGCATCAGACACGGGAGGGACCTCTCAGCCCCCTGTGCCCCTCATCTCTTCTCCGGTGGAACAAAGGAGACACACTAGTACCTACTCTGGGGGCCAAGGACCTTCACATCCCACACAAGGGCACAAACACCCACACAGTCACTGGCAGTTACTCACGAGCCCTAACACATGGGCATTGGGCATTTACCCCTCAGCAGCAGCACAGATGGACACACTGACACAAACACCTTCATTACATGTGCACACATGCACTCTTTCCACACCAGCCACCTAGAGAATTCTCCCAGAGCATTTATATTTACTTGCTTCATTCTCGCCACCTCCTGTGAGGTAAGAAGTGTCATTTTAGTATATGTGCTGCCGAAGTGAGCACAGAAGTGTCATTTTATAGGCAAGGAAGTGGAGGCCCAGAGAGGTGCAGCGACTTCCTTGTAATCACACAGGAAATTCATGGCAGAACAGGATACGAAGGCGGCATGTGGAACTTCAGAGCCTGTGCTTTTAACTCTTAGCAGATGAGTTGTGGATGTCACGATAGCCACATGCGGAAGGTCATGCTCATGCATTTGCCCCCCAACAGGGAGATCTAGGGTCTAGCTGGCCGGCGCTCACACTCTGACCCCACCACTTAGTAAGTGTGTGAACTTGACCTAGTGCTATCTGGAACCTCAGTTTTCTCACCTGGGAAGCTAAGTGCCCAGCTTATGGGGCTGGTGGAAGGATTGCAAAACCGCCTGGAACATAGTGGGGGCTTCTTTTATCATTAAAACAAAGCCACACTGGGCCTCCCTGGTGGTGCGGTGAGTTAAGCAACGCACTATGAAGCAAACCGCAGGCACTGCAGCACGAGTTTGATCCCTGTCACTGGCCAGGGAGGGGACCCACATGGCGCTGCAGACCTCTCCTGCTTCGCCCACTGCTCCTCTCAGCAGTGTACTTCAGTCGGTCTGCCTGTTCTGCTCCCCACTCTGTCTCTGGTGAATCCTCTCATTGCCCTGGACTCTGGCCTGTACCCCAGCTCTTGTGTGCATAAATAAATAAATTTTTTAAAAAATAAAAACAAAGCCACACTGACCTTTGCAGGTATAAGCATCCTAGATATGTCAGCTGGAAGCAGAGACACGCAAAGTCGAATTACGAATATAATAATTATAATATAATGATTAATATAATTTTTCTGGGCCCTGGGAACTTTTGCCTTCCTGGGTCTCTTCCTCCAAAAAGCTATCTTTAAAATGGTATTTCCTGGGCCCACCCCGGTGGCGCAGTGGGTTGGGCAGCGCACTATGAAGCAAACTGCAGCCACTGCAGTGCGAGTTCGATCCCTGCCGCCGGCCAGGGAGGGGACCCACATGGCGCAGCAGACCTCTCCTGCCTCACCTGCCGCTCAGCAGTGTGTTTCTGTCAATCTGCCTGTTCTGCATTCTGCTCTGTCTGGTGGATTCTCTCACCACTCCCACACCTCTGGCCTGTACCCCAGTGCTTGTATGCATAAATAAATAAACCTTTAAAAAAAATAAAATGGTATTTCCTGGCGGTGTTAATCTAAAGACAATATTATAGCTCAAAGCATTTTTTTAAGAAGTCCCATTTTCTTACCTAACATGACTACGGGTGTAGTATAGTGCCCGTTGTGCCTAAGGGGAGAGTTGGCCCTTGGGACAGACAGACACACACTTTCACACTTGCCTACAGAGCATGGGGTCAAGGCCAGTCTGTCTCTATGAGGTTCAATCCTAGGGATCTTCCTGGAGGAGGAAGTCTTCAGTGTAGGGGAGAGAGCAGGCCCCCTGCCCTGGCTCCTGAGGGCTTGACTGCTTGGGTAGGTGGGAAGGGGCCTTGGCTTTCTGGCCCCGTAGATGGGAGATAGGGTGGTTGTACCTCTAGGCTTGCTCGGAACCGTCCAGGCTGACTCTGCCTGAGACAGACTCAGCATGTCTTTCCTTTGGTAAAACCCCTGCCACTCTTTTCCCCTGCCATTTTTCCATCCACTGAGCAAGAAGATTGCATGATCGTGGGTCCGAGGGCCCTTTATTTTTATTTATTTTTTAAAAAATTATGCATACAAGAACTGGGGTACAGGTCAGAAGTATGGGGGAGGTGAGGATTCACCAGAGACAGAGTGGGGAGCAGAACAGGCAGATTGACTGAAATACACTGCTGAGGGGAGCAGGAGAGACAGGAGAGGCCTGCTGTGCCTTGTGGGTCCCCTCCCTGGCTGGGGCTCGAACTTGTGCTGCAGTGACTGTAGATGCTTCTTAGTGCAGTGCTTAACCCCTTGCGCTACCAGGGAAGCCTCTTGAGAGTCCTTTAAGGCTCTGCAACTTAATAAAGAGGAGGAGGGTGCTATTCTCCATGCGTCCATGTACAATATCTCAGTTATTCTCGCACCACATCAGCCCCATAAGTAGGCTCTGTTATTATCCCCATTGTACAGGGAAAGAAACTGAGGCTCAGGGAAGCAAAGCCTGAGAGCAGTGCTTCTAACTGTTAATATGATCTGGAGGCACCTGGGGACCCCTTATAATACAGATCAGGCCCCATCTTCTGCATCTCCAACAAGCCCTCCAGCGATGCCTCAGCTTCTGCTCCAAGATAAGGTCTGCCAGCGTTTGAGGCCTGCAAGGAGATGATGGTTAGCATGCTTGTGTGTAGGTGTGTGGGGCTGTGACCTCCCTAAGGCTGGTTAGCAACTGCTGCCTCCTGGGTGCCCAGCCTTGAAGACTGAGGGTAATTGACTGGACCAGCTCCCCAGAAGCAGTCCCAGAGGCTTCCTGGAGGGAGTGTCCTGGTGTGTCAGAGAATCAGAGTGTTCCAGCCTGGTGACTCTGAGTTTGACCTACATTTGCGTTCAAACTGCAGACTCACCATGGCCCATGAGGCCAGCATGACCTCACCCCTGCTAGCCATCCCAGCCTCACTTCTTCCTCCTTCCTTTCATTGTCCTGAGGCCACGATCTCGCCCTGGTTGTAGGGTCTTTGCATGTGCTCTGCTTCTTCCCTTTGCTCCCCTGGCCTCATGCTCTCTTCCTGCCCGTCTCAGTTCCCATATCCCCTCCTCCAAGAAGCCCTCCCTGGGTCATCCCCCCTCCCCTAGGCCCCCACCTCTCAGCACAGCCAGTCTGGATTCATCACTGTTTGGGGTCTGGTCTCTCTCCCCCAGTGGGAGCCCTGCACACTGTCCTGGGCGCAGTGCCAGTCCCTAGTAGCTGCCCAGTGAACGTGTGCTGATTACATGGGTGTTCGCGTTCACAATCTCTGACAGGTTGTCTCCGGCAGAAACATGTGGGCCAAATTGTGTTGATGGAGGGGGGTGTCCTAGAGGAGCTGACAAGCAGGGGGCCTGTACGTGTTGTCGGGGTCCGACACCAGATGTTGGTGACTGACCTGTCTGTCCTTCCTACCTTACTTCCTTAGGGCAGAACTGAGCTGAGTCTTTTCAGAAAGGAGAGTGGGCGTACAGACTTATTGGGGTGGAAAGTAGGAGGCTTGGCTTCCGGAATCCAAATGGAGGAAATCGAAAGGCTCGCGGGGAGACAACACAGTGTGCATGCGCATACCTTTGACCCTGTCTGCACAGACACCCAGATAAGTAAGCAAGCACAGTCACACGCAGAGAACTAAACACACACAATTGTGCACACGCAGCACAGGATTTTGCACACATCGAACCACGCAGAGACAGAAAGGCACAAATCTGCAGGGCATGCACCCCCCAGGCCTGTGGACTTAGGGAATTTCTTAGCTACCCCGACTTGTACAGAGGGCCACCCACAGTCCCACTGGCACAAAGAGCTTCCACAGACTTGCTCAGATTTGCATCAAAACCTACAGAATCAGGCATCCATAGGCACAAAGACACACAGAATCATACACCCAGTTCCCATCACTACGCAGACTCTCCCACGCACACAGTTTCACATTTGTGGGCATGCAGAGTGAGAGCTCAGCTCCTCTGTAAGGTGAGCTATCCCTCTGGCTCGGTTTGGACAGTGCCTGGAAAGCAAATGTGCCCTGAAAATGTGACTGTTACAATGATGATGATTATTATTTCCACTTGACAGATAAGGAAACTGAGGTCTGAGTCATTAGGGACCTCGGCTAGCTGTTAGGTTGTGCAGAATGAAGTTCCAAGGTCCTGGGGTGTTTGAAGCCAAGCTTCCCGGAGCTGGGGCTCTGGACGGGTGTGCTGTGTGCGTGCACACCAGGTGTGGCAATTCCATCTTTCATTGACCCCGTAGTTCTTGCGCAAACATGAAGAAGATTCCTACCCGCTGTGGGTCGTCCAGTCGCTGCCCACAACCCGCAGCCTTGCAGTCACACCCACTTGGGCTTCCTCTTCGCGGCCCAGGGGCCTCCCCACATTCTCCTTCCTGCACCTTGAAGCTGCCTGTGGCGGGTGGTCTCTGGCTGCAGCCACTCCATCCCTGACTCAGGCCTGAGCCTCCTCCCTGAACCAATGCGGCCTGCCGCCCCCGCAGCCAGACGGCCACGCGGGGGTGGACAGGGGTCACTAGGGGCCATGTGCCCTTGCCCAAGGTGGCTGAATTCCGCCTGTGATTCAATCCGCTTGTCTCAGCGGCTGGGGGTGCCCTGACCCGGTGATGTCAGTGGCCAGGTATGCGGCCAGGGTTTCTCCGAGGTGACTCAGGCGCCTGGGCTACCCTGTCCCTCCTGCAGACACGCTGGGCATTTGTCCAGGGCTCAGGCCTGCCACGCCCTTCCACCCCCCTCCACACCCCTGGTGGGAGCAGAGGGGCTGGGGACAGACACCCAGAAGCTAGGGCCCCAGGCCAACTCTGGCCACTCACCAGCCTGCCCCAGGACTCACAGACTGATGTAGGATGAATCCATTCATTCATCTCAGCCCTTCACAGCTACCAGCAGTGTAGGCAGGCACCCTCGGCGCTCGGGGCTGAGCTGGGACCAAGAAAGGCTCATCGCAATGGCCAGGTTGGAAGCTGCCGGAATCGCTATTGCTACCCCCTCCCCACTCTGTTGGCATGTAAGACTCAGGCTGTTTTCAGTTCCATCTTCTTTTACCCCTCACTCCTTGGAGGAACTTCTTTCAGGGATCTTCCAGAAAGAAAGATTCTGGAAGCTTCCACTCACTGACTTCAGCAGATGATGCTCATTCTTCCTTCTTGGACTTTCCACATTACAACCCGTTCAGCAGTTGGACCTCTTCTCCCCAGTCCACCCTTCGTCTGACTTCTGATCTTGGACACACCACGAGCTCACTGCCCCAGAGTCATCACTTCGGACACAGCTCCATTTGACCACAGCCACCGGAGGAGGGCTGCCGGCAGCTCATTTTATAGGAGGGAAACGGACGCAGAGTTTCACGGTTCTTACCAGCTCAGGACCAGTGTCCTTAACTTGGACTCTGGACACACAAAGAGGAAGAATGACACCACTCACTCACTGCATTTTATAAACGTTTATTTTGTGCCAGGCACATTCTAAGAGCTCATTTACTCCCTGTGACAGTTCCGTGAATGGGCAAAATAATTATCCCTGTTGACAGATGAGAAGACTGAGGGACATGGCGGCCGTAGTGCTAACATTGTGAGAATCACACAGTTCCAGTCCATAAGTGCTGGCTGAGGCCCTGCTGGGTGTCGTGCAGGGTGGTGGGTGCTGAAAACCCGGGCTATACTGCTACTGAGACCCACCTATGTATGTTCCACTGGACCCACAAAGCACCCCCACTCAGAACCACTCACACAGTTACGCAGACACAAGCACCTGCCAGGGACACATGTGAGCCACTGATTCACTTCCTGATAGAAGCACCTACTATGTGCTCGGCCATGCTGGGGATCCAGCCATGACCACAGCAGTCCAGTGGGGAGATAGACAGACAGATCCAGAATTAGAAATTGTGATAAGTGCTGTGGAGAGAACTCTGAGGGATAATCTACACACAAACATAGAAAATTGTGCAGTGACATACAGATACACATACACAGATTCAGAATCACACACGCACACCAATGCAAGCGAGAGGCAAGGCCACCCTCCTCCATCAGTCCTTACACACTTGTGGTTCACATATGATCCCATGCACACGCGAGCATGCACACACACATTTCCAGACAGCAGGACTGCAAATACCCACACAGTCAGCTACACCAGTGCCAACTGGGGGAACAGCCTGCTCGGTGGCCAGCTGCGCTTCCACACCTCATGCTCACTCTCACACAGGAAAAACCAGATGTGCACAGTGTGACTGGCCGAGCCGCTCACCTCCAGTCACATCCCTTTACTGCCGCAGACCCAGTTCTTCTCTCTGCTCAGAGATTCGCCCCAGCCCTGGTCACATGAAGCTACAGGATGGGGGGTGTTGGGGTGAGTAATTAGAACCTCCCAGCTGTGGACAACTTCCCGGACACAGGAGGGAAGGACGGCAGGCTGCCTGTGTCATGAAGGAGACTCAAGACAGGCAAGAGAATCTGAGGGGAGAAGGAAAAGGAACGGAGGAGGGGGGATTTCTGGCTGCGGATCCGAGTGTGTGTGTGTGTGTGTGTGTGTGTGTGCGCGCGCACAAGTTGTTCATAGAGCTATGGTTGGGACCCCAGTGGCAACAGTGCCCCCAGCTACCCCGGAGCCCGAGGCAAAAGAGGCGAACCAGAGGCGTGCGTGTATCTATTTTGGTTGTTACTGTTTGGGGGAATATGAGACAGTCACGGCGCAGGAGAAGCTGGACAGACATACACGTCTGGGAGGAGGGGGCGCAGACGGACAGATACCCGAGCGGAGGCGGTCGTAGGTCAGACGGGAGGAGCGGGCAACAAGCAGACGGCGGCTGCCTAAAGGGAAACCGGCAATTTGGGAACCCGGTTCTCCCCCGCTCCCATCACCGCAGCCCCCCCACCCCGGGCCCCGGGTCGGGCCGTCTGTCCGCCGGGGCCGTCCTGGTTGCACCCTACCCGGCCGCGCGGCCGGGCCCAGGACAAACAGCCTTCTTGTTGCTGGGCGACGGCGTTCCACAGCCTGTCGCGTCACCGCGTCTGTGCGGGCGGGGGAGGAGGGTGCACGGAGACGGCCGCCGCGTCGTTTGTTGACGTTGCCCGGCAACCACTGCGGCGCTGCCGGGCAACGCCGGCCGACTGTTCGCTCCCTTAAAGGGGCCGGAACTTTTTTTTCAACTGGCGGCGGCCGGGGCGAACAGGAGCTGGAGCGAAGAGGGTCGCTCCCAGGCGTCGTGGACATATATGGCACGGGAGGCTGAGTTATGCCCCCCGGGGGTGAGAAGATGAGGCAGGAGCTGTTGATATTTCAGTTGCATATTTGAGACGTTGGGTTGGATGTTAGATTGATTGCACGTGTGTCTTGGTGCTCTTGTGGGCACATCTTCAGGGAAAGGGTGACAGGGATGAAAGGCTAGAGAGGAGACATGGGTTCAGATACCCGCTCTGTGACCTTGACCTGTGACTTCCTTTTTTTTTTTTTTTTAAAGATGTATTTATTTATGCATACAAGCACTGGGGTACAGGCCAGAGGTGTAGGGGGGTGAGAGGATTCACCACAGAGAGCAGGGAGCA
>JAGFMF010011711.1:1471087-1482526 GCA_019455555.1 Galemys pyrenaicus
TCAACAGAAGTACACTGCTGAGGGGAGCAGCGGGCACAGCAGGAGAGGTCTGCCGCGCCATGTGGGTCCCCCCCCTGGCCGGCAGCAGGGATCGAACTGTGCTGCAGTGGCTGCGATTTGCTCCATAGTGCTTTGCCCAACCCACTGCGCCACCAGGGGAGGCCCGATTGACCTGTGACTTCCTTTCCCTTTTCTTCTGACAATAGGGGTCCACACATCACCCACCTCCAGAAAAGTGAGTGTAGGAAACCCCGCTGAGCACTTAGCACTTACTAAGTGCTCTGAGCAGAACAGGTATAATTATGTTACCTAATAGCCTTAGTGCCCACCTCACCGGGTTTTGGAATAAACGAGACGGTGTTTGTACTTACTGCAGTGCTGTGCCTCCAGTGTATGGGGGATGGTCTGTTATTTCTGCTGTTTTTTATTATTACATTCACCACCATGTAAAGGACACACCACAGGGCCCCGCAGTCGTTGTCTTCTGGGGTCTCCCATGCAAAGACTATGGGAGTAGGCAGATGAGGTTGGAGTCCTTGATCTGCTGGCCCTGGGCTGTGTGGCCCCGAGCAAGTGTCTTGCCCTCTCTGACCCTCTGCTTCCTCCTCAGTGCAACTCATGATCCCTCGCATCTCAGAGTCATCTCCAGGTGAAGGTCCCAGGCGAGGGGTCCCCTCTGACTGGGCGTGTCAGGCCAGGGCCCCAGGTCTGCTGTGTGAGTCACGGGGCTGTGTTATGTAAAACTTCTACATTCTGCACAGAGGGCAGGTTATATAAACGTGTTTAATGTGCAGCCGACATCTCAGGCCTGGGAGGGGACCTGGCTTGGTGAGCCTGCGATTGCCAAACTCTGGCACCAACTGCTTCTAGGAATTAGGGCTTATAAAATGTGGCCCACAGCTAGACTGTCACATTTGAAAAAAAAATGTGCCCCTCTTGGGGTCTCTGTAGCCCCCTAAATGTCTCTCACAGTTTCGGACTCTGTCTCTCTCTTTTCTCTGCACCTTCTGGCCTCTTGCTGTCTCTGTCTCGCCACCTCTGTCCCTCTATTTTCCAGTCTCTTTCTGGGTCTTTACTCTCCACCTGCCTCCTTCCCACCCAGATCCTGACCCTCTATTATCTCTCTCTGTGATTTGCTTTTATTATTTAACTTCCAAACTTGCTCCCAAAAGGGTTCCGAGGAGGCCCTGCACACACACCGCCCACTGTCTGCTGGGAAGGCCCCGGCGCAAGGCCTCTGCACTTCCCTCACTGCAAAATTAGGTGGAGTGACCAGTGCAAGCCCATGGGGGTCCCAGTCCCAGGAAGAGCTTTTTAAAGTCAGATGTCTCCAGACCCACACCCAAGAGTGCTGGGTCAGAATCTCAGAGAAAGAGGTGGCAGAGGTTGTGACATGTGACATCTTCCACTGGGTGACTCGGCAGCTGACTAGAACGGTTGGTTGACTTGGGGTTTCCACACACTTGCCCTGGGCCAGTTTCTGATGCCACAAAATAAGTGAGACGGGGACACGTGGCCACCACTGTGCGGGGGAGGGAGAGAGCTGGTGGCGAGGTGGGGTCAGAGGCGGAGAGACAGAGATAGCAATATGGAGACACAGGGGAAGACCAGGAAGACAGAGATAGCACTTCAGAGAGATGCCGAGACACCCAGGGCTAGAGAAAGCGCTTATTTTTTGCTTGACACTGACGACGGGCCACCACGGTGGGGGGGCGGGTGCTGTCTGCACGCAAAGGTGTGACTGTGTCTAACAGGTCACTGCAGGCAGCGCTGGGGTGTGCCGGTCCCGTGCTTGAACATGGAAGGTTCTGGGTGGAACCTCTTTGCATGTACCTGCCTGTCTCCAAGTAGTGTCCCGGGGCAGCATGGGTGACGGCTCACAACCGGAACACCGGTTGGACAGCATTCTAGCCTGCCACCGCTTCCTGTGCCCTCTGAGTGTGGCTCATAAGGTCACGCTGGGCGGCCTGAGCCCACCAGGCGGAGGGCACGTATTTCTGGGCACCAAAGGCGTGTGTCTGGGTGTGTGGACTCAGGAGACACCACCTCTGGCGCCAGACCCAGCTTTGTGAATCCTTGGGCAAGCTGATGACCTGTCTGGGCCTCCTTTTCTGCATCTGTAAAATGGGGGTGATAATAATGGCTGTAGGGATGTTGTGAGCACCACCTAACAGAGCGGAGACTGCTGCCATCTACTGAGGGTTTGCTGTGGGGTGCCTGCCAGCAGATGCTGCAGCTCTGAGGGCAGACACCTCCGGAGTCTCATCCTCGCTACCCTGAGAGTCCCAGTCACCCTCGGCCTGCAGCTCCCAGGGGTCTCTGCCTCCACCCTGCAAAGCCTATTTCCCCATGCAACCAGAGGGGTGCTGTTGGACTAAATCAGTTCATGCACCCCCCTTTTGCTCGTGGCTTCTGACTCAAAGTCACAGGCCTCCCACAGCCCGTGAGTTCCTGCAGTCTGCCCTGCAGTCTGCCTTGCGGTCTCCAGCCTCCGCTTTGCCACTCTGCCCTGGCCACCTCCCTGTCCCTGCAGACGCGGTTCCACCTTCGGACCTTGCACTTGCTGCTCTCTCTGACCTGGGCACTCTCAGTCCAGACGTCTGTGTCTCCGTCACCCACTGCAGGGCCTTGCTGAGTGTCACCTTCTCCTTCGGGCCTGCGCTGGGGGAAGCACCCTGCTGGGGGTGCCCTCCCTTCCTCTCCACCCCCCAGCCAATGGGCTTGTAATTCGCTTATTGTAATTCGCTTATTTATGCTCACTGCCCCCCTCCCACTTCCAAAGTGTAAACTCTCAGGGGAGAGGACAGAGATCTCCGCCTGCTCCACACCTCCATGCCAGCACTCGCCACCCTGTGCTCGGTGGGTGCTCCAGGTGCTCGGTAAATATCTGCTGGATGAATGAATGCCGAGTGGTTGTACCAGCAACTGTGCCGGGGGCTTTAGGTTCGTGAGTTAACCGACCGTGTCACCCGGCCTGGTCGCTCAGGGCCGCCCATTTCACAGACTGGGAAACTGAGAGTCAGAGAGGGGCAGTCCCTGCGACCGAAGCTCAAAGGCGTGACGACCGGCGGAAGTATGGGGCTTTCAGGGGCGTCCTGCGGGCCTGGCGTGGGCCGGGCTGCCTGTCACCACTTCTGTGTTTACCTCGGGGCTCCTTCCTCTCGACCTTGTCAACAAAGTCCCCGACAGTTCCCCTGGGTCTCGGCCTCCAGGCGCCTGTTTGTTTTGCTCCGGGGCCTGTCTGAATCTCTGTTTCTGAGTTGTCTGCCGGTCTCCAGGCTCTGGGTTCCGGGCCGCTAGCAGGAGCCCCGCTCGGCGCCCGCCCAGCCTCCACGTGCCGGCTCCGGTCGCCCTGGAGCGGGCGGGGCCTGTTGCCCGGAGACCAATGTTTTGCCGCCGCAAACTGGGTCTCTGGGCCACTGCGGGGGCGGTCTGGGAAGCCGCGCCGGGGCGTGGGAGCGGGCGGGGAGGGGCGCGGGCAGCCAGGCCTGGGGGCGGGGAGCGCCGAGAGGGCCCGGTGGCGGGCTGGGGGTAAGGGGGACGGGGTTGGAGTGGGATGAAGGAGGGGTATTCCGACAGTTTGGGGAGACAAGCAGGGACTGGGGTCTGGGGTTAGGGGACAAGTATTAGGAGTCAGTTTGAGGGGCGATTTGCCTGAGAGATCTTGGGGAGACCTAGTGGGGAGATTGGGAGGGCAGGAGTGGGTAGGTAGGAGGTAGTTTTAGGGAGCTGGAAGCGACGCCCCGGGATGGGTGAATGAAGGAAGGCATGGGAAACAAAGTTTAGGGGATTAGGGAATTAAAGGTGACGGGGTGAGGGCAGGGAGCTGGTGTGTGTGTAGAGGATAGGTATTTGCTGGGCCTGGAAAGAGCTGAATTGTCGGGGGGATACAAAAAGTGAAGGGTAGAGAGTTTCGGGGTGATAAGGACCCTTGAGAAGGAGGAGGCTAAAACGGGCCGGAAACCACGGTGAATCAGAAGAGGGGGTGCCCTTGCCACTCCCAGGCTTCTGGCGGGAGGGGCGCTCCCTGCCGCCCATTGTCCCCAAGTCTGCCCAGGACGTCCGGTGACTTCCCTGGGGACACGCGGTCGGGTTATGTAACCGGCCAGGCCGGGGGAGGAGCCAGGACTGCTCTCCGCCCCGCCACCAGCCCTGCCTGCGGTCTGGGATCCCCGAACTGCTCGTCTCGTCACTTGTGGGCGTGGCCACCAGAGGGGCGAACTCGGGTTCAAGTCCACCCCCATCCCGCTGGAGAGCAGAGGGCTGGGCGGCCCGGGGTGGGGTATCTCTGGCGACGCCATTGGCTTAGGCGATCAGATGGCCGTGACCAGAGAGTAAACTGAGTCCCAGAGGGAGCTGAGCCCTTTCATCCGATTCGTGCATTCGGCAAACGTACTGAGCCCCTCCTGCGTGCCGGGCACCGTCCTTGGAATGGGACACACAGAGAACAAAACACGGTTCTGATCACCCGAGTCCGTGAATCTGAGCCCAGCCCAGATGTCTGAAACTGCCCAGCCCCCAGACCGTGGTTGGCTCCAGCTACCTCCTTGCAGTCGGACCTCCTCACCAGACAGCCCCAAAAGATCGATCATCTGCCTCTGGGGGCCCCTTCCCTAGTGCTGGGGGCAGAATCCGTCTCAGCTTGAGTCCCTGTCTCCGAATGGCTGCAGCCCTGAGGCCCCCACCCCCACGCCTGTCACTTCCTCCTATTCTCGTCCCCCCCACAGGGCATGACTAGAGATGCTGGTTGAACTGGGCTGTTGGCGAATCATCCAGACGTCAGAACAGCAGGCTGTGCCATCACGGTGTCCCTGGGATGTCATCAAGCAGCCCCATTTCCTCTCCTAACCACCACTGGGGTTCCTGCCAGCTGAGGAGGGGTGCAGCCCTGCTACCAGTAGTACCTCAGCCTCTCCGAAGGGGGAGATTTACTTCCATCAGAACCTTCATCAGGAAGCACTGGAGAGCGCCTTTCTGGCTACCCTTACTCCTCCTCCAGGCAGCCTTCCTTGAACTCCCCCCATGCTCCAGTTCCCTGTGCTCTGGTCTCTTCAGCCTTCGCTCTTTGATCTCACCTACTTCAGTTCTGAAAAGCCTTCAAAGTCCGGTCCTTTGCTGGACACATGCCCGCACCTCCTCAAGCCTCAGCTTTTACTTCTCTAAAATGGGTACAGCAGTGCCCTCCACAGCAGTGCCCATTTGGCCCAGACACTGGGTGGTGAATGACTTGAGGGTCACTTCTGTGATGGGCTGAGCCCAGGACATTGTGAGAGCTCAGTAAAACCTTGGGTCTGGATGCAAAAAGAGGTCAGCAGTGAGAAGGGGCGGGGGACCAGAGGGAGGCGAGGAGTACCTTTTCAAGGGGTACCCTTAAATACCTGACTGTATTTGCCAATACGTTTCCCTAAGATTTAAAAATATATATATTTTAAAAATTCTCTAATACTGGTTTACAACACTATATGAAACTTATTTAAAAGTTACCCTCTTTGGACTTTGAAACTCTGAGCATCCTCACGTACAGACCTGCTCCTTTCTCCTCCCGCACCTCTCAGGGACACCCCACCGTCTATCCTGCTACCTGGGGGGAGACCTGAACCTTAGCCCCCCACAATCTGTCTCCATACTCAGGCCATCCTGTCTCCTGACTGTCATGCCTGCCTTTTCCTCCTCCTCCTGCTCCCCCTCCTCTCGCCAGTCCACCTCCAGAAGGCAGCCAGGGAAGTCTAAGTGAAGTGTACAGCCGCCCTTGCCCTCCCCTGCCCAGAGTCTGCAGTGGCTCCCCAGTCCCTTGGAATAGTTCAGCTCACGACCACCCGTGGTGCTCAACTGTGTCGGTCCTTGCTACTTTTCCAGTCTAATTCCTCCAGTCATACATGATTCTTCTCTTTTTAAGATGTCTTTTATAAAGAACTGGGGTGTATGGGGGGGTGAGAGGGTTCAGCAGAGACAGAGTGGGGAGAACAGGCAGATCGACTGAAACACACTGCTGAGGGGAGCAGGAGAGACAGGAGAGGTGTGGGGCAGCTCCTTGTCTGGGCTCGGGGCTCAGGGCTCGGGGCTTGGGGCTCGAACTCAGGCGCAGCGGCTGGTGATAGCTTGATAGCACTGAGACCTTAACTCCTGCGCCACCAGGGAGGCCCCTCCGTGGTTGAGGATCTTCATGACCCTCAAAGGATCCTCCAGCTCAATCCCTGACGCGTGAGTGGCCACCGTCCAGGCACCAAAACAAGGGGGCACTGGCTGGATCTTGGCGTCTGCTAGGGCACAGGCACCTGTGGCAGCTTCAGCTTGCCTCCCCTCCAGTCAGGTAGTCCGACCTGAATTTTCCCAGAACAAGCGTCAGTCCACCCAGCCCTGGGCCCCACCCTGCCCCGGGGCCCCACAGGACGGGGCAGCATCTCTGCCCTGTGATGTTTTGCCCGGGAAAGATGCAGACAGCTCTACCTTAACTCCGGGAAAATGCTGTGTAAGACCTTTCGGGTGGAGTCCTGGAGTAGGTGTCTCGACATCAGGGTGCCCGGGAGGATCTGGCAGGGTAGGCCTGGAGAGCGGCCTTCTGGCTCCACTGCCTGGAGCTGCTGACTCCAGCAGGACCAGCCAGGGGGAAAGAGTGGCAGTGCACTCAGTGTGGGCGGACACGACAGTGCGTGCCAGGCGGGGCCTGCCCTAGTGACACCAGACCCTAACCTTGGCTGTAGCCCTGGCCCGGCTGAACCCGACCCGACCCGGGGTACAGGGTGCGCCAATACAGCCCAGCCTCCCTGGCCCAGACCCAGACCCAGACCTAAGCCCACCTCGTGCTCTGCAGAAACCGGAGTCATGTCCTCACCCCGCCCTGCTGGTCTTGTGACTGCTCTGACCTTCCCCCTTTCTGAGCGTGTGGACTGAGGTCTGCGATGGGGAGCAGGTTCAGAAAGGGGGGTGCTGTTGGGCAGGAAGGGAGAACAGGGAAGGGGCTTCCGGACGGGTGGGGTGGGTCGCTTAAGGGATGAGGATGAATTCCAGTGTGTGGGGGATACAGCCAAAGGCCACAGGGCTGGGGATGATGCTAGGGGCCAGCAATAAAGGTCAGGGGTGCTGATGGAGGAGAGGCTGAAGCCGGTGGGGGCTGGGGGCAGGAGACAGGGGTGCTGGACAGTGAAGGGCTGGCAATGGGTTACAGGGTGCACATGGGGTCGCAGCTGGGGGCCTGGCGCACCCCGGGTCGGGGTAGGAAGGGCGGGGGCCGGTGGGGCCGCGCCGAGGCCCAGCCCCATCCCCCCCGCCCCTCGCGGCCGCCCCCTTCCGTTCCCCGGAAGCGCTGAGTCGTTCTGCCTTATCTGGGGGCCGCTATTTCGGGCTCGGCTCCCGAGCGCGGCGCCTATTTTTAGCCACGCTCGGGTAAAAATGGACCCGGCGCCGCGCGAGCTCCCGAGGCCGTGCGCGCCCCCTCGCGAGAGCTGGGGCGCGGGGTGCGCGCCTGAGTCACCTCCCGCCCCGCGCCCCGGACGTGGGAGCCGGGAGCTGCGGACCCGGGAGCCCGGGCCGCGCGCCCCGACGCCCCGCGCCCGCCGCAGCCTGCTGGGTTCCGGTTGCGCCTGGGAGCCCGCTGGGCTCAGAACATTCCAGAGACGTCGGGAAGCGTCCACCGGGGCTCCGGCTCCGGGTTTTACGCTCACGGGGTGGATTTTACACGCGCTGATGGCGGACTTTGGGGCGGGGGCGCCGCGCCCCCTGGTGGCCCGCGCGGGGATCGCCGACCCCGAGTCCATCCCGCCCCCACACACCCATTTCACACACCAGGACACTGAGGCCCGGAGCGGAACCGATGGGGCCTCCCTTCGTGAACTGCAAGGTATGGTCGTTCAGCTCCAGCTGGGACACCCCCCTGCGTGGATAACCTCTCACCTGTCAGGAGACGACGCGCTGTGTGTTTCTTAGCAGTAGCGTTTGTCTAGTCATTCAGCAAACGTTTGTCCGCGGCCTGCCGTTGGTCAGGCTGTGCGCTAGGTGACCGGGACACAGCGGTCAACAAGACGGAGACCCCTGCCCTCGTGGGGTGACGTCCGGGTGGGGGAGACGGACAGTAAGTGAGATGATTGCAGATTGTGGTAAACCCTTGAAGAAAAGTGAAGTGGGGTGATATATTAAAAGAAAGGGGGTGCTTTGGGAAGAGTCGTCGGAGCACTTCTTTCCTGGCAGGTGATACTTCCGTGCAGCCCGAATGTGAGAAGGGACCTGGAAAATAACCTTCTGGCTTCATTCAAGTCCCTGATCCGTTTTCACAGACCTCGGGAAAGAGGCCGGGAGAGGACCCAGTTGAGCGATGGGTTTGCAGAGTGTCGGTGGCTGCAGCTCCTACTGTATTACTGATGAGCTTTGGGCTTGGCCCCCCTCAACCGGGGGCTCACTATCTGCAGCCTGTAGGTGCCATTCAACACTTGCAGTGGGAACACCGGCGACTATTTATAAAGAAAAGCTGCCGTTTCCCCAGCCCCACTTTTTCAGGAAGTCCGGTAAATGCTTTTATCTGCCTGTCAGAGCTGAGTCCTCACCCTGGTCTTGCAAGTGAGATGCCAGCCCCACGCCCCATTGCCACATGAGGAGATCTCTTCCCTTGTCGCCCAGGCACGGGGCATCTGTGGTTCTGTTTGTCTTCTGCTGCCTTGTGGGAAACCTTTATCCATTTTGGTTTACCTGCTTGTCTTGGGGTTCCCCCTGCCCTCCCTTTCCAGAGCAGGGTACATGACTCGGGCCCAGCCAGCCCGAGCATTCCCGTCCTCTTGTCCACTCGGGACGGCCGTTCTTCAGAGGTAACCGGGTCAGGGCAGTGAGCGATGGGACCCTGGACAGACCTGTCTCCTCACTGGGTTTGCTGAGAGGGTGAAAGTGGTCCCGGGACTTCGGGTTGTATTTACTGTGTCAAGGAAAGTCTTCCTGAGGAAAAGAAAAGTCAGAGACGTTTGCAACCTAGAGAAGGGACAGTGACTTTCCATCATCATTTGAGCTCCTGGATCAAGCCGTGACTGAAGGCCAGGCGAGGTACCCCTTAGCCTTTTCACAGCAGGAGCGGTGTGTCTCCCTGAACTAGTTTGCATTTGAACCCGGGAGACTCCTGATGCATTTGCTTTCCAATCCCTGCAGGAACTGGTTACAGGAACTGGTGGTGACACTTCCTCCTGCCTTAGTCCTTGGGAATGAGTCACCTTCGCCCCTGAAGCCCCTGCTGCTCCTCACATACTGCTCCACATGAGGCATGGACAGCTCATGGTGTGCAGCTGGGCCCCCGCGCTGGGCAGGCACTCCTGCCAGGCCCAGGTCTGCTTATCTCCAAGTCCCCAGGAGCAGATCCAAATAAGAGCCTGGGCACCGAGGCTGCTCCCCGGGTAGGGTCACTTTCATGGTCACTGCCCGCTCCCACTTCATCCCACCCTATACTCCTCCCTGGTCTCCTGTCCAGTCCTGCCCCCTCCTGCGCAGAAGGTCTTGCTAAACCACAAACCTGCCCCTGTCAGCTCTTCCCCTGCTCAGAGCCTGCTCTGGCTCCCCAGCGCCCCAGTCCCATGACTCACGAGACCCTCGTGGCCAGCACATTGCTCCCTTCTTCAGCCCCATCTCCTGCCTCCCCACTTCCTGCACAGGCACTCTGGATCTGCCTTAGTACCCAAACTGCCTGCCTCCCCCCACCCCCAGGTCATTGCAACCTTGAACTTTCCACCCCAGTTCTTGTATGCATAATAAATTAAGAAATGAAACATTCCCGAGTCCTCTAGGGTCCAAGTCTGCCATCACCTCCTTTTTTTTTTTAAAGATTTATTTATACATACAAGAACTGGGGTACAGGCCAGATGTGCAGGGGTGGGGGTGTGAGAGGATCCACCAGAGACAGAGTAGGGAACAAAACAGGCAGATCGACTATTTTAAAAAGAAAAGCTGCTGTTTCCCCAGCCCCACTTTTTCAGGAATTCCGGTAAATGAAACACACTGCTGAGGGGAGCAGTAAATGAGGCAGGAGAGGTCTGCTGCGCCATGTGGATCCCCTCCGTGGCCGGCGGCAGGGATCGAACTCGTGCTGCAGTAGCTGCGGTTTGCTTCATAGTGCAGTACTTAACCCATTGTACCATCAGGGAGGCCCCATTTTTTAAAAAAGATTTATTTATGCATACAAGAACTGGGGTACAGGCCAGAGATGTGAGAAATCTTGCCAACCTCCTGTCCTCCAGCTGACCTCATCTCCGAGAAGCTGAACCTTGTGGGGACTGTGGGCTGCTAGCCTGTGGGCTCTACCTCCTTGAGTTCTCCCAAAACCCTGAAGGCAGGGGAATAAACTCTCCAGCACTGGGCGCAGACACCCAGGCTCCTGGAGGCCCAGGGCCTCCGAAACCCACGAGGGGGCGGTGGGGATCTGGCCCAGGACCGCAGGCAGCCTGCCTCCTGAATGTTCCCCGCACTCTAGGTTTCCACTTTGTAGCATTTCAGTAGAGGCAGGTATATGATTCATGCATAAAATAAATGGTGAAGAATGACCTCAAGTCCCCTGTGGCACCGGGACCTCCCAGTTAGGTGACCTTTTCATCAGACCGGTGAGGGCATTTTGGAATAGCCTCTGTTTCCCACGGTTTGTTATATTATTGTTTTTTTGTCTTTTTCTGTATTTAAAGATTTTACTTATTTATGCATACAAGCACTGGGGTACAGGCCAGAGGTATGGGGGTGAGAAGAGTCACCAGAGACAGAGCAGGGAGCAGAACAGGCAGATCAACTGAAACACACCGCTGAGGGGAGCAGCGGGCACCGCAGGAGAGGTCTGCTGCATGTGGGTCCCCCGCCCTGGCCGGCAGCAGGGATCGAACTCGTGCTGCAGTGGCTGCGGTTTGCTTCACAGTGCGCTGCTTAACCCACTGCGCCACCAGGGGAGGCCCCAGTCATTTATTTCTTCCACTATTTATTTCTCCCACTTTCTCCCTTCAAAGATTCCTTCTCTTTTTTTGAGGTTTATTTTATTTATTTATGCATACAAGAGCTGGGGAGTGAGAGGATTCATCAGAGACAGAGACCCAGGACCCCAAAGCCAGTAGAACAGACAGATCTGCTGAGGGGAGCAGTGGAGAGACAGGAGAGGTCTGCTGTGCCATGTGCTTCACCTCCCTGGCCAGAGATCGAACTCTTGCTGCAGTGGCTGCAGGTAGCTTCATAGTGTTGTGACTTAACCCCTTGCGCCACCTGGGAGGCCTCTTGTCTACCTTTCTTTAAAGAGTTTTTTAGAGGGCCTCCCTGGTGGCGCAGTGGGTTAAGCAACGCACTATGAAGCAAACCTCAGCCACTGCAGCAGGAGTTCGATCCCTGCTGCTGCAGCAGGAGTTCGATCCCTGCTGCTGCAGCAGGAGTTCGATCCCTGCTGCTGCAGCAGGAGTTCGATCCCTGCTGCCGGCCAGGGAGGGACCCACATGGTGTAGC
>JAGFMF010011711.1:1482576-1498866 GCA_019455555.1 Galemys pyrenaicus
ATCTGCCTGTTCTGCTCCCCGCTCTCTGTGGTGAAGCCTCTCACCCCCCACACCTCTGGCCTGTACCCCAGTGCTTGTATGCATAAATAATAAATCTTTTAAAAAAATAGTTTTTTAGAAATCTGGTTTCTACTTATTACTGTGGCTCTTTGACCAATTGGCTCTTTTTTCCTAACTTACCTACTTGCTTCTCTCTCTCCTGCTGGTAACTGTTTGGTTCTTGCTAAGAGTTTTGCTTTTGCTTTATTTGTTTCATTTCTTTATGGATGGATCAGGTATGAGTGAAATCATGCAGCGTTTGCCTTTCTCTATCTGACTTCTTTCACTTGACATCATCATCCTCTCTAGGCCCATCCGTGTTGTTGCAAATGTTGGGATGTATATTTTTTAGGGCTGAGTAGTATTTCATTGCACATAGAAACACATCCCACCACTATTTTTTTTTCTTTAAAGATTTATTTATTTATTTGTGCATACAGGAACTGGGGTATACAGGCCAGAGATGTGAGGGGTGAGAGGATCCACCAGAGACAGAGCGGGGAACAGAACAGGAAGATGGACTGAAACACACTGCTGAGGGGAGCAGCAGGCGAGGCAGGAGAGGTCTGCTGCTCCATGTGGGTCTCCTCCCTGGCTGGAGGCAGGGATCGAACTCGTGCTGCAGTGGCTGCGGTTTGCTTCGTAGTGCGTTGCTTAACCCACTGCGCCACCAGGGAGGCCCAGAATCCACATCTTACCTGCTCCTCTGTTGCTGAGCCCTTAGGATGTTTCCCACCCCTGGCTATTGCGAGTGATGCTGTGTGGCACAGGGGTGCAAAGATCTCTTTGGATTAATCAGACATCCTTCGGAGACCTCGGTTTGGACATGAGCCTCAATCACTCTGCTGGAATGTGCTTTTTTTTTTTTTTAGAGTATTCTTTTTTTTAAAAAAAGATTTATTTATTTATGCATACAAGCACTGGGGTACAAGCCAGAGGTGTGGGGGGGGGTGAGAGGATTCACCACAGAGAGCGGGGAGCAGAACAGGCAAATCAACGGAAGTACACTGCTGAGGGGAGCAGCGGGTGAGACAGGAGAGGTCTGCTGCTCCATGTGGGTCCTCCCCTGGCCAGCAGCAGGGTTCGAACTTGTGCTGCAGTGGCTGCGGTCTGCCTCATAGTGCGTTGCTTAATCCACCGCGTCACCAGGGAGGCCCTGGAATGTGCTTTTTGATATAAACTCTCCCAGAACATCACAAGGAATCCCAGGGAACCCCGGGAGTAATGGTTCCAGACATCCAGCACTGGATATCCTCCCAGACAGAGTGATAACAAATTCCATGGACTGTCATTGTCCATGAGAAATAGGTGAGTCACATGTGGTGACGACATTGTCCTAAGAGCCACATTTGAAAAAAAGTAAAAACAGGTGAAAAGAATTTTGTTCCCATCTTTTCTCTGTGTGTGTACGCGCGCGTGTGTGTGTGTGTGTGTGTAGGAGAGCTGGGACATACATAGGTCAGAGGTGTGGGGGGTGAGAGGATTCACCAGAGACAGAGCGGGGAGCAGAACAGGCAGATGTACTGAAATACACTGCTGAGGGGAGCAGCGGGGAGACAGGAGAGGTCTGCTGCGCCATGTGGGTCCCCTCCCTGGCCGGCAGCAGGGATCGAACTCGTGCTGCAGTGGCTGCAGTTTGCTTCATAGTGCGTTGCTTAACCCACTGCGCCACCAGGGAGGGCCTGCCTCGTGGATTTTATACTCATGCACATCTCATCTGGACAGCCCTGTTGTAAGTTCCCAAGAACCATGTGCCAGAGCCTCCCTGGTGGTGCTCGGGGTTGAGTGACGCACTATGGGCATTGAAGCCACTGCAATACCAGTTCGATCCCCAGCCAGGGAGCTGACCCACATGGCGCAGCAGACCTCTCCTGTCTCCCTGCTGCTCCCCTCAGCAGTGTGTTTCAGTAGATCTGCCTGCTCTGCTCCTCAAATCCTCTCACCCTCCATGTCTGTGGCCTGTGCCCCAGTTCTTGTGTGTATAAATAAATAAAATCTTTAAAAAAAGAACCATGTGCCGCCTGACCCTAGAGCTCTCGCCTAACCTCACGTGACGGGGGTTGCCAGGAGATCAGGCGATGACAGGCTGTGGTCGAGACTCTGGACCCCAAAGCCAGACTCAGGGGTTCAAATATCACCTCTGGAACTTCTCAGCTGCAACTCCAACCTCTCTACTACTCTGAAAAGGGGCATCACCCCTTTCAAAATCATTAGTCCTTTGAACAGGGCCCGGCATGTTTAAGTGCCGTGTGAGTGTTGGTTTTGTTTGTTTTTTTAAGATTTATTTATTTAATAAAGATTTGTTTATGCACACAAGAGCTGGGGTACAGGCCAGAGGCAGGGGAGGTGAGAGGATTCACCAGAGACAGAGTGGGGAGCAGAACTGGCAGATTGACTGAAACACACTGCTGAGGGGAGCAGCGGGAGACAGGAGAGGTCTGCTGCGCCATGTGGGCCAGCTCCCTGACCGGGGATCGAACTTGTGCTGCAGTGGCTGCAGATGCTTCATAGTGCTGTGCTTAACCCCTTGTGCCACCAGGGAGGCCCCAAAGTCATGTATTTTTAACGAGAAGGAATCATTTTCCAAAACAAAATATAGTGAGGAGTGTGTTTTTACATTTTTGCAAATCTCATTCATAGCGGGCTCAAACGTAGAGAGCTCGATTCTCACACCTGTGTCTGTGCTGGGTGTGTATGGTGTGCGGGCTGTCAGAAAAGTGAGAATGGAAAATGCAGGTGCGTGTCTTTGTGTTACTATGAAAATTTTGACCTCACTGATTTTTTTTGCAAGAGTGCTGGGGAACTCCCTGAGGTTCTGTGGACTGCCCTTTGAGAATCACTCCCTCCCTTTGGGTGCTCTGGGACCCAAAGGCAATTATCTTGGGAACTGAATGCCTTTGGCTTCAGGTGACCTAGTTCCAGAGCCAGCACAGACCACTAGTTCTTTTTTTATTTGATTTATTTATGCATACAGGAACTGGGGTGTTGGGGCATCCCTGGTGGCGCGGGAGTGTTAAGCACTGCCCTATGTGCCATCTGCAGCCCCTGCAGCATGAGTTCGATCCCCGGCCAAGGAACTGACCACATGGCACAGCAGACCTCTCCTGCCTCACCTGCTGCTCCCCTCAGCAGTGTACTTTGGTCAATCTGCATGTCTGTCGCTACTCTGTCTCTGGTGACTCCTCTCACCCCCACATGTTTGACCTGTACCCCAGTTCTTGTATACATCAATAAATAAATCTTTAAAAAAAAGATCTGGGGTGTCGGCCAGAGGTGCAAGGGTGAGAGGACTCACCAGAGACAGAGGGGAGCAGAACAGTACTTGCTGAACCTTCCTTCCTTCTTCTCTGACTGATGGCCGGAATTAAAGAGCCTCCCTCTCAGGGTTGGTTCGTTTGGGCAACTTCATTGTAGTTAATCTCCTCTGTATCAATATATTGAGCGGTTAATTCCTCCTGAGGCCTGACTTGTGCCGGTCCTACAGTGATGACCGCGGAGTCCCTGGCTCTGCCTGCAAGGGGCTGCCAGGCCAAGTGAGTCAGAATTTTCATGTGTGAGCAGTTGTGCTTAGCACCAACCTACTCTCCTGAAAGTGGGAGTTCTGAAGACGGAGGAGGCAGAAAAAGGCACGCAAGGAGGTGGGAACAGCCTGGGAGGAAGCAAGAGGCTCTGAGAGAGGGACACGCAGTGTCCGGGTTATTGCATCCCTTCCAGTGCCCTAAAAGCACCCCAGACCTGTTGCTGGCGAGCCACAGGAACCTGGTTCATCTCTCCTCCTTCCCAACTCCTCTTACAGAAAGTTAGTTTCTGCACGCTGGACTCTGAGGGAAGTCCCACCTGTGATCTAACCACCGTCTCTCCTGCTGCAGACCTTTCGCTTTGCTGATTATCCATCCACGGTGACCGGTGGAAACCTGGGACAGCCCAGTAAAGAGGTGTCCGGAGGGCGCGGGGCCGGGCCCAGGAGCCTCCACGGCCCCCCATCCGGGGGCCGGCGCTCGGGGCCGGGTGAGTCAGCCCCCGGCGGCTCCCGCGTCATCCCGGCCGCTCGGCTCCGCGCTATTTCGGGCGTGGGGCGCTATAAATAGAGGCTCGCCTAGCGGAGCCGCCTCCCCTCCGCTCGGGCCCCCCTGCGTCCCCAGCCCGCAGCAATCGCCGGGCCGCGCGTCACCGCAGCTAAGTTTAGAGGCGGGTGGGGACGCCGCCCTGGTCACCGCGGCCCTCGGCCCGCCGCCTCTCGCTTCCAGAGCCTTCGCGCCGCCGCCCCCCGCCTGCGCCCCTCGGCGGAACTGCCCCAAGTTCTCCACCCCACCTCGCGAGTTCCGGGGAGCCGGGTTACGGCGAGGTTTGCAGCGAGTGGAGCAGGGGCCGGAGTTGCCTGGGAGTGGGGGCCGCGGTTGGAGCGCGGAGCGGCGGGGAGCGGGGCGCGGAACCGGGGTGCGGAGAACCGGAGATTCGGACTCGCAACTCTGGGAGTCGAAATTTGAATCCGGAACCTGAAAGTAGCACTTTGGCACCGAGTTAGAAATTCAGCTTGGACATACTGTAGCACCGAGGGCCCGTCCTCGCCCCGCCTAACAGCCTTCGCGTTACGTTAACCGCAGGCGGCGGGAACCGAGTCGGTGGGGGCGGGAACCGACGGCTGCCTCGGGCGTGTTGCGCGGGGGAACTTCAGGCTGAGCAGCCCTGGGCACCCCAAATCCTCTTGTGGTGCGACACCTCCCCCTGGCGGAAAAGGCATGTGTTGCGGGCTTGTTGGGCAAGTCCGTTCCCACTGGAGAAACTGAGTCCGCCTAGGTTGGCCTCCTTGAAATGCTCCCTCTTTAGCGTGCAGACACTTTTCCACTTGTGTCTTTCGCTGTGACCTCTGTTCCCTCATCAGTCAGATGAACTGTTGATACCTAAGGGGCGGGCATCTTGATACCGAAGACCTTATCGATACCTAAGACCTTACCTCCTAGCAAAGCCCCATCTGTTTTGGTGGTTCTCCAGCTAATGATAATATTTATTTTTAAAGATTTACTTATGCATACAAGCACTGGGGTACAGGCCAGAGGTGTGGGGGGGTGAGAGGATTCACCACAGAGAGCAGGGAGCAGAACAGGCAGATCAATGGAAGTACACTGCTGAGGGGAGCAGCGGGCACAGCAGGAGAGGTCTGCTGCACCATGTGGGTCCCGCCCCGGCCGGCAGCAGGGATCGAACTCGTGCTGCAGTGGCTGCGGTCTGCTCCATAGTGTGTTACTTAACCCACTGCGCCACCAGGGAGGCCCCATGATAATATTTATTATCATTGGAGCACTCCCCTGCCCTGCGCGGTGTGGCCCCCTGCCCCATCTGCCCCTTCATAGCACTGCATTTTATCTTATTCATAGTATGACTGGCGGCCTGATTTTTTTTAAAAAGATTTTTATTTATTTATGCACACAAGAGCTGGGGTCCTGGCCAGAGGCGCGGGAGGTGAGAGGATGCACCAGAGGTAGAGCAGGTAGCAGAACAGGCAGATCGACTGAAACACACTGCTGAGGGGAGCAGCGGGAGAGGCAGGAGAGGTCTGCTGCGCCCTGTGGGTCCCCTGGCTGGGGATGGAACTCGTGCTGCAGTAACTGCAGATAGCTTCATAGTGCTGCAGCTTAACCCCTTGCGCCACCAGGGAAGCTCCAACGTGAAAATTTTGTGTGTTTTCTTCAAACCTGAATATAGCAGCTGTGGGCCACATACAATTTAGGCACGTTACATGCTCACTTCTTCCCCTAATGATTAGACAGTTATTAGAACCCATTTAAGAAACAAGCAAGTTATGGACACCGGGAAGCTGAATTGCTGGCAAGGTCCACTGCAGAGCTTAGAAGTGACCTGGGGGAAAATTAAGCCCAGTTATGAGAATGCTTATGAAGGGAGGAGAACTGGGTGTGGGGTGGAACTGTAAACTTAGCCACCCAGAAGTCCGGGAGATGGAGGACCAATGTCGTTGAGCTTTGCAAGAAACCTAACTAAGATCCCAGAATTTGAGATTCCAACTATAAGGGTGACATAACGCTATTTTCAAGAATCACAAAGTTTCAATCCTCAGTGGCCTTAGAATTAGAAGACGCTACACACTAGTAAAACGTAAAATGAAATCAGAAGGAAGGTTATAAAAAGGAACAGAAATTATTGTGGCTTGAATTTTGTTCCCCCCAAAATAGATCGGCTGATGTCCTAAGCCCCAGTAC
This sequence comes from Galemys pyrenaicus, assembly GCA_019455555.1. Lineage (NCBI taxonomy): Eukaryota > Metazoa > Chordata > Mammalia > Eulipotyphla > Talpidae > Galemys > Galemys pyrenaicus. Next base: position 1,488,831 of record JAGFMF010011711.1, read on the forward strand.
TTCAGAAGGTGATCGGGAATGAGGTCTTTAAGAGACGCCAGGTCAATGTGAGGTCCTCAGCGCAGGCCCTTGTCCAGACCACTAGGGGGCGTCCTTGTAAACGGGGAATTGGACACAGAGGAAGCCCTGTACTAGCCAAGAATGCCCCAGTGTGCCAGCGGCTGGGAGAGGGTCCTGGAACAGTGCCTTCCCTGCCTTCCTCACAGGGAGCACGACCCTGCCAAGACTTTGGATTGTCAGCTTCCAGGACGGCGAGACTACATATCTGTTGTTTAAACCGCGCAGCATCTAATCCTTTGTTAATGGCTTCTCTAGGAGAATAATACAGAAATGTATTCATGAATCCATCGCAGAAATAAAGATTAATTCCAAGAAATCTTCCACAGTGAGTTCCTAAGGAAAGCCAGAATCCGTGGAGAGACACAACATGGGTATGGAAAAGATGTCAATATTTCTGTAATGAATTCATCAGTTCCACGCAATCCCACTAGGATTTTTCATGGAACCGGAAAACAGTTGCTAAAATCCATCCAGAAGAGAAAATGTACAAGAATGTTTTGAAACGGAACAGGGGGAATTTGCCTGATAACAAAACATCAAAATAAGCAGTATGGTGGGAAGGCAGGGAACAGACATAGAGACCCAGGAAATAACAGAAATGTCAGAAATAGACCCGTGTATATGGAAATTCGGAACATGAAGGTGGGATGATACACGTAGAGAAAGCGTAAACAAAGTTAATATCCAAATACAAACTAGGAGGAAATATTTGGAATATATATAACTGACTAAGAATTAGAATCGGAATTCATAAAGAACTTCCACAAATTAATAGTAATCAAAAAGGCCTACAGCCCATTTGAAAAAAAAAAAAAGCAAAGGATATGAGCAAGCAATTCACAGAAGACAAAATATATAAGACCAATAAAGTCACAAAGAGATGTTCTCTCTCTTTAGTAATCAGAGAGCTCCAAGTTAGAACAGTGTGATACTATCCTTTCAGGAAATGACTAATTCTCACTCATCAACCGCGTCTAAGCTCTATGTCCATTCCTCCAGGAAGCCCTTCCCAACCCTCGGGCTGTTAGGTAGCCCTGTCCGTAATCTGCCCTTTTACTGTCCCCTGCCCTCGGTGCTCCATAGAAGACCCCAGAGGGCATTTCCTTCCCAGGGTCGTCACTGTTTGAGAAGGTCTCTGTCGCCCTTTGGGCTGTGAGGTCCAGAAGGGCAGCGCGGGACTATATCGTTGGCCCCCGCTGATCCGAACCGGCCCGGGGACAGCGGAGGCGCTAGGGGAGTATGTGCGGAATGGATGAGTCAATGGGGAAACCGAGGCCAAGTATGCGGCACCATTGGAATTCAAGCCCCAAACGGTACCGAGAAAGGGACCTAGTTTGAGCCATCTCTTCTCCACTGAGCCCCGCCCGGAGCTAGGGCACACAAACCGTGTTCAGTGTTGGCCTTGGCCTTGACCCAGTTAGCAGGTAGAGAAGCGCAGGTGGCTAGACCTACCGCTCTCTCCAACCCAAACCTCGGCGGTCCTCCAGGGCCATAGAGAGCTGCGTGGGGACCGCCGCTCTCTATGCTCTACCCTCTGGGAAGCGGTGAGGGCGGTCTGGAGAGCTAGAGAGGCCGGAAGTGCGGCGAGTCCGGGGCCGCGCTGGCCGCGCCGGCGGTGGATGCCTCGATCCCCCGCTGGTCTTCCCGGCGTGTGAGGGGCGAGCTGGTCGCCGCGCGCAGACCGCAGAGCAGTGGCGAGAGGGGCAGTTGACCGTGTGGCGACTGGCAAACTCGGAAGCCAGTCACGTCGCAGCGTCTCGAGTTGTAGCGAGGGGAGGTGCGCGCCCTGGGGGCGGAGCGGACGGAGGTTGGGGACTGGTGACCGGCCGGGCCGGCTAGCCGAAGGGGGGGATGGAACCTGGGGACCGGTAAGGGGCGGGGCGACCGTAGATGCAGGTGCGACTGGGCGGGGCTTTCTGGAACCGAGTACGCGGGGTGTTTGCGAGGGACGCTGTGGAAGCACGGCTTTTTTTTTTTTTGGGTGGGGAGTGGCTGGCGGGTAGTGGCTGTAAGCAAAGGGTTCCCATTCGCTGCCGCCACATTTTATTTTCAGGCCCCAGAAGACCCTCGGCATGGACGGAGATGGAGTTCACCAGCCTGCAGGGCCACCTACAAGGAAGAAATTCATCATTCCCCTGGACGAGGATGAGGTCCCTCCTCCCGGGGTAGGACTAGGAGAAGGGGAGCCCACAGTGTGGGTTAGGAAATGTTAGGCCAGGGTCACCTTGGGGTGACAGTGTCCCAATCCCTTGTCTATAAAATATCAGGGTGGGGCTTCCGTGGTGGTGCAAGGGGTTAAGCACCGCACTGTGAAGTATCCACAAACGCTGCAGTGCTGAGTTCCATCCCCGGCCAGGGAGGGGACCCACATGGCGCAGCAGACCTCTCCTGTTTCCCCACTGCTCACCTCAGCAGTGTGTTTCAGTCAGTCCACCTGTCCTGGTCCCCACTCTGTCTCTTGTGAATCCTCTCATCCCGCCACCTGCGCCTCTGGCCTGTACCCCCCAGCTCTTACATGCATAAATAAATAAATTTTAAAAATATATGTCAGGGAGGTTCTAAGAGAGCTAAGGTTGCAAAGTGGCGGCCAGCAGGTGGCTGAGATGTATTTTATGTGGCAGGACCCTGTTTTTTTTTTTTTTTTAATAACAATTGGAGCTGTCAGTACCCTACTTTATTTTTTTTTAAGATTTATTTTATGAATGCAAGAACTGGGGTACAGGCCAGAGGCATGGGGTGAGAAGATTTATCAGAGACAGAGTGGGGAGCAGAACAGGCAGATCGACTGAAACACACTGCTGAGGGGAACAGTGGGCGAGGCAGGAGAGGTGGTCAGCTCCCTGGCCAGGGATTGAACTTGTGCTGCAGCAGCTGTGGATGCTTCATAGTACAGTGCTTAACCCCTTGTGCCATCAGGGAGGCCCAGGACTCTGGTGTTTGGAAGAAAAACTTTATTGCTGACATTCAAGAATTAGAAGATTTTGCAACTTAAAAAGAAGTCTTCACTTTTGCCGTTTTTCAGTAAATCAGAGAGGCTATGGCAGCACTGAGGTCTCTCCACAGAAAGACAGTGGCCGGTGCCAAGTAGTCACGTCTGCCTTGCCGCCTTGCAGTCACCAACAGGCTGTACGTGTGGCAGAGTCCTAGCAGATGGCCCTGTCTAGCCTGGCTGTGTGGCTGGCTATACCATCTTAGTGTGCATAACTGCGCTCTGACGCTGGCACAATGATGGAATCGCCCAGAGATGCAGTTCTCAGAACGTGTTCTGCAACACAGGTCTGTGCCGGCTGCCACCACCTGGCTAAGGACATAGGGTGTGGTGGGGTGAGGACTTACCTTCATTCGCGGGGTCAAGGGAGGACCTCTTTGAGGAAGTGACATCCTGGCACAAATATGAAAGAGGTGAGGGATGAGCTGGTGGCATGTGGGAGGAGAGGGTACAGTTGTGCAAAGGCCCTGAGGTCTGAGAGCCTGGCATGTTTGAGCAAGACCAGTGGGAATGGAGAAAGCAGGGGTGGAGTGGCGGTGAGGTCCCTGAGGCCAGGGGGCAGGGACAGACTTTCCAGAGTCTCCTGCTTTGGCGACTGCTCTGCTTACTCTGAGGCAGGAGCCAGCGCAGGGTAGTGAGGGTGAAGAACAGACTGGGGAGTGAGGGCCACGGCAGGGAGCTGGTGAGGTGATGGCAGTGGCCAGAGAGAAAGGGAGGGAGGGGCTGGCTACACCAGGGTAGGGATCCAGGAGGTGGGGAGAAAGGGCTGGATTCACATTTTCAGTGTTTCCCTCTTTCTTGTGTCTCCCCACAGGCCAAGCCCTTATTCAAATCTGCGCGCAGCCTTCCCACCACAGACAGCTTGCCACAGCCAGCCCCTCAGAGCTATGCTGAGTACGCCATCTCGGGGCCTCCTGGAGGGGCTGCAGCCACCCAACCCGCGGGGCCAGAACCCCTTGCAGAAGAAACCCCCAAACAGGCCCCCAAAGTGGGGGCAAAATCCAACAGCATCATTGTGAGCCCCCGGCAGGTGAGGTGGGAGCATAGGTAGAGAAGGGGGGCTTTGGGCCTTGTGGTGGGAAGGAGTGTTTAGGGGTGACTGGGCAGTGGGTAGTGAGTTCTGGCGGCCGCGCTCCTGGCAGCTGTGTGCTCCCCCGTTCAGCCAGTCCTTTGTTCAGCTGCAGTGTGCCGTGCGCAGGGCCTGTGTCTCAGTACTGCTGAGCCGCTGTGACAAGCACCGTGGGTGAGGTGTCTTAAACAACAGAAATGTCTTTCTTAGTTACATTTGGTTTTATCGAAAGAAAAAGCAAAGAAGGGAAAATATGACATATCAAAAACAAATCAAAACACCTACCCCCTTCCACGATGCCCTGACTCCTGCGCTCCACCCTCTTCGCCTGCGGTAACCTGGATGCCGTTACCAGCGTCCACACATTTGCTTGTATTTGGTTTCCCTCATTCATCGGTTTTGCTTCCTCATGTTGCACAGAGGTGAGATAACCCAATATCTGACTTGGTCTTTCTGAGTAACTGCCCTTCCCATTCCCCTCAAGTTTTGCTGCAAGCGGCAGCTTTCATCTTTGCTTGTGGTTGGATTCCATCCCGTGGTGCGGACAGGCTGCAGTTTGAGACCCCTCAGCTATTAGCAGGCGCTTAGGTTGCTTCTGTCTCTGCTGGTGTAAGTAGTGCCGCAGTGAACACCTGGAGCGCCCGTTCTTCCAGGTGATGGTTTAGACTCTTAGGACGGGGGCCCAGAGGTGGGGTTTCTGTGTCACGTGGTGGTTTAGCTTTTCAGTGTCTTTTTTTTTTTTTTTAAGATTTTTATTTATTTATGCATACAAGAACTGGGGTACAGGCCAGAGTCCAGGGAGGTGAGAGGATTCACCAGAGACAGAGTGCGGCACAGAACAGGCAGATGGACTGAAACACTGAGGAGGGCAGCAGTGGGCGAGGCAGGAGAGGTCTGCTGTGCCATGTGGGTCCCCTCCCCAGCCAGTGGCAGGGATCGAACTCGTGCTGCAGTGGCTGGGGTTTGCTTCACAGTGCGTTGCTTAACCCACTGCACCACCAGGGAGGCCAGCTTTTCAGTGTCTTAAGGAAGGTCCAGACCACTTTCCAAAATGTCTGCGTCGGTTTGCGCTCCTTCCCGTAGGGTAAGGGCCCCTTTCTCCATATCCCTGTTAAAGAAGCGTACTTCTCACACATCCTGAGGCTGGGAAATCCAAGACTAAGGCACCTGCAGATTTGCAAATTTGGATCTAGTGAGCACTCACTTCCTGGCGCCCACCTAGTGGGGGAGGGGTGCGCCTCGGGGCCTCTCGCTCAGTGACACGCGGGCCCAGCCCTCACAACACATGTCCTCCTCCCGCCCCTCCCAGTGCCATCACATCTGGGTTAGGATTTCAACATACAAATTTTTAGGACACATTCAGTGCACCACACCCCAACTCTTCAGGCCTGGGGTGAGACCGCTAGTGAGGGGCTACTTCTTGTCCCCAGGTTCACTTACTCATCCCACAGCTGTTGAACTCAGGCCTGGGGTCGACATCCACTGGGTGGTGTGCCGTGAGCTCTCGGGCGAGGGAACCCCTGTGTCTTTGTTTTGTTTTATTTATGCATACAAGGGCTGGGGTACAGGCGCGGGGTGGGGGTGTGTGTGTGTGAGAGGATTCAGCAGAGACGGGAGCAGACTGAGATACACTGCTGAGGGGAGCAGCGGGCCAGGCAGGAAAGGTCTGCTGTGCCATGTGGGTCTCCTCCCTGGCCGAGGACTGAACTTGCGCTGCAGTGGCCGTGGAAGCCCCACAGTGTGGTGCTCAACCCCTTGTGCCACCGGGGAGGCCTCCCCACCTGTGTCTTTGTAAAGGAAAGAAAGCCCAGTTTCCCCCCATCTCTGTGTAGGGAAATCCCAGCTCCTCTCCATGTGTGCCCTGCGTGGTCTTCACTTCTGTCACCAAACATGTGGAGGGTTTTCGCCACACCCAGCTGCTCTGTAACACCAGCTGCTGTCCTGCAGTTGAACTTCATTCTTTTTTATTTATGCACACAAGAGCTGGGGTACAGGCCAGAGTCCAGGGTGGTGAGAGGAGTCACCAGAGTCAGAGCGGGGAGCAGAACAGGCAGACTGACTGAAACACACCGCTGAGGGGAGCAGCGGGGAGGCAGGAGAGGTCTGCTGCGCCCTGTGGGTCCCCTCCCCGGCTGGGGGCAGGGATCGAACTCGTGCTGCAGTGGCTGTGGTTTGCTTCATAGTGCGTTGCTTAACCCACTGCGCCACCAGGAGGCCCAGTTGAACTTCATTCTAACGCTGTCTTGGGATCAGGACAGAGGCCACAGCTCGGGGCTCTGTCCCACAAGACTCCCCGCAGGATGCACACTTCGCAGGTCTCTGTGACCAGCCAGCTTCAGACTGGAGGTTCCAGCCACCCCCTCCTGGGTTCCATTAATTTGCCAGAGCTGTTCACAGGACCCAGAAATTCTTCCTTAGCTTAGCAGCTTGTTAAGGGGCGTGACAGCACATTGATGAGCCAGATGAAGCGATGCACAGGGGGAGGCCTGGGAGAGCCCTGAATGCGGGGACTTCTGTCTCCTCAGAGCTGGGGTGCAGCACCCCTCTTTTGGGGATGTGTTCACCCATCTGGAAACCCCTGAGCGCCCCACTGTTGGGGTTTATGGAGGCGTCCTCACGTAGGCACGTTCACGGTCTAACTCCATTCCCAGTTGGCCCCTGGAGGATGGCTGGCAGGGCTGGAAAATTCCAAGATGAGTTGGACTCGCTGCTAACCAGCCCCCACCCAGGAGCCTCCCCAGGGCCGCGCCAGGGACCAGATGTTGCTCCTAGTGTGCTTATCAGGGCCTTCAAGGGCTCCGGGAGCCCGGCATCAGGATGGGGGTCAGACGGATGTCAGAACGGAGGCACTACAGCTTTACAGCCGGAAGAGACGTCTGGGGCTCTGGGTCGCTCGGTGCCAGGAGCCGGGAGGTCTGTCTTTAGTTCAGGCCCCGATGGGAGGGCCTGGGTCACAGCCCTCCGCAGAGGAGGACATTCCAGGCTCCCCAGGAGCAGAGTGAGCTGGAGAGGACCGAGGTGCAAGGCAGGAGGGGGCGAAGCTGAGGAGGTGGAGGGGGCCCAGGGCAGCGGTGGCCCCACAAGTCAGCACTGTTACCCTTTCTCCTTCCCCAGAGGGGCAACCCTGTGCTGAAGTTCGTGCGCAGTGTTCCCTGGGAATTTGGCGATGTGCTTCCTGACTATGTGCTGGGCCAGAGCACCTGCGCCCTCTTCCTCAGGTGAGCCAGGAGGGTGCCAGGAGAGCAGGGGGGGCGTGCCCCATGCTGTGGGCCATCGTGTGGGAGCAGACTGCTGGCCGCTGGCCCTGGTGGCTCTGGGGCTGGGGCTGGCGCTGTGTGGGAGGAGCGGGCCTGGCCGGGGCAGCCCAGAGCAGAAGGGCAGGGGCCTGGACTCCTGGGTCTGAGGGAGGAGGGGCCTGGTCTCACATCTCAACTCCAGGCATCCGGGAGTAGAGTTGACATGAGCCACCTGAGCGAGGGCCCCCTCCTCTCCTGGGGCCCTCTCTAGACAGAGTTGAAGGGGGAAGTGAAACACCTAAGTTTGTCCTTCTGGATGGGGGAGCTGGTTGCTGCTGTAGAGAGATGCTCCCAGCTCCTGGGGGGTGGGGGGACACCTCACACTTCCCGGCCAGCACCCTGCGAGGCCAGAGCAGAGGCAAGGGAAGGGCCTGGCTTCCTGAGACCAAGCACTGCCCGGTCCACGCTCTCTGCGTTTCTCATTCTGAAGCCCAAATCTCTCCCTCGGCAAAGAAGCCGGGTCCACCCACCAGGGAGTCAGCCAGGCGTCCCTCGCTCCCATGCCCCTGCCTTGAAGGGTGACCTTAGGCACGTCACTTAGCCTCTCCGAGCCTCTCCCGGCCGCGCTGTGTACCTGTGTGTCCTCACTCTCTTTCCAGAGTGAACAAGGGCTCCTGGGCCCTTGGGGAGACTGAGACCCCCTCAATCCTGCCTCTCCCCTGCCCCCCAGCCTCCGCTACCACAACCTCCACCCAGACTACATCCATGAGCGGCTGCAGAGCCTGGGCAAGAACTTCAGCCTGCGGGTCCTGCTGGTCCAGGTGGACGTGGTAAGCGGGGAGGGCTCGGCCCCGTCTGCGACATGCGTCGTGGGCGCACGGGTTTGCAGGTAGCCAAATGGACGGGGATTCCCTTCCCAGGAGAAACGCAAGTAGAAACAACAGCGGGAGCCATTTGTCACAGAGGAGGCTGACGCCCTGTGTTTGTGACCTACCCAGCACCTCTCCGCCCCCTCAGCTGTTCCCGCCCTCTGCCACCCACATAGTTCGTGGATTGTCTCACGTGGTTTCGTCCTCTCATCCCAGTCTGGGTCTCTGCCCCAGCCTCTTCCCTGTCTCACGGCCTCCAGCCTCTACCTCTCCCATCCCCACAGAGTCAGAGGGGTCTCTAAGGCCCAGATCTGATGTCAAAACCCCTCCCCAGCTCCCCAGAGCTCTCCATAGTCCGTGAGGCCCCATGTGACCGTGGCTGTCCCCACCCGGCTTTCTAGGCTCATCTCTTGACCACACTTTGATTTCACATCCTCCACCCTGTAATAGGGAATTGCAATTCCTCCAGCCCACCTTTTCCTCCCATCCTTTGTTCATGCTGGTCCCTATGTCTGGAATTTTCTGCTTTCTTTTGCTACCTTCACTCCTCATCTTCCTTTGGGTCTCAGCTCCTCCTCCTCCAGGTAGCTCTCCTTTTCCACTCTAAGATGGCCACTCTGGGTCATCATTGCCTGGGGGTGGGTCTTTCTCCCTCAGACTGAGCCTGACTGTTGGTCTCCATTGGGTCACCATTCTGTAGGCTGGGTGCCCACAGGGGCTTAGGGAGCACTGTCTAAGTGGAGCGCTCTTGGTAGCCTATACTAATATGTTTTAAGGCTTTAATTCTTTGCTTTCTCCCAGATCTCTCATTCTAATTTTCTTCTCTATCCAGAAAGATCCTCAGCAGGCCCTCAAGGAGCTGGCTAAGATGTGCATCCTGGCCGACTGCACCCTGATCCTTGCCTGGAGGTGAGATGGGGGTGTCCCCCTCATGCCCACCAAGATCTCTCCTTCCCCCATGCCAGCCCTTCCCTTCTCTCCAGACTCCCCTGTGTGAGCCTGGTCTGGGCACTGCCTCTGAGCCTCAGTGTCTCCAGCTGTAAAGTAGGATCGTAGTATCTTTTTTTTTTTTAAAGATTTATTTATTTATGCATACAAGCACTGGGGTACAGGCCAGAGGTGTAGGGGGGTGAGAGGATTCACCACAGAGAGCGGGGAGCAGAACAGGCAGATCAACAGAAGCACACTGCTGAGGGGAGCAGCGGGAGAGGCAGGAGAGGTCTGTTGCGCCATGTGGGTCCCCCCCCGGCCGGCTTCAGGGATCGAACTCGTGCTGCAGTGGCTGCGGTTTGCTTTATAGTGCGTTGCTTAACCCACTGCGCCACCAGGGAGGCCCAGGATCGTAGTATCTTACAGGGTAATGTAGCTCTGGTTCCCCAGACCACATGAGGCACTTTGGAGTTAGACGTCAAATCTGGCTGAATAATTCTACAGTTAGGTTTCTAAACACCATTTAGACTGGCTTCCCAACTGGAAAAAAAGACATCCCTTCCTCACACTGCAAACCAAACATAACTCCTGAGGAATTTTAGATATGAGAAGAAAACCTGCTATAAAAGAGTTAAGTCTAATGGGAAAATATTTTTATTGTCCTGGGGTAGGAAAAACCTTCCTCAGTAAGATGTGCACGTGAGGAGCCGCCTGACACACATTTCTCTGTTAAGTGATGCCTGACGGTGATGGTCAAACTTTCCTTTGCTAAAAAACAGGTGACGTGGGCCTCCCCTGGTGGCGCAGTGGGTTAAGCAACGCACTATGAAGCAAACCGCAGCCACTGCAGCACGAGTTCGATCCCTGCTGCCGGCCAGGGGGG
>JAGFMF010011711.1:1499017-1514361 GCA_019455555.1 Galemys pyrenaicus
TCTGCTCCCCGCTCTCTGTGGTGAATCCTCTCACCCCCCTACACCTCTGGCCTGTACCCCAGTGCTTGTATGCATAAATAAATAAATCTTAAAAAAAAACAAAAAAAAAAAACAGGTGACGTGTTCTCGGAGTTCGCAAGTCAAAAGCAACGTGAAGATGGTATCTGCACATAGCACACGCAGTCACATGTCACTTAGGGAGATGTGAATGTCATTGCACAAATCTAGATGATACACACGCCTCGGCTAGATGGGGTAACGTGTGGAGACCACCACACAGTATGTGGCCTTTTCGGACTGGCTTCTTTCACTTGGCAGAATGCTACGCATTCTTTTAAGAGTGAGTAATAGTCCATTGTCTGGATCCAACCTTTTTTGCAGTTTTGTAATATTCCACTCTGGATAGACCAGGTCAATACCCGCTAGTGGGTGGTCACTTGGGAATTTTCAGTCTTTTGCTGTTACCAGTAACATGTCTACTACCTCTTCCCTGGACCCCAGGAGTGAAGTTTGAGGCCCTAGGGGAAGTGTATTTGTAGTTCTCTGTCCTCTCTAAGTGTGTGTATCTCTACACTGTTTGACTACTCAGAACATATCTATTCATTAGTTGTATGGTGAAGCAAAAACAGCTGTAGAGATCACTCATGTTGTATGGGGCGCGGCAGTGGGTAGAGCCAGGGGGTGGGGGCTGGTCCCAGAGGCTGCTGTTTCCTCACCCTCCCTCTCCTCTGGCTTTGTGGTCTTGACCACATGCCTCCAGCCTTCTGGTCTTCTGTGTAATGATTGGAAAATGATAGCTGCCTTGCAGGATCTCTCAGGCAGTCCAGAATCTTCTGAACACAGGTGTGGGACCACGGCTGATGCACAGCCAGGCCCATACCTGTGGAATTCTCCTGTGTCTTTCCATACAAATTGTGGGACAGTTTGCAATCATTACGTAAAGGAGGTCAGGGCATGCCAGCTGATGTGGAAAGACATCCTGGCTACGTGGAGGACAAAAACAAAAACAAAAAGCAGATCACGGAGCTGTGCATGGGGTGCTAACTTGGGGTGTCCAGAACAGAGAGCCGCCGCCATCTTTGTCACTTCAGCTGCAGCAGGCAACAGCACCAGGGTCTGTCTCATGGAAAAAAAGCAAACTTAGAAAGAGGAGTCTCTAGGTTTTTTTTTATGATTTATTTGCTTACGCATACAAGAACTGGGGTGTAGGCCAGAGGTGTGGGGGTGTGAGAGGATTCACCAGAGACAAGAGTGGGGAGCAGAACAGGTGGATAGACTAAAATACACTGCAGAGGGGAGCAGCAGGCGAGACAGGAGAGGTCTGCTGGGCCAGGTGGGTCCGCTCCCTAGCGGGAGATTGAACTCATGCTGCAGTGACTTGTGATAGCTTGATAGCACTGTGTCTTTAACCCCTGTGCCACCAGGGAGGCCCCAAGAGTCTATATTTCAAGACAAGAATTTGTCACTTCATCAACCAACATGACTTACTCACTGTATCTTGATTACTCACTGGATGTTGAAGGCTCAGAAAATGCCTCAAGACAAGTATTTTATTTACTTTAACTTCATTTATTATTCTCAAGTTCCAAAGAGAAAAAAGACCCACAATTTCCTGTGCCAATAAACTTGAGTTCTTTTGCCCTGCACCCCACAGAGGCCCTTTAAAAGAATTAATTGTTGGGCCTCCCTGGTGGCACAGTGGGTTAAGCAACGCACTATGGAGCAAACTGCAGCCACTGCAGCACGAGTTCGATCCCTGCTGCCGGCCAGGGAGGGGACCCACATGGCACAGCAGACCTCTCCTGCCTGGCTTGCTGCTGCCCTCAGCAGTGTGTTTTAGTCAGTCTGCCTGTTCTGCTCCCCATTCTGTCTCTGGTGGATCCTTTCACACCCCACCCACACTTCTGGCCTGTACCCCAGCTCTTGTATGCATAAATAAATAAAATCTTTAAAAGAATTAGTTGTTTTAGCTGCCTTTCGACAGTTAACGACATATCCAAAAACTAGTGTCTAATGTGAATATTACCGGCCATTAGTAAATCCTCTCAATAATCAGTGCCCGTAGCTTTTATTTTGAAGTTGAGCTATATTAAAACTGCCCCCTTTTTTTGTGTGTAGAACTGGGGTACAGGCCAGAGGTGTGGGGGAGAGAAGCTTCACCAGAGACAGAGTGGGGAGCAGGACAAGCAGATTGACTGAAATCCACTGCTGAGGGGAGCAGCGGGCGATACTGAAGAGGTCTGCTGAGCCATGTGGGTCCCCTCCCTGGCTGGGGAGCGAACACAGGCCGTTGTGGTGGAAGCGCTGAGGCTGCTAGGGAGGCCCCCAAAGCCCAGTCTCTCTTGGCAGTGAGATGCTGAGTGCCTCAGGGGACAGTCTTCTTGTGGTTGGGAGAACAAGCAGCGTTTTGTTTTCTCCCTTCCAAGCCCAGGCGACTTCCTTACAGGATGCGCTGGTGCTTCTTACACAGGCTTCGAAGTGCCAGGCCGGGTTCTGAGCACCTCCGGGGATGACTCACTGAATGAGCCCAGTTCTGCCACCCACCCCACTTCCTGACGAGGAACCCGAGGCCCAGAGACAGTCACTGGCCAGGGTCACTCCGGCAGGTAGTGGGGCCTGAGCCCACTGGCTCAGGCTCCCAATCCTCATCTGTGGGCTGAAAAGGTCTGTGGAGATGCACCCCGCAGGGGTCCCACACTTTGTTTACTAGAGTTTGGACTTTTGAGTGTCAGCAGTGACTGCTGCTGTAATGAAGTGAATAGAAAATGTGACCCCCTCACCCCGCTGACTGATGCCCCCTCGCCCCAGTCCCGAGGAGGCCGGGCACTACCTGGAGACCTACAAGGCCTACGAGCAGAAGCCGGCGGACCTTCTGATGGAGAAGCTGGAGCAGGACTTCGTCTCCCGGGTGAGTCACCTGGCCTGCTGCTCCCACTTCCTTGCTGGGAGGCTTGAGTCAGTTCTGATCTCAGGTCATACCCCAGCCCACCCTCTGCTTCCCGTCTCCCCTCTTCCAGCCTCAGGGCAGCTGGGGGTTCTCCCTGAGCATAAGCCTGCCCCTGCCCTCCCAGGGCTCCTGCTGCCTCAGGGGGAGCCCTGCCCTCCCCCGCTCTGCCGGCCTGCATCCCAACTGCCCTCACACTCCTTCCGGGCCCAGCCCCTCCTGTCCTGTGCTCTGCCCCTTGTACTGGAATCCCATCTTTCCAGCTCAGCTGATGCCCTCACCCTGGCAGTTCCTGACCCCAGGCTGGGTCAAGCCCTGCCACTGGGCTCTCGCATCCCAGGTGACTTGTCTCTCCTGCTGGACTGGTGCCCCCAGAGGGCAGGGCTGGGGCGGCCATCGTCTCTGCTGGCCCCTGGCCCCACCCATCACTCAGTGGGCATTCAGCAAACAGCTGCTGAGTGAATGGTGGACTCCAGGGTCCAAAGAGAGCAAGGGCCCTGCCTATGATGCGTTTCCTCACGGCTGGGGCCTGCTGGACAGTCAGGCCTGTGTCAGCAGCTCCTAGGTGTGAACTGTAACTTCCTGCTGGGCGCATCAGCAACAACCCCCCACTCCTCGTTCTCCATGGCATGGGGGAGGGGAGCGGTGTACCCACTGTCTGTCATTCAGCTGCGGATTGGCAGCACTGGGGTCTGGACAGATCCCCAGGCCACTGGTGCCATTCAGAGATTTATGGCCGCCCTCTGTGCCGGCAGTACCCTGAGGTGGGTGCAGTAGCCCCCCTGTGGGTTCACCTTCCGTGCTTTCAGCTACCCAAGGCCCAAAAATATTACAAGGGACAAGACAGTTTGAGAATGCCCACTCACGCCTCTGGATTTAGAAATGAAAAGCTCATGGCAGTTGATACACAGGAATAGAGCATCTGTGGGGTCATCCACCTAGGGATGTCTTGGAACACATTCTCCATGGTAAGGGGGACTCCTCAGCGCTAGGACCCCTGTGCCCCAGACAGGTTTTGGAGGTCAGGCCCAGTCGCAGCGGGAGCAAACAGTGCGGCCGAACCCAGGTCCGCTCCAGGGCCTCATCCTCTTCTGGGCAGAGCCGGCCCAAGAGGGCATTTATTTCCTCACCAGTGACCACATCAGCTAGCTGGGGGTCACTGGCCCGTGACCTTCTAGTCAAGGAAACAGAACTCTGCCTCCTCCCCTCAGGTGAGCGAGTGTCTGACCACAGTGAAGTCAGTCAACAAGACGGACAGTCAGACCCTCCTGACCACTTTTGGGGTAAGAACCCCCTCCCCACCAGTCCTGATCAAGCATTTCTGCCCTCTTGCCTTCTCCTCCCACCTCCCCGCCCTCCTCCCACTTCTCCGGCCCCCCAACCTGGCCTCACCTCTGGTGGCGCAGACCCCAGCCAACCCCTGACCAGCTGGGTGGGCTGTTTCCTGCGCGCCTACCCTGACCCTCCTCCCCCCCAGTCTCTGGAGCAGCTCATCGCAGCGTCAAGGGAAGACCTGGCCTTGTGTCCTGGCCTGGGGCCCCAGAAGGTATGTGCTCGGGGAATAGACTTGAAGGGCTGAGGGAGCAGGAGGGAGCCCCCCATAAATGGAACCGCAGATCCCAAAGCCCTGCAGCTCTTGAAAGCCACCAAGTCTTTCCTACCAAAGGGGAAACTGAGGTCCAGAGAAGGAGGGGACCAGCCCAACCTCAAACCAGGGTGGGACAGGGTCCAGATTGGGCTACTTCTCAGTCCCTGGCGCCCCCTTCAAGCTGGGAGAAGGAAACGCCCACTCCAGACGAGGCACACAAGTGGGCATTTAATAGCGGGTTTCTCCCTCCCCAGGCCCGGCGGCTGTTTGACGTCCTGCACGAGCCCTTCCTGAAAGCTCCCCGGTGATCCCGCCACCGCCAGACACCCTCTGTGGAATAAAGCACTTTCCAGGCCCAGGCTCCGGCTGCTGTGCGGTGCAGTCGCCCCAGGGGCCTGCCGACCAGGGTGTACTGGTTCAGCTTTTCTTCGCATCCTTGGGGCTCGGAAAGCAGCTACATAGGGCTCAGCTGCAGCTTCTTCCGCTTTTTCTCCCGTCCTGTGGGAACCACTTCCCCAGGCCCCAAGTTCAGCAGTGGCTCTGGCGTGTCCCCCTGGGATACTGCCTCTGGCACCCCACTTTCCTGGCCCTGCCGCTTCTTCTTCTTCTTGGTGGGTGCCGGATTTGTGCTGGTGTCGGGCAGCTCGGGCGCCATCGTCTCCCCTGGGCAGTCCGTCAGGCCAGTCCCCGGCTCTGTCACTTTGTGTCCTGTGTCCTTCTTTCTCTTCTTCTTGGGGGATCCTAGAGCCACCAGAGGCTCCAGGCCGTCTGGCGCCATCACTGCTGGTGGTGCTGCCTCCTCTGCTCCGGACTGTGTCATTGCATCCTGCCATTTTTCTTTCTTCCTCCTCTTCTTGGCGGATGCCGGCGTTGCCCCGGCCTGGGGCTCAACTCCCGGTGGCAGGTCAGGTGCCGCCATCTCTCCATGGAGCTCCAGAGGCTGAATGTCCGGCTCCAGAATCTCAGGCCCGGCCTCCATCATCACGCTGTGCCCCTTTTCTTTCTTCTTCTTCTTGGAGGACGGCACTGGGAGGGCTTCCTCTTGTGGCTTCACCTCCACCTTAAGTGGAGACTCGACGCCTGCCCCCTCTTGCCTCTTCTGCCTCCTCTTCTTGCTGGGGGACAGGGGTGTCTCTTCCAGAGGCTCAGGTTTAACCACAGGCTCCAGCTCTGCCTTTCCTTCCTGCTCCAGCATACCCCTTTCTGGCTCGACCATCTCTGTCTCTTTGGCTTTCTTTTTCCTCTTCTTGGTGGTGGATGTGAATAGGCCCCCCACCAGCTCCAGCATCTCAGCTGCAGGCTCTGTTGCCACTGGCTCCGGTTCATTCAGCTGTTGCTTCTTTTTCTTCTTCTCCACACACCTCTCCAAGGACCCCAAAGCCGTGTCTCCCTCTGGAGCCCCATGTCTATTCACTGTCTCCTGCGGAAGTGACGCCTCTGGCGTGTGCCTCTTCCTTTTCTTTTTCCTCGAGGATGGAGACTTCAGGGCCGAGGCTGCCCCAGGCCCTGTGACTGGTGGGCTACCTCCAAAGGCACAGAACCGGGGCCTCAGGCCAGGGGGGATCTGCGGTGCAGGGCTGGCAGGGATGGGCTGCAGGGCAGTCCCTGATAGGGACTCTTGGAGACCCTCAAAGATCCTTAGGTTGCCCTGGGCAGCAGGGGCACAGGTGAGTCCTCCTCCTGTTTGTGCTGAGGGGGCCAGCAGGGTTGCTTCTCCATCCCGGGGGCCACTGCTGCTGAGGACCCGGTAG
Organism: Galemys pyrenaicus; assembly: GCA_019455555.1. Taxonomy (NCBI): domain Eukaryota; kingdom Metazoa; phylum Chordata; class Mammalia; order Eulipotyphla; family Talpidae; genus Galemys; species Galemys pyrenaicus. Next base: position 1,505,301 of record JAGFMF010011711.1, read on the forward strand.
CGGTGCCGGTGCCGCTTGCCTTCCAACTTGCCCTTCACAATCTGGGAGCCAGAAAGAGGCACTAGTCGACCATTGAGGCTGAAGGGAGAAAAGGGGAGGGCGGAAACTTGATCAGATTCTTTAGTCATGAAGGGAATGGAGCTGAGCAGCAGAATTTCTGGGTATCTCAGGAATGTGCCCTCAAATTCCCTCCAGTTCAGCCACTGGGATGGGCAGTACTTACGGAAGGGGGGGGCCTGGGGCCACTCACCAGTCTGGGGTGAAGTCTACGGGGGCCTGGATAAGCCAAAGCTCCGTATCAGGGCCCGTCAACACTTCCAAGGAGAAACGAGTGGACTCTGAGGCCGGTGGCATCTCGGTAAAGTTGGGGGGGCAAGAGAACCGAGCAGCACCTGCGGGAAGAGAACGGGTCCGTTGACGTTTTCCTGCCAACGTAGTCCTCCAGGGCGCCTTTCGGTCCCAGCTCTTCTGGTTTCTCCTCTCTGCCCCGCCTGTTGCCCAGAGGTCGTCCCTGCGTCCACAGATTCTGCCTCCCTGGGGGCGCGCTTCTCGCCACCGCAACCTCCCCAAGATCCCCTCTACTTCCGAACTCCCGCACCACCCCTGGAATCCACTCTCCGCAGTTCTGCGTCTGTGGTGCTCTTTTTTCCGCCCGAATGTCCCTGGGCGCCCCGCTCTCTGGCCAGCCAGTCCCGCGCCCCGACCCGAAGCAGCTCACCGCCCGACGGGGTCCCCGCCATCCCGGGACGCGTGCCTACGCAGACCCGGCAGCCAGAGCGGCTCCAGGCCCGCCGCCGACCACGTGGAGCCCAGGGGGTGGGGCTTCGTCCGGGAGCGCCCAAGTGACGCAGGTCGCGGGGGTGTCGCTCGGAGGCCGCCCGCTCTCGGAGCAGAGCTGGGAAACATTGCCACTTGAGCAGCGCAGGCAATCGAGGAGGACGTCTGCTCCAGAAAGTCTGCTTCCGAAAGCAACTGGCCGGCTCTTGGCGGGAGTTAGAGCCGCGCCAGGCCCGGCGAGAACCCCCTTCGCCTCGCGGACATTCTTTGCTCCAACGTCGCCTTAAAGGGGCAGCCGCACGGAGAGGCCCTAACTCTTAAAGGGACAGGCCGCTCGGGTGGCCTGACGTTCTTAAAGAGACAGGTAAGTGTCTTGTCGGCAGCCCCGTGCTCTCGGTGTTATAGTTCCACCTAGGGAGGCCCAGATGCCTCGGGAAGTCAGGACTTGAGTGGGAGAGGTGGGTAAAAAGAGGAAAGGGGGTAATTCTGCCCGAGGGCGTTAAGAGCCGGCCGGGGGAGTGGCTGCTGGATTCAAGGGGCGCGGGAAATACAGGGGGAGGAGCCTATGGATCCAGGGGCGGGGCGTCTAGAGCGAGACGCGGGCAAAGGGGCGGGCCGTAGATCAATCACGTGTCGACGTCCCCGAGGATTTAGTCTCGCGCGTGGGGGACCTACCTGGTGGTTTTGAGTAGGACAGAGGACGTGACGAGCGCCCCTTACCTGCCCCTGGGAGCGCGTAAACAGCAGCACGTGGCCGCAGACGTGGGAACGCGCCCAGGCGGCTCCCCACAAGGACCGCACCGACAGGAGCGGCGGGTGGAGTCGCGGGACCGCGGCTAGACAGGGTGACCCGACTGCATTCCTAGCCGGTGTGTCAGCGTCCCTACCCTCCCTCTCTATAGACTTTTCGAATCTACTCCAGATTTGGGGCGCCCCCCTTATCCCAGAGCGGGGAGAGGGTCAGGGGAAGGGAACAAACGTTCTCTCCACCCGGGATCGCCAGACAGTTCCGCGCGTGGGCGAGACACCCGGGCGCCGCCCCTGTGGGCTCTCGGACTACAATTCCCAGAAGACCCGAGGCGGGAAGGTGCCTGCTATCTGTCGCGGAAGCTGCTGGGGGTTGTAGTTCCAATCTCCGATTTTGAGCGCTGTAGCGTGGAAATCCTGTAAAGATCCAAACCTCCCTTTTCCCAGACGGTGAGGTTGAGGCTCAGCGGCCTGAGAGACTATTGATGTAGCAAAGCCCTCTCTTCACTTTAGGGGTGGAACATGAGAGTCTCCCCAAGACTCCAACCTTCTACTCCAAATCATCGTTCAATAGGGACAATTAGCCTGGAGGAGCGGGGCAGGGCGGCGGGAATCCATCTTCTGCAGCCATGGAAAGGTAGGAGTCTGAACTCTGACTTGTGACTATGTTGATTGCAGTTTCTGGATTTGGCCTTCTTGTCTGTGAAATAGACTGAGTGAATCCAAATGCGAAAGGCTCAGTCTGCGCCCTGCTTTCCCCGGACTACAAGTCCCAAGGTGCTCGAGGCGACCCCAGCTCCCCCTCCCTCTTGGGACCCGCCTCCCTCCAACCCGAGTCACGTCGTCTAACCTGTTCTCGGCGCCCGCCCCGCCCCGTCCTCGGCTCCCCGAAGCTGGAGCCGGAGCCGGAGTAAGCCCCCCGGTGCCAGGATCTGCCCCGGATCCGTGAGTTCCACCCCCCTCGGGTCTAGTGGCTTTGGAGGAACCCGACACCCGCGTCCCTGGGAGGGCTGGAGGGGACCAAGACGCCGGGTCCCAAAGCGGAATTGGGGGTGCGCAGACGCCAGGGTTCTTGGAAGGAAAGGATTTGGGTGATTGGTTTACAGGCTGAAGGAAAAGAACTCTTGAGTTCTTGGAATGGAGGGCTTGGACGCCCTGATCCCGGGGAGATTTGGAGCTGGGACCGCTGAATCTCTGGATTTAGGAGCTCTCAGAAGCCTGAGTCCTTGAGTAGGATTTAGGAGTTGGATCAGGCAGGGGCTCCGAACTTCTGGGGCTCTGGACTTGGAGGCCATTCTGCCGGCCTCCTGCTGCCTTCTCCACCAGCCTCAGTCAAGCGGCGGCGTGGGGGATAGTGGAATCTGGGTTCCTGAAATGGACTGGGACAAGCACCTGGGGTCCCTCTGGGGGCTGAGACCCAGCGTTTCCCCCACTTTTCGCCTTTGGGGTGGGCGCCAAGGTGGGGGAACCCGGGCAATTCTCCAGCCTTCTCTGTGCCGCTGTGCGATGCCCAACATGTCATTAACCCGGGCGTCAGACCTGCCTAACCAGGAGAAGGAACGCTGTCCCAGGGCGCCCCCTGGCGGGGGTGGGGGCACCCCGTTGCCCCATGGAGGTGGGGAGTATCTGAGGTTTGTAGGAGCGCTAGAAAGCAGGGCAGAATTTCAGGAGATGGGGTTGGAGTCTGGGAGGTGCGTGGCCTGGCACTACACAGTCAGTACAGAGAGAGGAGGGGGTAAACCGAGACATAGAGGTCACACGTCATCAGAGTTAGGGATCAGGACTCAGCCTCCCCCTTATTCTGCAGTGCTCTGGGGCACCAGATTCCATCCTCTGCCGCCAGATTTTCTGACTAACCTCCCTCCCAAGCCTCCTGGCCCTGACCCTGAGGTGAGAAATGTCACCTCCACCCCCATCTGTCTGACCTGAGGTGGTGTGGGAGATAAGGCAGGGTAGAGGCTAATTCTGGAGCTGTGTGTCTGTCCTTGAAGCTGGGGGCGGGCAGGTTCAGGCCCCTCCCCTTCTCTCTCCCCCTTCTCTCCACCCCCTGCATCATGAGAGGGGATTAAAAGAGGGGGTGGGGGAGACAGGGGCTCTGACTAGAGAGAAGACTTTCTTAATGTTTGTGCTTGAAGGGCATTTGGTGATAGCCTGAGCTGAAAGTCAAAATAATAACTGTCTGCCAAGACTCAGAGCACAGGCTCAGGGCTGGCAGGTGGACGGGAGGGTTTGCCTTGTCCACAGAAGTCCCAGGCAACTGCCCAGTGGCCTCTTCCCATGAAGTCTGCTGACCCCAGGGAATGACTTCTCCATCCTCCAGTGGGGAAACTGAGGCTGGTGAGCAGGCACAGCACACACCCTGGACTTTTTACTACCTCCTGTGAAACCCAGGGTTCCCATGCCCCTGCCCCTGAATTACCGCAGCTCACCAGGATTCAGGATTCAGGATTGCTGGGGGGCAAAAGGAAGGGCTTTGGATGCTCAGAGTTGAAAGGGCCCTTAGGGGGGAATTACTTTGGGTTTTGGGCCCTCAGCTCTTGTGCTATCTTAATGAACAGCCAAGGGAGACTGATAATTAGGGTCCTGTATGCGTAGGCTGTTCTGATGCCATATATTACGCGCGGTGCTGTTCTGACGCCATATATGAGTGCCGGCCAAACCTCACACCCTTCGAGGGGAAGGGGCTCAGCCTCCCCTTTCACGAGAGGACTCAGAGGCACAGAGAAAGGAAATAAGTAGCCCAGGGTTGAGGCTCAGAGAATGGGGCTCTCCTGTCAGGAGCCTGTCGGGAGGGAGCTGTGGGACTCTAAACTGGGTATCACAGCCCCTCCTGGTCCTCTGACCTGGTTTCCGTCGAGGACGATTCCTCCAGGGAGCCTTGCGGGATCGTCTACCCTGAAGAACCGGCTAGGGGGCGGTGGAGGGCCGGCGAGGAGAGCTAAGGATGGACGGAGAAGGGGAGCAGGGGTTGGAGGGAAGGCTGGTGAGCTGGGGTTGGAGGAGAGAGGACCTGGGGGCGGAGGGCCAGAGTCTGGGAGCAGAGGCGCGGTCCGCGACTCCCTCGCGCCCCGCCCGGACTCCCTCGCGCCCCGCCCGGACTCCCTCGCGCCCCACCCGGCCCCACTCCCCTGCCGCGAGGTTCAGCACCTGTCCGGGCCCGCCGCGCATTCCCCCAGTCTGAGCTCAGGTGCTGTCGGCCCGCCGGGCCGGGGTCGGACCCTGATCCGCAGCGCCCCCTGGCGGCCGGAGACTCCCTCCACCCGCACCAGCCCGGGAATAGCCCCACGCCCAGGCTTGGCATTTCCTTAGAGCCAGAGGAAGTCAGAGAGTCTCTGAATGTTGCAAGTCGTGAAATCCCCCGAAGAACCGATCGCTGCCAGAATGCTGGCTCTGGAGGCTGCATAGTATTGTTCGTTTTTATGTTTTAACAGACGGAGTGTTTCCTGTGTAACTCTGAGCTTCTAAGCCCCAAGTTTGGGTCCCTAGTCCTTACTTTCTGAGACCTCAGTTCTCAGTGTTAATTCCTTCATTCCTCTTTGCACTTCTGGTCAGTTGCATCTTGACAACAGTCCTCTGAGAGGCTGTTCTTTATCCTTATTTTACAGATTAGGAAACTGAGGCTCTCGTGAAGGTCAGACTGTGGCGCCTAAACCTGTGGCTTGAACCCTTAAGCCTGACCTTTTGCTTGTGTTCTTCTATGCCCGAGCCCACACGTTCACCTAGACAGTGGGATCCTGGGACCGACAGAACACATGCAGGATGACTGGGAAATATAGACTAGCCAGATTGGAGGGTTCTAGAATGTTCCAAAGATAAAATTTTGAGCGTTGACTCCCTAGTGGAGGGCTTTAGACTCTAGACTTCAACTCCAATCTCCAGGCTTTTACACTTTCAGAGACTGAGGCAACCTCTCACAGGGCTGATTTGCCTCCTCCTTTCACTGCTGGGGAAATGTGGCCCAAGGAGTGGCGGCACTTATTGCTCAAGGTCACACACTCCCAACACACCCAAAGGAGCCACCAGCTCCAACAGGTTCTGTTCTGAGTCTTCCCAGACAGAGGTCGGGATCAGCGTGCCCCAGCCTGCCCTGCTGCCCACGCCTGTACCACCGAGTCAAAGCTAAGCAGTCGAGGCAGAACTGCCCGCTGGGCGTGGCGGCTGTCATGAGGATGGGATGGTGCTGGCCTGACCGGTTCCTGGTGGCCTGGCTCCTCCCCCTGGGCTGGTGACCACAGCTCCCAGCCACTCCCGGCCGCCTCCCTGTTCTTCCTCTTAATAGTGGGGCCTTGGGAACCGCATCTCCTCTGGGGGGGCTCTGGGAACAGGAAGCTGCGTTGCCCTGCCCTCTGGGACCACTCCAGTCCCAGAGACATCCTAGCATGACAGCTTCTTGCAGGGTGTGTTGAACATGTTCTTCTGAGCCCCACTTTCTTGTCTGCAGTGGGGGTTTGGACCCTGGCATGAAGTACTAGGTGCAGAGCTCTTGGTACATTTCTAGGGGTCAGTGGCCCCTTAATAAATGCTGCTTGTTTTGTTTCATGATGCCCTCAAGCAACTGGCGGCTGCCCAGGTCCTGAAACACAACTGTTATTTAGAAAAACACCCGCAGCACATAGCACAGTGTCGCTGGCTAGCCACGCAGGAAGGACAGGTCTCATCAGTGCCGCTCCAGGCACACCAATGCCTGGCTCGTGGTAGGCGGTCAGTGGGGGATTTTTGAAGGACAAATTCAAACCTTACTGGGGCTGAGATAAACGAGCGGGGAGAGAGTTTGCCCTGGGCCTTCAGGAGGGCTTTGAAAGAGCCGGCCTTGCCCACACTTCCCGGAGAGTAAGTGGAGAGGCCTAGGGCCTCCAGTGGGAGGAGCTAGGAAGGAGCTGGGGGCCCCTCACAGCCCTGGCTTCTAGGGATGGGAGCTGAGGAAGCTCTTTCACCTCTCCACCCCCCAAACAGGCACCCCGCTCCGGCAGGCACCATGGATAGCGAGGCTTTCCAGAGTGCGCGGGACCTCCTCGACATGAACTTCCAGTGTGAGGGGGCGGACCTAGGGGCGGGGGCGGGCTGAAGCAGGGTCCTGCTAGCTGGTCCCCCAGTCCTTACTGCCACTCCTGCACACCCAGCTCTGGCCATGAAGCACATGGACCTCAAGCAGATGGAGCTGGACACGGCAGTGGCCAAGGTGGATGAGCTGACCAAGCAGCTGGAGTCGCTGTGGTCAGACTCGCCAGCGCCTCCTGGTTCTCAGCCTGGAGCCCCCCCCAGGGTGAGCCGGGACCCTCGGAAGGAAAGTGGCCCTTTTCTAAGCGCCCCGAGCTAGCCTCAGACCTGTTTCCTGGCGGCCACCCTGAGCCCCTCGTCGGGGCTCCCGCGTGGGCGTGTTCATCCCAAGCCGTCTCCCCTGGGTTCATCTTCCATGAGCCCATTGAGCCTCTCAGCGACCCTCTACTAATGTCTCCTCTGGCCCCTTAACGTCCCGGCTCCCCACAGTTCACCCGGTACAGCTCCAGCCCAGTCCCGGAACTCTTCGTCAGCCGCGGGTCCCCCAGGAAGGCGACCGCCGACGGCGCAGACATCCCATTTGGACGCTCTGAGAGCGCCCCGGCGCTGCTCCCCTACAGCCAGCTGTCTCCTAAGGGCCGGCCGTCCTCACCGCGCACCCCGCTCTACCTGCAGCCCGACGCCTACGGCAGCCTGGACCGCGCGCCCTCGCCCAGGCCCCGCGCCTACGAGGGCGCAGGCAGCTCCCTGGGTCGCGCCCCCTCCCCGCGGCCCGGAGCCGGCCCGCTCCGCCAGCAGGGCCCCCCCACGCCCTTTGACTTCCTGGCCCGCGCGGGCTCCCCGCGTGGCAGCCCTCTGGCGGAGGGGCCCCAGGCTTTTTTCCCCGAGCGCGGACCCTCCCCGCGCCCGCAGACTGCAGTCTACGATGCGCCGGCGGGCTTCGGGGGCCCCCTGCTGGGCGCGGGCGGGAGCGCCTTCGCTCCGCCGCTGCGCGCTCAAGGTGAGGCACCCTCCCGGGATTGGGTGGAGGGCGGGGTGCCAGGCCCGCATCCAGCCGACTGTCCCTCACTGGCCGCCTCGCTCCAGACGACCTCACGCTGCGCCGGCGGCCCCCCAAAGCCTGGAATGAGTCTGATCTGGACGTGGCTTACGAGAAGAAGTCATCGCAGACCACAAGCTATGAACGTGAGCGATGGGGTCCAGGCGGGGGTGGAGGGGGCGGGAAGAAAGGCACCCCAGACCCATTTAATGGCTCCGCCTCTCAGGCCTGGACACCTTCGCGCGGCCCGTCTCCCCGGGCTTGCAGCTGTTACCCTGGAGAGAGAGCAGTCTGGATGGAATGGGGGCCGGCGGCAAGGTGAGGGGCAGGTGAGGGGCGAGAAGCTGGCCGAGGCTCTGGGAGGAGGCGGCCGGGCTGGGGCAGGGGCCGGGCAGGGCTGTCTCCTCCTGGCTGTGCGCCCAGTTCCCGCCCCCTCCCGTGTTCTTCATCCTGGATTCCACCCTCCTCATGCTCTCCCTCACTTTTTCTGGCTCCCCTCCCCTCCCCTCCCTTCTCATCTTTACTTCCCTGACCCCATCTTCCTTCCACCTGAGCTCCTTCTCCTCCCCCGGCCCCCTCTCTCCCTCAGGACAACCTCACCAGCGCCACTCTGCCCCGGAATTACAAGGTCTCCCCTCTGGCCAACGACAGACGTTCAGACGTGGGCAGCTACCGCCGCTCTCTGGGCTCCGCGGGGCCATCCGGCACTTTGCCCCGCAGCTGGCAGCCTGTCAGCCGCATCCCCATGCCTCCTTCCAGCCCCCAGCCCCGAGGTGCCCCCCGCCATCGCCCCATTCCCCTGAGCATGATATTCAAGCTACAGAACGCCTTCTGGGAGCACAGCGGTGGCAGGGCTATACTTCCTGGCTCCCTGGGCTTCCCCCGAGCTCCCCCGCCCAAGCTGCAGCCCCAGCCCCAAGCGCCTCCCCAGCCCCAGCTGCCCCCCCAGCCTCAACCCCAGCTGCCCCCCCAGCCTCAATCCCAGCCCCAGCAGCAGCCACAGCCCCAGCCTCCAGCCCAGCCTCCACCCCCGGCCCTAATCCCCCAGGCCCCCCAACTGACATGGCCCCCTGTGAGCGAAGGTAAGTCCGCAGTGGGGGTTCTCAGGTGGGGTAAGGGAGGACAGAGCTGGGGGCCGCTGGGAGCGCCCTGTTTCCAGACGCGGTGGCCTCAGGGAGCCAGGCCCCCTGAGGTTGGAGTTTGCTTGGTGGGAACCAGGGGCGCACCCTGGAGTCGCATGGCCGACTCCACGCTTGTGCGCCGAGGGCTGCCACCCAGACTGCCGCGTCTGTCTGAGTTGGATAACCACGGAAGCGCTCGCCTTGCATGGCATCAAGTCCTTAAAGTGGGGTTTGACTCAGAGTAAGCCCTTGAGAGCGAGGCTCCCTTCTCATCTTTATTTTTATTTTTTAAAGATTTATTTATTTATGCATACAAGCACTGGGGTACAGGCCAGAGGTGTGGGGGTGGTGAGAGGATTCACCACAGAGAGCAGGGAGC
>JAGFMF010011711.1:1514563-1549728 GCA_019455555.1 Galemys pyrenaicus
ACCCTGGCCGGCAGCAGGGATCGAACTCATGCTGCAGTGGCTGCGTTTTGCTTCATAGTGCGTTGCTTAACCCACTGCGCCACCAGGGAGGCCCCCCTTCTCATCTTTAATAGTAGCATTTCTGGGTGCAAGAACAGTGAGGTTTACAGGTGCCAGGTCTAGCTGTCAGCCCACTTGCTGTGTGACTCAGGAGAAATTAGTTAAGCTAGCTGGACCTCTGCTTTCTCATCTGTGAGAGATCAATACCGCCTCATCAGGCTGTGATGGGGATTGCAGGAGGTAAGGTGCAGGGGGTGGTTATTATTCTACCTGCTTTAAAGGCCCTCTGGGAGGACCAAGGCAGTGAGGGGCCTCGGGCACCAGGCTTCTAGTGCCAGAGGAATTGGACAGTCAGATCTCTGAAAGTCAAGTCTAACTCAATGGCAGGGGCACTGGTTTTGTGCCAGAGCTGAATTCAAATCCCAGCCTGGGGGCTTTGGGCTACTGACTTGCCCTGAGACTCAGTTTCCCTTTCTGTAATAAGGAGGTGATAGCCACGTCCACTTCACAAGGTAGTGATGAGAGCTCAGTCGTGTGCCGGGCACATGCTCTGTGCGTGATAAATGGGCGATGGCCTAAGTGTCTATTATTCAGTCCAGAGACAGCGCAGCCCAGAGAGGGCAAGGGACTACCTTGAGATCACACAGCAAATCGGGTGCTGGTTGCAGGTCCTAGAAGTTGTGGTGAGGGAATCTGGAGGATCTCGCAAGCTACCCTCAACGGACGGGCTCTTGTTCCTTCTAGGCGCCCCCAGACCCATTCCTGAGCTAGAGCCAGAGCCGGAGCTGGAGAGCCTGCTGACACCGGTGCTGGAGGCTGGGGATGCCGATGACGGTGCTGTGGCTCGGCCCCTCAGCCCCACTCGGCTGCAGCCGGCGCTGCCTCCCGAGGCCCAGTCGGTACCCGAGCTGGAGGAGGTGGCGCGGGTGCTGGCGGAGATCCCACGGCCCCTCAAACGCCGGGGCTCCATGGAGCAAAGCCCGGCGGTAGCCCTGCCCCCCACCCACAAGAAGCAGTACCAGCAGATCATCAGCCGCCTCTTCCATCGTCATGGAGGGCCTGGGGGGCCTGAACCCGAGCTGTCCTCCATCACTGAGGGCTCCGAGGCCAGGGCAGGGCCCCCTGCTCCTGCCCCACCAGCTCCCGTACCACCCCCGGCCCCTCCCCAGAGCAGCCCACCAGAGCAGCCACAGAGCATGGTGAGTGGCACGGGAGGAAGCTGGGGCGGTGGCGTTAGCGTGTGGATGTGCCCGTTCCCTCTGAGCTCAGCCTAGAAACTACCTGTCACTTCTGCTTTTCCGGCTCCCCTGGGGCCCAGCTGCAAAGGAGGCTGGGAAGTGTAGTCTTTAGCCTAGGCGCCTGCTTCCAGGAGACAGGGAGGAAGTGTGGAGAGGCACCTTGGCCGAGCAGGACCTTTCTCTGCACTTCTGCATCCTGCTCCCGCACCCCTCAGGAGCCCCAGTCTCAGCCCGGAAGAGACTTAGTCTCCACACCACAGCGGGTGTCTTCGGGCACCGGAGCGCCTGCCTGAATCGAGGCAGTCGCCTCTCTGTCCTGGAGCCATGCTGCTGCTCGGGGTTGCCCTCTGGGGGCCACTCGCTCCGCTCCTGCCTCAGCGCTGGAGACTCTGGTCGATGCCCTCCCAGCTAAGCCCGAGGAGTCCTCCGACGCCTCAGAGCGTCTCTCCTTCCCACAAGGAGGAGCAGGTCCTGGTCTCTGAGGCTGGGGCGTCGCTGCGGCGTGGGTTCGAATCCTGACTCCACCGCTCTTAGCTGCGTAACCTAGGGCAAGACGCTTAGCTCTCTGGGCTTCCGTTTTCTCATCTGTGAGGTGGGGGTGAGAATAAGTGAGGACTAGCACCTTAACAGCGAGGAGAGTGCCCGCACGCAGCTCTTAGCCGCTGCTGCCGTTGACAGGGAGCGGCCCCTGCTGGCCGTGGTTCAATCCCTGCGTCTTGGTAGAAGGGGTGTGTGTGTGTGTGCGTGCGCGCGCGTGTGTGTGTGTGTGCGTGCGCGCGCACATGGAATAGTTCCTGCTCATCCCATGAGGGGAGGCAGAAAGAGAGGGAGCCAGGAGGATACCCCGAAGTGCCCACTCCCAGGCCCTCCTGAGGATGGCGCCAAGAACTCTTGAGGCTCGAGGTCTTGAAATCAGGAGTGGAAGAGTGACCGCCTTTGGGGTGGTCGTTGCCTCGATGTAGAGCCACAAAGTCTGGTCATGGAGGAACTTGCGAAGCCACAGGATCCCAGAAAGCAGTCGGCAGCACCGTGGCAGCATGGGACACGCCGCCAGACCGCTGGCACACGGGAGGTCTGAAGACTCGGAGCGTGAGCTGCAAGCTGGTCAGGCTCGCTCACAGACCCCGCTCACCCCTGAATCTTGACGCCACCCCCACCGAAGACGAGACCATGAAACCGCAGCGTAGGGCACGCAAGTTGTGATATCAGCTATTATGGTTTAGGTTTAATTTATCACGATAATACATTTAGGTTAAATCCTATTTAAAATTTATATTTTCGACTAGAGAAAAATACAGAACCCCACAGGCACCTTGGAAGAAATGAAGAAGAGTAGAACAAGGTAGAATAAAACCACAGTCCCCAGCGAGAAACCCGTCAAGACCTGGCGCGTTCCCCTCCGACGGTGTGGGATGAAACTAACTAAAACGGTGAGGTCCGAAGCTCGGTCTTGGGTCCTCGGCAGCTGAAATGGCACCGCTTAGTGCTTCTGGACTCACGCTGCCGCTGGGACCCTGAAACATCTTGAGCGTCAGAGTTGGGGAATCAGCAGCTCCTGGGACCTCGGATTCCATGGTCTTGAAATCACTGACAGCAAAGCCCAGAAAAGCCAGTGCGCCATGCGCAGAAGACAAGGAAACTTGTAGGAAAACAAAATAAAAACTAAGAAAGGCCAGGGAATAGTGTCAGCAGCATTGGGCGTCAAACATCTGAAATAACATTTGATGACATTTATGGGGGTAGTGTTTTTCTTGTTTTAAAAATAGAGTATGGATGAACTGTGGCTTCCACAGGCGTCAGCTCCACGGTCTCCCAGGTTCCTCTCAGGTCTCAGCGCCCAAGATTCCAGCACCCCCAGATGCCCTGTGGCTGGGGGAACAGACTGTGGAGCTGAAGCTGGACCCCAGGGCTCCCGCCTGTTCCCAGAGGGGAGATGAACAGCCCCCCAAGCCACTGAAGCCCCCTCCTGTCCTGTCCCCTAGGAGATGCGCTCCCTGCTGCGGAAGGCGGGCTCCCCGCGCAAGGCCAGGCGCGCGCGCCTCAACCCGCTGGTGCTGCTGCTGGACGCAGCGCTGACGGGGGAGCTGGACGTGGTGCAGCAGGCCGTGAAGGAGGTGAGTGCGGCCGGCGGGCTGGGGCGGGCTGAGGTCGAGACTGAGCCCTGCTCCCTGCCCCCGCCCAGATGAACGACCCGAGCCAACCCAACGAGGAGGGCATCACCGCCCTGCACAACGCCATCTGCGGCGCCAACTACCCCATCGTGGACTTCCTCATCGCGGCCGGCGCCAACGTCAACTCCCCGGACAGCCACGGCTGGTGAGCGCGGGGCGGCGCGGGCGGGCATCGAGCTGCAGGCCCAGCAGCCCGCTCACCCCGCCTCCTGCCCCTAGGACCCCGCTGCACTGCGCAGCGTCCTGCAACGACACGGCCATCTGCACCGCCCTGGTGCAGCACGGCGCGGCCATCTTCGCCACCACCATCAGCGACGGCGCCACCGCCATCGAGAAGTGCGACCCCTACCGCGAGGGGTACAACGACTGCGCCACCTACCTGGCAGGTGCGAGCGGGCTGGGGCACCGCTAGGGGCGTGGGTGGGGGCTGGGCCGCCCCGCTGGAAGGGGGAGGCGGCAGACTGCACTGTCCGTGGAGGAAGCTGAGGGCGGGAGCGTCCTGTAGGGCCTGGACGGCAGAGAGGGCGCTTGGATGGACGGCCCCTGCGGTGCCAGCCGGGTGTGGGGGAGCTTCCCGCGGCCTTGGAGGAAGGGCAACATGGGCCCTGTGCCTGCGGGCTGGACACCTGTGGGGGAGCGGCCTCAGTCGCGAGGCTCAGGGGCCTTGTCCCCTGCCGGTGCGGGAGTTGGGTGTCCGACTGCCCCATCTACCTGGCATGGGGCTGGGCAGGTGGGCTGTGCTCCCCCGGCAAGCAGTCAGGTGGGCGGGAGGTCAGGTGGGCGGGTGTGGCTGCCATGCCCTCCCTCTCAGGAGGCGGCCCCAGCGTCTCTCCAGGTGCAGAGGAGCGGAGGCTGGCGCAGGCTCGGCGCCGCCGCCGCCGCGGAGCTGATGGCGGAGTAGCCCTCAGGCGCCAGGCGGCCTTGGGCCCGGGAGGTCGGGAGGTGGGCGATGGCTGCGCGGCGGCCGGGGGAGTCACTCCGCCCGCGGTGCCGCTGCGCGCTACGGTGGCAGGGGAGCCGGCCGGGAACGTCGGCCTCCAGGTGAGCGCACTGGCCGGGGGCGGGTCGCGCCGGGGAGTCCCGTCGCAGTGAGGCCCAGACTGGCAGCACCGCTCACGGCCACGGCGGCGGAGAGGCCTAGAACACGACGGGCCGAGCCGAGCTCGGGGAGCGGGTGGGCTCGCTTGGCCCGGAGCCTAAACCCTGGCGGCTGTACTGTGGACGCAGCGGCTGGGGAGGCCGCGCCCTGCGGAGGAGCCTCGCCGCGCTCTGGAAGCGATTCCACCTGGCGCGGCCGCCCGGCGTGGTGGGGGCGGGCAGTGCTGTCCGGAGGTTTGAGGGGTCGAGCCCCTCGACGCCGTGCCCTGGGTGCGCTGGGATGGCCCGTGCAGACGGGCGCAGCGGCGCGCTCGGTGGGCGCCGTGGCCGCCGGGACTGCGGTTTGGAGACCCCACCCCGCGCCTCCGCAGGCCGTGCCGGGACTCCCCAGGGGGCCGAGCCGATCCGGCCTCCCTGCCCGCGGCCTCGAGGCGCTGCGCGTGCCCTGCGGCCCGCAGTCACCAGCCGGCGGCTCGGCTCGTTGCAGACGTGGAGCAGAGCATGGGGCTGATGCACGGCGGCGCGGTGTACGCGCTGTGGGACTACAGCGCCGAGTTCGGGGATGAGCTGTCCTTCCGCGAGGGCGAGTCGGTGACCGTGCTGCGCCGGGACGGGCCGGAGGAGACCGACTGGTGGTGGGCCGCGCTGCACGGCCAGGAGGGCTACGTGCCCCGAAACTACTTCGGGGTGAGCCAGAAGGGTGCATGCGGCCTCCTGACCCCCCGGGGAGAGGAACCAAGCGAGGGAATGAAGAAGGATGGAGGAAGAGGCCATTATGTTGGGGTGGGGTGGGGGTGGACTTGGTGCTGGGAGGCCAGGAAACGCCCCCTGCAGTAAGAGAGGAACTGGGACGGGAGAACCCCTTACTGGTGGTACTTTGTGGGGTGCTCCTCTGTTGCTCTGTTGGCTCTGTGATGGGCTCATGCGCCCAGGTTACACTTGGGGGCTTTCAGCGAGACTCAGCTTCAGGCTAGGGAGGCAAGAAGGGTCCCGTGTTCGTTGCGGAAGCAGAGTGCAGAGTGGTGAGCAAGCATTTCTTACTCGGGTCAGAGGAGTCTTAATTAGATGGTGGTAGAGTTGTGGGAGGTTCTGCTGGGGCTGGGGCAGGAGGGCGGGACTCACCTCTATTCCCAGGGCAGGGTCCTTTTAGTTTGGGGACAGCGGAGGTGGCAGGGAGAGGCAGGCGTGTCCCCTGTGACGGGCACTGGAATATTCCGTCTCATCCACCCAGCCCCATCTGGTGCTTGCAGCTGATGGGACTTGGGGGCCCCGGGTTTTGGGGAGAGGCTGAGAGGGTCCACTAGGCAGGGATAGGAGAGTGGACAGCCCATGTGTCGGGGGAGGGATTAGGTTGCTCCACGACATGAGGGGAGGGTGGAATGGAAGGATGGGGCCCCAGTACCTGAAGCTCCTGCCTTCCCTCAGCTCTTCCCCAGGGTGAAGCCTCCGAGGAGTAAGGTCTAGCTGGAGAGAGGCGCGTCTCCCAGGGAGGCAGGAGGAAGCAGCCTGCCTTTGCTCCAGACGCTAAGATACAGCTGCATCCCCTGCACCCCAGGCCCTGCAGGGGCGGGGTCCTTGCCACCAGCTCTCTGCTCCCCTGGAAGCCAGGGTAGAAAGAGAACCCCAGCCTTAAGTTTAGAAATCTGCCTTAGCTGTGGGGAGGTATTAATGGGACTCAGAGTCAAGAGACACCCCCATAGGCCAAATCAGATACTGTCCAAAGTGCCTCACTCCCACTGGGAACCCTCTCCAGACCCCGCCCCACAAAGCAAGTCACCCACCATCCCAGCTGAGCCTCGGGTGGGTCACCTCCACTGGGGGGTCCCTGGAAGTCCCCTCTGCCCCGTCTTTTCCCAGCAGCCTGGGGGGACAGGGGAGTGCCTTGGCCTCTCTAGGGTCCCTGCCCCCTCTCCAATCAAGTGCCTTCACACGGCTGATTTTATAACAAAGTGATTTTTCTTTATAAATAAAGGTAGTTTGCACAGAGTTTGACTTCCTTCTCTTGGATTTTGTCCCCACTTAATCAGGAGTCGCCGTGGTTAGTCTTTGGCAAACCACTAATAAAGGGGCCGCCCCCTGCATGTCCTGACTTCCCTCCTTCAGAGGCCTCTTTGATGGTGGTGGTGGTTTTTAAGCATCTTGATCTTGGTCGTGTTTTGCTGGAGTCTTCACTTGTGTCTTTAAGCATCTGATAACGCTGGTATGTGAGGTGGGGGCGTGGGGCCTGCTGGTGCTCTCAGAGGCCGGTAGCTCCCCTGTGGGTGGCCGGTAGCTCCCCTGTGGGTGGCTGCGGCTCCTTCTCCCTCAGGACGTTATGGAAAATCCTCCCAGCCTCACACAACCCTAAAGCGTGATTTCTCTTTGCTCCTGCCCCACTTCTTTGGTAACTGCTTCTGGAAGATGTTTGACAAAGCCCCCATGTGCCTCTCCTCTGTCTTTTGACAAGTCGTAAAGCAACAGCGTTACCGTGACTGAGTTTATAAAGTCCAGCAGCTGCCAGTGTCTCAGGGCTATTGACGTGCACATTTAAATTAAATAAAAATCAAGAATTCAGTTCCTCAGTCACATTAACTCCTTTTCAAGAGCTCAGTAGCAACAAGTGGGTACCATATTGGATGGTGCAAAGAGAGATCATGTCCATCATTCCAGAAAGTTCTATGGGATGGAGCGGATACCCATTTCCATCTTCCAGAAGCTCCACTGTGCCTCATCTCAGCCACATATGCCCTCCACCCCCCATAAAGAGCAACTACACCTCTGACCTCTACCACTTTCGGTCACTTTTCATGAATATACTTGGTGATATTTTGTCTTTAATTTTTTATTTTGTGTGATTTCATGAATATACTTTAAAAACCATAATGGGGGAAAAAAACCATAATGGTACTAAGATCTTTATCACAGGAAAAAAGTAAAACAATCTTGTGCCTTCTCTCCCCACCTCACATTTGCTTTCAGAGACCACCTCTTTTAATTTTTTCTGGTATTTTCTTCCATGTTTCCTTTGTAAACTTATTTTCAGTTGAGGTAATGCCATGTTTCCAAATAACTTGTTGGTCACACTACTACTTGGCTGGTCTGGTTCAGGTCCGCTCTATGATTCCTGGTACGATGGTTGCTTAGCTCTGTCTCCTACCCCCAGTGAAGTGATACCCTAATTTTTGTATTCATCAATCGTTTTTGCAATGTGATTAGGTGAATATTTTTATAATGTACTGTACTGACATCTTTAAGAATGAGTGATTGCCTTTGTCACTTGCCATGCACTTCCATTTAATGTTTTTCAAATGTTCCCTTGCGCTTCCATTCCCTGACAGTGTGCCCCAATGTTTTGGTTTTTATAGTGTGTGTAGAAGAACTGGGGTGCTGGCCAGAGGTATGGGGGGGGTGAGAGGATTCACCAGAGACAGAGTGGGGAGCAGAACAGGCGGATCAACTGAAACACACTGCTGAGGGGAGCAGCGGGGAGGCAGGAGAGGTCTGCTGCGCCATGTGGGTCAGCTCCCTCAGGGGGGATGAACCTAGTGCTGCAGTGGCTGCCGATGCTTCCTAGGGCTGCACCTAACCCCTTCTGCCACCAGGGAGGCCCCCACACGTGCAGCACCGTTACCTGCTGAGAACTGCATGGTTCAGCGATTTCACCATAGTGTGAATATCGTGAGTGTAGTGACAAGCCGATGGCCGAGCTACACGCCCACCGCCTCTCCTGTCCTGTTTGCTGTCACGGAAACGTCTTGAAGCCCCGTGTCACTGTATCTTCTTACAGTTTGGGAAGCCTGAAGGCCACGGTCAGTCCCCCTGGACTGAAGTCACCATGCCAGCGGTGGGCCTGGGTTGTGTTCCTCTGGAAGCTCTAGCGGAAAATCCGTTTCTTTGCCTCTCCCGGCTCTGGACTCACATCCCTTGCGTTCCCGGCTCAAGACCCCTTCCTGCGTGTTCAAGGCCTTCCGCCGCTTCCTGGGTACATCGCCCGCGTTTCTGTCCTCCTGTCCTCTGCACCTGCATATCTAAGATTTTAACCTCACCACAACCGCCAAGCCCCTGTTGCCATGGAGGGGAACGTCAGGGCTGGCAGCGGCGCAGCTGGGGATCTCTAGGGGCCGCTGCTCAGCCTGTCCAGGGAGCACTGCAGTTTAAGGTGGTGAGGAAAGGACCTTGGAGGAAGGAGCTAGGGAGGGGTAGGCAGCCACACAGGCTGAGAGAAGGACCTTCCAGACAGCAGCGAGAGACTGCAAAGAGGGCTAGAGCTGGTCATTTAAGTGAGGCCCAGTCGTTTCGGCCTCCTGGTGTCCACGCCGTGTGCCCCTCGCCTGGAGGTCGGGCTAGATCGGGGTGCTGATCCAACATGGAAGCCAGCAAAGCGGGGGACTGTCCCTTCTGACGTCAGTTTATACAGGACAGCGACTGCCATTGTTTAGATCTTTTTCCGGTTCTTGCTTTCTGGCTTTGATAAAGCCAGTTAACCCTTAGAAATGCCCACCTGGCAGGGGCCTGCGGGTGGCTCCCTCACCTGCAGTCAGGCAGGAAGCGAATCCCGCCAGGCACCACCGGGAGCTGAGCCATGGGTCGCGGGTCGTCTGCCAGATGAGCTGGCCGGGGAAGCTGAAATGACTTCAGCTGCCTTGGAGATAATCTGTGTTGTTCTTCATGCTTCCCGGCCACTTGTTGTGCAGGTTTCCTGACTAGTGTGGGCCGGTGCCTGGGTGGAAGAACCAGGAGGCCAGGTGTGGCTGGGAGGAGGGGCTGGGAGAAGAGTGGGAAAGGACTCCACAGCAGGCAGGCAGCAGCTGCGTGCGTAGCACAGTGCCTGGTGCAGCCAAGTCAGGTACTCAGTTTCACTATATTGGTTTGAAGGGGTCCTCCCTCCGGTCCCCCTATTTAATAGAGTAACCAAGACTGGGATGGAGGAGCCCAGGGAGGGTATCTGACCCCACCTAGGAAGTCAGGGAGGGCTTCCTGGAGGAGGAGGAATATGTCTGCAGTCAGCAGGTGAGTGAGGCAGGACAGGGTGGGAGATGACACTGCAGGCAAAGATGGTACCACTGGAGGCAAGTCAAAAGCAGAGACGTAAGCAGCAAGGTGGTTTGGAATGAGGCCTGGAGAGCATGAGCGTCTCCAAAACAAAGCATCGGGAGACTGTCTCCCAGCCATCTGGTGTCACAAGTTTGCTCTTCTGGTTTGTTGTCCTGGAGGGGGTGCTGCAAAGAGCAGCTGTGCGTGTGTAGCTGCGTAGCGCCCCCACCCGATGGCCATTTTCAGCTCAGCTAGTTCTCTGGACCTGTTTTTTTCAGAGATGGGCCAGTTTTCAGGACCCACTTGTCTAACTCTGGAAGTACATTCTCGTTTGTGTGACTGCAGGAACGGCATTTGTGGATGGAGGGGTGGTTGAGACCCTGGGAAGAACGTAAATGACATGCTGTTGTCTTTTTTTTTTTAAAGATTTATTTATGCATGCATTCAAGAGCTGGGGTACAGGCCAGAGGCACGGGGGTGGTGGTGAGAGGATTCACCAGAGACAAGAGTGGGGAGCAGAACAGGCAGATGGACTGAAGTAGAATAGACTGATCAGTTGTGAGCAAAATGAACCAATTATGTTCAGTCAGCCTAATTAGCTTATTGTTCAGATGGAAAATCAAGATCGGGCTCGAGGGCCTCCCTGGTGGCGCAGTGGGTTAAGCAACGCACTATGAAGCAACGCACTCGATCCCTGCAGCACGAGTTCGATCCCTGCCACTGCAGCACGAGTTCGATCCCTGCCACCGGCCAGGGAGGGGACCCACATGGCGCTGCAGACCTCTCCTGCTGTGCCCGCTGCTCCCCTCAGCAGTGTGCTTCTGTTGATCTGCCTGTTCTGCTCCCCGCTCTCTGTGGTGAATCCTCTCACACCCCCACACCTCTGGCCTGTACCCCAGTTCTTGTATGCATAAATAAATAAATCTTTAAAAAAAAAAAAAAGATCGGGCTCGATTGGTCCTAAATGGCCCAGTCACTTAATTAAAAACGGTCCAATCGGACAGGTGTGTGTGGGGAAATCCTGAAATAGCATGTAAGGCAGGGCAGGTGTCAGCTTAAGCACACTGTTCCTGGCCTCCGGAGAAGGTCAGCAGCTCTGGAAAGGAGAAGCTGAAAAGCTTTGCTGAAACTGGGCCGCTGCACTTGACTCTTGCCTCCGGCCTTGCCTCTGACAATGCCTAAAAGAAGCACTATTGGCTGGCCCTGGGACTGGCGTCTCAAAGAGCTGTTTGTTGCTGGTGAGGCCCAACAACTCCCAAAGTGCGGTTAACACTTGGTATATATGGCATCACCTCCTGGAGACCGGCCCGGCTGGCCAGTCGTGTCCAGCACTGTGTCCAGGCCCCCTCTGAAAGCAGCTGTCCCAGTCATGGGGCACTGCTGCCCAGGGCCAGTATGCATGGGTTCCAGACCCTCGCTAACAGGACAGTGCTGCCATGAACGAGTAGCCTTTTGCTTTGGACTTCTGAACTTTGGACACTCGCTGGGGTGAGAGCAGAGCTCAGTTCCCTTTGTTAAATAAACCCCGCTGTGTTTTCCTGCACCTGAGTGATCTTGCAATTCTACGTGTGGGTGAGAGGGGACCCACAGTGACCTGTCCTTTAAAGGGGCATTGTCTGTCACCGAGTAGTCCGTTATAGCCCTGTACAGCACCGTTCCACTTTGTCCTTGGTGTGCAAGGACAAAAAAGCAAAGCGTTAAACATATTAATGAAGGTTTGCTAAACTTGGGCTATGAATTTCATTGCTGTATCAGGTGGCCCTAAAGATGAGCTGCCTCCCCAACAGCACCGGGATCCTCACTTGAGAACTGAGGAAACTAGGGCTTAGGGAAAAACTTGCCCAAGGCGACAGATGTTGCTCCCTTCAAGTGGGAGTAATTATCCCAAAGAAGTCTAGCGCACAGTAGGCGTTTTCTAAGTAACGTAGATTTGCTGCGAAGCCATTCCTAATTCGTGGGTCCCCGCATCATTTTCCCCCAAAAAGGGTTCCCAGTTTCCCTGTCATTTCCTCCTAAACTCTATTGGCTACTCAGCTAATCTGGGGGCTGGAAGACCGAATCCTAATGAATGGCTCGATTCTCTCTGGTCTCCCTCTTCCGCGATTAGCTGCTGGTACTCGGCAATCCTTAGTGACGCCTCTCCCGGGAGTCCGCCCCCGCATTTGGTGCGCACGCGCATTATTCTTACTGGCTCCGCCTCAGTGGAATGACGGGCAAGATCAGCCAATGGCGTCGTGGCGAGGGAGGGCTCCCCTCCGGAACCTCAAAGGCGCTGCACCCATCCCGCTCATGAATATTTATGAGGGGGCGGGCGGGCTCCTCCGCACGCCGCGACCGGCGCCATGAAGTGAGCAGGGGGCTCGGGGTAGCAGCTCCTGGGCGGCCCGGGGGTCTGGGAGATGGGCGGCCCGATGGGCGTGCCTGGCGCCCCGGGCGGGCGAGAGAAGGCTGAGGGCGTGGGCGGGGTGGGGCTAGCGGCGGGGAGCCGCGGGGCGGTAGCGGGGATGGTCAGCGAGGAGATGCCGAGGGGACCGGGAGGCTCCTGGGGCGCGGGGACGGCGGCGGTGGGGGCCAGCGCCCGGTGCCCCGCAGGTAGCGTCGCTCGGCCGGACGACGGGGCGTGGGAGGGCCGGGAGCGCCGGAGGGCACGGGCGGGGGGCTGACCGGCAGCCCGCGCCGCAGGCTCAACGTGGACGGGCTGCTGGTGTACTTCCCCTACGACTACATCTACCCCGAGCAGTTCTCCTACATGCTGGAGCTCAAGCGCACGCTGGACGCCAAGGTGGGTGCCGCTGGCCCCTGTGCGGTGGGCGGCCCGGCGCGTACAAGATGGCAGGTGTCCAAACTCTCGCTCCCGGCAGCAGCCAACGTCTTCTCGGGAGCGCAGTTGTCGGTCGTTAGGGGCACGCTCTGGGGGCCACCTGGGTGGGGGTCCTGGATCCGCAGCTGTGGCTTTGGGTAAAGGGCTTCATCCCCTGTTGGCGCTTTCACCTGGACTCAGAGGGGCAGGGGAGGGCGCCCAGGTGCTGGTTCTCTGGGCAAGACGGCTCGGATCCCCGCCCCCTCCAGGTCTAGCCGCTTCTGGAGACTTCCCTGGTGGTCCAGCTGGTGGATGGCGGTGCCGGCCTGGCTTGCGCTGGACAGGACAGCCCCCACCCAAGTGTTAAGTCGCTCCACAATGTGGTCACTAGAGCGAGGTTGAGAAACTCCTGGGGAGACTCTTGAGTATAGTCCCAGCTGCAGACCTGGTGCGGGGCTGAGTTCAGGGGAACACGCCCACTCTACTCAGAGGCTTGGCTGTGTATCTACAACCCCAGCGTGCTCATCGTCAGCCTCTGAAGAGGCGTTTACTGGGTCTTTGGTTTTAGAAGGCCAGGTGTATTAGGAAAAGGAAAGATGCTTGCACAGGCACAGGTGTTTGCAGAAAGAGCTGCCCCTGCTGCTTTGCAAAGGACGAGAAACACCTGCGCAGCCGTAGGGGAGAGCCGCCTGTTGGGCCCGGTTTCGAGGAAGAGGATGCTGAGGCCGGGCGTGAAGGGCACTCAGCAAAGGGACGGCGGCTGTGGGGTTAAACTCATTGTCCCTGGCGCCCAGACTTAGTTATGTGGGTGCTCTGGAAAGGGACAGGGGTCCCTGGAGTTTGTGCCCCTGAGTCCTTCTGCCCCTTCACCCGCAGGGTCATGGGGTTCTGGAGATGCCCTCAGGCACGGGGAAGACGGTGTCCCTGCTGGCTCTGATCATGGCCTACCAGCGGGTAAGCGTCCGGCCGGGCCCCTGGCGGGAGGAGGAAGGGCCCGGCAGGGACTGAGCCACTGTCCTCGGCAGGCCCATCCGCTGGAGGTGACTAAGCTCATCTACTGCTCACGGACCG
Source organism: Galemys pyrenaicus (assembly GCA_019455555.1). NCBI lineage: Eukaryota > Metazoa > Chordata > Mammalia > Eulipotyphla > Talpidae > Galemys > Galemys pyrenaicus. Next base: position 1,527,994 of record JAGFMF010011711.1, read on the forward strand.
TGCCGGAGATTGAGAAGGTGAGCCAGGCCAGCCAGGTGCTCCCCGCCCCACCCCCGTCCATGTTGTTCCCCTTGGTGTGGCTATCAGAGCGCTGGGGTGTTTGGGAAGCAGGGGGGACCTGACTGGGCAGCGGCTTGTGCTTCAGTGCCACCCTTGAATGGAGCAGGTGATCGAGGAGCTCCGCAAGCTGCTCAACTTCTACGAGAAGCAGGAGGGTGAGAAGCTCCCATTTCTGGGGCTGGCTCTGAGCTCCCGGAAGAACCTGTGTATCCATCCTGAGGTGAGCACCCAGGCCGCACCTCACCCGCAGGTCCTGCAGCCATTAACCCCAGACCAGACCAACTTCTCCTTTGCTGAATTCAGCGCATGCCCGTGCCCAGGCAAGCACACTCCTCCAGGAAGCCTTCCTTCTTTCCCTCAGCCTGGGGGAAGTTAAGTAGGCAGTTCCTGGGGTGCAGCAGGCTTAGTTTCTTGGCTCTGAAACTTAAAGTGTGCACGCTTTTTTAAGATTTTTATTTTTGTGTGGGGTGTGGGCCAGAGGTGTGGGGGGTGAGAGGGTTCACTAGAGATAGTGGGGAGCAGAACAGGCGGATCTACTGAAACACACTGCTGAGGGGAGCAGCGGGGAGGCAGGAGAGGTCTGCTGCACCGTGTGGGCCCCTCCCTGTCCGGGGATGGACCTTAGGCCAGAGCGGTGATGGCGCTGAGACTCAAGCCCAGGCCAGCAGGTGGGCCCCAGGTGCGCACTCCGAAGCGGGTGCTTTCTCCAGTGGGCCTCAGCTGCCTTCTGTAACATGGGATAGTTACCCGCTTTGTACAGGTGTTCAGGTTCGGTGGGAGAAGGTGTAGAGAGTCCTGCGCATACACAGAGAGCTAAAAGAACACTATAAGTTAGGACATTAACGTCTCATACTGACACAGTCCTGTCTTCGTTTCGCCTTAGAAGGATGACTGGCGTAGATGTTCTCTGGCCTCAGGCGTGTGGCGTGGGGAGCCCACATTTGTAGACACTGGGGGTGACCACAGTGTCTGACATCTGCCATCGCACAAAGCCAAAACATATTCTTGCCCTCACAAGAACTGACCTCTGAGCAGACCTGAAACATGCAGCGCAGGGGCCAAGCACACAGCCACGCTGTGCAGGACACCCCGGCCCGAGGCCTCTTACGACAGGAAGCCTCAGGCCCCTCACCCCTCCCGCCTCCCTTCGGTGCTCACAGGTCTGGTCTCTGCGAACTTGGTTAGTTCCTTGTCACTGGCCTCCGGTTCCGCAGATAAGGCGGCAGCAGCACGCTAGCTCTGATGGGCTTCGCTCTGCAGCGCCCGGGGCCCATGTGCACCTGCGGCCGTCACGCCTGACCGCTGGGTGCTGCTGCTGCTGTGTGTCGGGCGTGACGTCTTCCACTCTCGCATCCCCGCGGCTCAGTGCCCAAGCGTCTTAGCTGTTTAATAATGAAACTGCTTGAGGTTTGAGTTTCCAGAATCCAGCGTCTCACCGCGACGGGACAGGGCCCCAGCCCTGTGAGGCGCAGAGCCAGGGCTTCCAGGGCGGATCGGGTCCCTCATGCTGTTGCCCCTCACCTGGTCCCCAGGTGACCCCCCTGCGCTTCGGGAAGGACGTGGATGGGAAGTGCCACAGCCTCACAGCCTCCTACGTGCGGGCTCAGTTCCAGCAGGACGCCAGCCTGCCCCACTGCCGCTTCTACGAGGTGCCTGGGGGTGGGCTGGGGGAGGCAGGGCCGCTTGGGACGCCAACCTCCCTGACCCCCTGATGCCCTCACCGCACCCCAGGAATTTGATGCTCATGGACGCCAGGCGCCCCTCCCCGCGGGCATCTACAACCTGGATGACCTCAAGGCCCTGGGGCAGCGCCGGGGCTGGTGTCCCTACTTCCTGGCCCGCTACTCGGTGAGCTGCTGCGGGGGCGGGGCCCTGTGAGGGCGTGGCCCGTCCTCCCGCCTCTTCCCTCTGCCCACTGCCCACCGTCTGTCTGCACCTCGTCTCTGCCTGCCTGTCCGTGCGTCCATCAGTTCAGTCTGTCCTTCCTCACCTCACCGCTGTGGGCCTGTGTTGGGGTGACCTGGGGGTGCTGGGGGGGCCAGGCGCCACGGGGAGCCGGGTAACCCGCCCTCCTTCCTCCCAGATCCTGCACGCCAACGTGGTGGTCTACAGCTACCACTACCTCCTGGACCCCAAGATCGCCGACCTGGTGTCCAAGGAGCTGGCGCGCAAGGCGGTGGTGGTCTTCGATGAGGCCCACAACATCGGTGAGGAGGCCGCCCCGGGTGGGCAGTGTGTCCCGCTGGGGCTCGCCTGACCGGCCGCCCTCCTGCCCCCAGACAACGTCTGCATCGACTCCATGAGCGTCAACCTCACGCGCAGGACGCTCGACCGCTGCCAGAGCAACCTGGAGACGCTGCAGAAGACCGTGCTCAGGTGCGGCAGGTGTCTCCTGGGCTCCCTCCCAGGGGTCCCCGGGGCCCGCTCCCCACACTCTCCCTCCGCAGGATCAAGGAGACGGACGAGCAGCGTCTGCGGGAAGAGTACCGGCGCCTGGTGGAGGGGCTGCGGGAGGCCAGCGTCGCCCGCGAGACCGACGCCCACCTGGCCAACCCGGTGCTGCCCGACGAGGTGCTGCAGGGTGAGCCTTGCCCGCTGCGCCCATGCCCAGCCCGCAGTGCCCCTGCGCCCCGCCCTGCGCCCCGCTGAGCCCTCTGAACCCACGCAGAGGCGGTGCCCGGCTCCATCCGCACGGCGGAGCACTTCCTGGGCTTCCTGCGGCGCCTGCTGGAGTACGTCAAGTGGCGGCTGCGCGTGCAGCACGTGGTGCAGGAGAGCCCCCCCGCCTTCCTCGGCGGCCTGGCCCAGCGCGTGTGCATCCAGCGCAAGCCCCTCAGGTGCGCCCGCGGCTCGGTCTGTGGGGGTGGGCCCCGCACCGCTTACCCACCCTGGTGGCCTGGCGCCAAGTGCCTGCTCTGTCTGGGACGCGGCGATGACCCGGATGGCGGGTCCTGGAGTTGACCCGCCAGTGGCGTTGACAGGCGTGTCCTGGCCAGATGACCCAGGGTCACCTGGGTCGGGCTAGGAGGGGGGACACAAAGAGGGCACCTTTTCCAGTCGGAGGATCAGGAGGGCTTCCTGGAGGAGGGGCCCTGGGAATGAGAGATGATCCCAGCCCACCAACACTGACTGTTGGGAGGAGAGTAATTTTGGGTGGGCTCCCTGGAGGAGGAGGTGGTGGGGGCGTTAAGTACCAGCCAGGGTCCCAGGCTGGCCGCCGCCCTCCTGCTGCTTCACCCCGTGCGCCCTGCCGGCACGCCTTGGCCGTCAGGCCCTGTGCTGGGTGACGCGGGGGCCCAGCGAGCGAGGCAGCCCGTCCGGCAGGGCAGAGGGAGCTGTCCAGACGAGCGACCTGGGCGGGCAGGCCGGAGGTGGGGCGGCCTGGAGGCCAGGGGCAGGAAAAACGCCTTGGGGAGGAGGTTCATACGCGACCGTCTGCCCGGCTCCAAAGCCAGGCGCCCCGAGGCCTGTTCCTGGGGTGCGTGCCCCAAACCCGTGTGCCGCTGGGGTGCGTCTGCAACTCCACAAGTCGAGCGGCTCCCTGTGGCAGTCGCCGAGCGCGGCAGGTGGCGCAAGTCTGCGCGTGAGGCCCGGGACCCCTGCGCTCCGGGGTCTGGGGTGGGCATGGGTCTCCACCTGGCTGGGGTGTGGGGAGGTGACGCCTGGCCCCGAGGCCCGTGGCTCCTGCCACCGCGGCTGCTCTGCGGAGGGTGTGTCCCTCGCAGGGACGCTGTGGCCAGGTCAGACCCAGTCCCTGCCTTCCCAGGGCACCCGGCCCCTGGACAGACCCATGCCCGGTGCGCTGCTGCCGGTGGGGGTTGGGCTCCTGCTCCGGCTTCCCGCCTTGACCCATCTCCTGTCCCCAGATTCTGCGCCGAGCGCCTCCGCTCCCTCCTGCACACGCTGGAGATCGCCGACCTGGCTGACTTCTCCCCGCTCACCCTCCTGGCTAACTTTGCCACCCTCGTCAGCACCTACGCCAAGGGTATGCGCTCCGGAGCCTGGGCTGTTTCAGGGCAGTGGGGGCCAGCGGTAGTGGCTGACTGTTCAAAGGCCCCTCTGGCTGCAGAGGCGCCGGGTGGGGTGTGAGGTCATGTCAGAGATCTGTGGGGCAGCCGCAGCGCAGGGCGTGGAGCCGGTCGCGGTGCTTCCGGTGGCACGGGGCAGCCAGCAGGGCCTGGGCAGAGGCAGGCAGGTCTTATTTGTGCTTCAGAAAGCGGCTTCTGGCAGGGACTGGGAGCAGGAGGGGTGCGTGGTGTGGGGTCTGAGCGAGCGGGCGGCAGCAGCGGAGGATGAGCTCAGGTTGCTGGCCTGCGAGGCGAGGGTGGTTCCCACCACCGCCGGTCAGCATTCCCTCCCCTTCCTCAGCGTGACCCCAACAGTTAGTCTGTCCAGGAGAGCAGGTCAGGTCGCCTGGCGGCCTGCGGCCTGGACTGGCCTTGGCGAGAGCAGAGTCCACCCTCTCCAAGGCTAGACAGCACAGGTGCTGCTGGAGGCTTCTTTCTGCATCCCTCTGTCCGTCCCAGCCTCTCGCCCCTTGACTGTCTCTGGGGGGCGTGCTCCCCACTCGTGCCCCCCAACACCACATTCTTTTGCCTCCTCCAGCTCCCTTACTTGCAGCTCCCCTCAGCTCTCATGGTGGTGGAGGCGCGCTCTCCTCCAGGGAGCCTCTTTGACCCCAGGTGGGGTCAGGCCCGCTGCCTGGGCTCGTGTCCCAGCCCTGCCCCGGGCGTTGTGTCCCCGCTGGACAGCGAGCCCGAGGGCCAGTGTCCGGCGGTGTCCCCGCACGGGGCTGGCACAGGGCCTGACGTGACAGGCTCCACTAGGTGACAGCTGGCACGCGAGCCCAGCCAGTCACCGTGTGTTCAGCACACCCAGACCTGGCGCTGGGAGTGACGGGAACCCAGAAGTGCCTCGTTCGCGCTCGGGAGCCTAGACTCTCGCGGGGAGGCCAGGGAACAGGGGCGCGGCCGGCGTGGCCCCAGGAAAGGAGAGTGCACGGGCCCGTGGGCCCGGGGCTGCACAGGCCCTGGAGGACTCTGGCAGCTTTGAGCCGAGTGGGGAGTCCCGAGCTGTTTGGGAACCTCTAGGCAGTGGGGCCTGCGGGCACGAAGGTGCTGGGGCTGAGCAAGGAGAAGATGGGCTCGGTGGGCGGGTCTAGGCCAGTGGGGACTCGAGGAGCTTCTTAGTAGGGGAGGGACACGGAGTGACTCAGGATTGCACCAGGTCCACCGGCTCCACGGGGGGCGCAGGGTGGGAGCTGGGAGTCCCAGAGACAGGGACGGGGCGGGTGCACGTGGGGCGTGGCCTTGCGGGCACGGCCACGGCTGCGCGCTCTGCGCCCTGCAGGTTTCACCATCATCATCGAGCCCTTCGACGACAGGACCCCCACCATCGCCAACCCCATCCTGCACTTCAGGTGAGGCCGGCTGCGGTGCGCGTGAGGGGCCCCGGGCCCGGCCCGCCCGGCCTCACCGCCCGCCCTGCTCCGCAGCTGCATGGACGCCTCGCTGGCCATCAAGCCCGTGTTCGAGCGCTTCCAGTCTGTGATCATCACGTCCGGGGTGAGTGCCGGCCCGCCCCGACTCCACAGCCTGGCCCCTGCTGGTGCTGAGCCCTCCTGTCCCCACAGACGCTGTCCCCGCTGGACATCTACCCCAAGATCCTGGACTTCCACCCCGTCACCATGGCCACCTTCACCATGACGCTGGCCCGCGTCTGCCTCTGCCCCATGGTGTGTGGGGCGTGTGCGGGGTGGGGCCTCCTTCCTCCCTGCGTCCCCCCGTCCCCCCGCCGGCTGGGCAGCCGCAGGCTGTGTCCTCTGCGGTGTGAGCCGCGTCCTCGCTCCCGGGAGCGAGGGGATTTCGTGCGGTAAAGGGGGCACACACTGTGCGGCCCCGCACCCTGCCTAGGTAGATGCTCAGTCAGCGTTTTGGGCCGTGACCTTTTGGTGACCCTGCCGCTCCACCTCAGTGTCCTTACCTGCAAACCGGGTGTCACAACACAGACCTTAGCCGAAGCCCTCGGCAGAGGTGCTTCAGAACTGAGACGCTTCCAGACACTCGCCAGGGGGCCTGGCACAGCTGCTCAGCGAGTGCCAGACTTCAGCACTGAGTTTTTCGGCACTGAAACTGACCGTGCTGGGTGGGGGCCGGTGGCGACTGGAGCCGCACCTGGTGTGAGGGCGGCATCGGGGTGCAGAGTTGCGGTGGGAAGAGGGCTGCTTTGGGTCCGACCGGCCGGCAGGCCGGGAGCTGGCCGTGGAGGGCAGCCTGGGTAGGAGCGTGGCTGTGGGGTCACTTCGTCCCAGCGTGTACTGAGCGGGTGGCCTTGGGCCGGCTGCTCCCTTCTCCCAGCCTTAGGCCCTCCATCCTCGCGGTCCAGGAAACCGGGGTGCGGAGGGTGCCTTCAGGGCCGCGGAGCCTGGGGAGGCTCAGTGGCGGTGGGCAGCCGGCCGCGCATCCTGGTGCCATACCCCCCTTGCTCTCTCCAGATCATCGGCCGCGGCAACGACCAGGTGGCCATCAGCTCCAAGTTTGAGACCCGGGAAGATATCGGTAAGTGGGGGCCCCATGGGGCCTGTGTGGGCTGAGGGGTGAGTGGGAGGGGCGTGGCTGCAGAGATGGACCCCCTGTGTAAAGGGGCTGAAGGCGGGTGGCTTCCTCCTGCAGCACATCCGAGGGGACGGAACCGGCCCTGTCCCACCGCCTGGGGAGGACCAGGCGTCCGGCGAACTGGGGCCGGGCTCCTGGGGGCTCACCCACAGCCCCGCACGGGCACTGCCCAGGCGGCAGCCCGCAGGGCGGCGTGGGTCCCAGGGCTGCGGGTCTCCCACGGGAGGGCCCTCCAGGGCCTCAGCGGGGGCAGCAGCCTGAGTGTGGCCGGGAGCGGCTTGCTCTGGGGGGGCGGGGGCGCAGGCGGGGGAGGAACCAAGGCCCGGTCCCACAGCCGTGATCCGGAACTACGGAAACCTCCTGCTTGAGATGTCGGCCGTGGTCCCCGACGGCATCGTGGCCTTCTTCACCAGCTACCAGTACATGGAGAGCACCGTGGCCTCCTGGTATGAGCAGGTACGGCCTGGCAGGGACGGAGGGGCCACGCGGGGCCCAGTCGCTGAAGTGGCGGGAGTGCGAGGGCCGGCGGGCAGCGGAAAGGAGCGGCTTACAGCTGAAAGGAACACCATCCCCCGCCCGTGCCTCCCTCCCTCCCTGTGCACACCTGCCTGTCTGCTCCCGGCCTTCCCGTGAGTGGCGCATGAGCCGCGTCAGCACGCCCCTGCCAGGCTGAGGCGTCGCCTCTCCCCCTTCCCACTGTGGGGCAGGATGTGGTCTTGGCGGGGATCTGGCCCCTCCTGCCCTCACCTGGCCCGCTGCCCTCCCTGGCGCCCCCTGCAGGGAATCCTGGAGAACATCCAGCGGAACAAGCTGCTTTTTATTGAGACCCAGGACGGTGCAGAGACCAGCGTTGCTCTGGAGAAGTACCAGGAGGTGGGCACGGCTGGGCTCGGGCCCAGGAGACCGGCCGGGTGGTCAGGGGCCTGGGGCGGCATGAAGCTCACACCCCGGGCCCTCTCCAGGCCTGCGAGAACGGCCGCGGCGCCATCCTGCTCTCCGTAGCCCGAGGCAAAGTGTCGGAGGGCATCGACTTCGGTGAGTGGGACGGCCTGGTGCCCGCACCGTCCCTGCCCGGGCAGCTCCTGGGCTCCGGTGCCCAGTGGACCTTTGCAGCTGCCACTCCTCCCGCAAACCCCGCCTCCGGGCAGGGGAAGTTGACTGCTCTCCGCTGCCCTCTGCCCGCAGTGCACCACTACGGCCGCGCCGTCATCATGTTTGGCGTCCCCTACGTCTATACCCAGAGCCGCATCCTCAAGGTGAGGCGCAGTGCCGCCTGCGGGGGTCGGGCGGAGGCAGGCGGGCGGGTGCCCTCACCAGCCCTGGCCCTGCAGGCGCGGCTGGAGTACCTGCGGGACCAGTTCCAGATCCGCGAGAACGACTTCCTCACCTTCGACGCCATGCGCCACGCCGCCCAGTGCGTGGGCCGGGCCATCCGCGGCAAGACCGACTATGGCCTCATGGTCTTCGCTGACAAGGTGGGTACTCCAGGCACCCCAGGCCTTTTCCAGGTGTGGGGGCAGGGCAAGCTCCCCGCCGGGTCCTCACCGCCCTCTCCCTGCTCCAAGCGCTTTGCGCGGGCCGACAAGCGGGGGAAGCTGCCCCGCTGGATCCAGGAGCACCTCACGGACGCCAACCTGAACCTCACTGTCGACGAGGGGGTCCAGGTGGCCAAGTACTTCCTGCGGCAGATGGCACAACCGTTCCACCGGGTAAGCACGGGCCCCGCCTCCCGCCCCCATAAGCTCTTCCCCCAGGAAGGCCCCTTGGTTTTCTCTCCGGCCCCAGCCTGCCCTCGACCGAGGTTTGTGCAGGCCACAGATGCCCCATGGGGGAGCCCCAGGGATGCAGGGCGCGAGAAGTGGGGCGGGGCGGTGGTGCCCCTGGAAAGCAGCCCCTCCTCTGGCTGGGGCGCACACAGCTCCCTGGCTGCCGCCTCCCTCCCTCGGGCCTGTCCTGAGGAGACAGAGCCTCGTCACACGCACCCAGGGCCCACGTGCTGCCCAGTCTGACGCCGCCGCCCCCCGCAGGAGGACCAGCTGGGCCTGTCCCTGCTCAGCCTGGAGCAGCTGGAGTCGGAGGAGACGCTGCGGAGGATCGAGCAGATCGCGCAGCAGCTGTAGGCCGGTGGGGGCCTCAGAGACCCCAGCAGACGACTCACTGCGCGACTCTGCCGCTTTAATCAGCCTCCCCCCAGGCGAGACTCGAGGGACGCCCCCTCCCCGCACAGCGGTGGCCATGGGGTCCTGTGGGCTTCAGCAGGGGCCCAGGTCCTGGGTGCTGGCACTGAGGGTCCGAGAAGCCTCGCTGAGGTGTCGGCTGGGGAACTGGGGCACACGGGGTGGGCTACGGGTGAGCGCGGAGGGGGATATGCAGCCGGGCTGCTGGCCCCCATCCCCACCCACCAGCCCCCCATCCTCGCCTCCCCAGCTCAGCCTGCAGGGCCCTCACCTGGGTGGCAGCGGCCCTGAGCCCGTCCACATTCAGCACGTTGAGCGACAGGGCCCTCTTCATCCTGCGGGGGAGGCCCGTCAGCGCATCCCGCTGGGGCCAGGAGGGGCTGGGCAGGGAGGGGCCGCAGACCCCGCGGCCATCACGGCTCCCCGACACTCACCCGCCTGTGCCCGCCGCCACCTCGCCTCGGAGCCGGGAGACCAGCTTCTCGCTGCCGCGCCGGATGGACTCTCGGAGCTTGGAGAAGGAGCTGCTCCTGCGCAGGGGCTGCGGGCGTGCGGTCAGGCTCCCCGGCCCCCCAGCCCCCCGCCCCGCGCGCCCCACCCGCCCGCAGCAGGCCCACCTGTTCTGCATCGCTGGCTGTGCCTGTTTTGGGGGCTCCTGGGGACAAAGGGGCAGTCAGGGCCGGGAGGCGATGTGGCCCTGGGGGCGGGGCCGGGACTCACCCAGGGGGGCGGGCAGGTCTTCCCGGCGCAGGATCTCCTTGTACAGCTCTTCCGCTTGCTGGTACTTGTTCTGCTTCAGGTAGGCCGAGGCCTGGGGAGGGGTGCCCTCGTTAAATTGGAGGTGTCCGGCCCCTCCCCCTGTGGGGCAGCCCCGCACTGCGGCACCTGCAGCACGGGCTGAGCCCGGCCCACTCCCTGCTCTGTGCTGCGGCTCAGAACCTGGTTCCCGCGCTCGGGCGGTGACTTGACGCCGCCTCTCTGGGCCCCGCGCTCCTCGCGCAAAATGGGGCAACTCCTACCTCAGCCGCTGGGACCAGGGACTAAAATACTAAGGCGGGACTCAATAAAGAGCTGCTCCGCCCTCCGCGCCCGCCGGTGTCGGCCTCCTCACTGGGTGGGCCCAGACAGGACCCAGCTGGGAAGCCGAGTCTGGGGCGACTCCTGCTTCGGTGTTGGCCACGTGGGGACCGGTCCCGGCCTGAGCTCCACCCGCCCCCCAGCGCCCTTACCAGGTTGTTCTTGGTCTTGGCCACGTTGGGGTCGTGGGGGCCCCCCAGGGCCTCGTAGATGCTCAGGGCCCGGGCGTAGTGCCGCTCCACCTCCTCGAACTTGCCCTGGTTCTGGCACAGCAGGGCCAGGTTGTTGAGCTGCTTGGCCACGTCGGGGTGGTCGGCGCCCAGCACCTGGGGGTCAGTGTGGGGAGTCAGGGGGGGCTGACGGGTGGCTGAGCTGAGAGGCGCTTGGGGGGCCTGGCAAAGCCCCCAGGCCAGCGTGCCGAGGGAAGAGCAGGGCTCAGCAAACGGGAGGTGGGTGTTGGTGCGGGCCGCAGAGAGCCGGCCAGGGTGGGTACCTTCTCCCGGATCTCCAGGGCGCGCTGGCACAGGGGCTCTGCCTCCCGGTAACGCCCCCGCTTCCCGTAGAGGACGGCCAGGTTGTTGAGGGTGGCGGCCACCTGCGGGTGGGGAGGCGGGTCAGAGGGGAGCGCCCTGCACCCCTCTACCCCCGCACCTCTCCCCACCCTCCTAGGCCTCCACTCACGGCGGGGTGCTCGGGGCCCAGGGTCTGCTCCCGGATCTGCAGGGCGTCGTGCAGCAGGTCTGTGGCCTCTTTGTACTTGTTCTGGTCTCTGCAGGCCGGCGCGGGTGGCGGGTCAGCCAGGCCGCGGTATAGGCGCCAGGCTCAACCCAGCACGCCCACTTTGTGGGGGGGGGGCTCTCCAGGGTCACCTCCCAAGTCTAGCGTGGGGTCTCCGCACCCCGGGTCTCCACCCCACTCTGCTGGGACCCCTGAGTTTGCTCCTGAGGGGCAGGAGCCCCCGGCGCGCACCGCCCCGCCTCACCGGTACACGAGCGCCAGGATGTTGAGCATGGTGGCCACGTCAGGGTGGCAGTGGCCCGAGCTGCGCTCCAGGTCCTCGAGGGCCTGGCGGCACAGCGGCACGGCCACCTCGTAGCGGCCCTGCCCGGCGTACTGGATCACGAGGTTGTGCAGGGTCCGCAGGCGGGCGGGGATCTCGTAGCCGCCCTGCTGCGCTGCCGCAGCCCCCGCGGCCTGGGGGCCTGGGAGAGGTGGGCGGCAGTCACTCCCGGGCTGGGGGGCTGCACGCCCAGGGTGCAGCCGCCTCGCTGCCCGGGGCGCCTGGGACGCCAACGGGGCCTGCTGGCGCCTCTGCCCGCTGTCACCCCATTACCTGCTTCGTCCTGCCGCCTGCCCCGCCCTCCACATCCCCTGCAGAGACCAGAGTCCAGCTCCCACCACCTGCCCGGGGCCTTCCTTCCCCCATGACCCTGCGCCCCGACACCCACCTTTCCTCTCCTCTTCCTCGCTGGGGAACAGGGAGGCCAGGCTGTCTCGGCGCGGGGGGGAGTCGGGCTGCTGTGGAGAGCACAGGTGCGGGAGCGGTGAGGGAGGAGGTGCTTCCAGAAACGGGGGGGCTGCCCCTCAGGGTGTGAGGGAGGTTGTGGGTAGGAACCCGGGTTCTCCGGGGCTGTAGGGGCTTCGAGGAGCAGCGGGGGCCCAGGCTGGGGTCTCGAGCGCACCTGACTCTCGGCCGGCGGGTCGTACTGCCGCAGCTGGCCCAGGAACTCCAGGTGGCTCTTCTCCTCCTCCAGCTGCGCCACGGCCTCCTCGCTGGCCCGCAGCCGCCGCTGCGTCTCCTCCAGCTCCTCCCGCAGCCACGAGTTCTCCTGCACCAGCCGCCGGGCCTGCGCCCGCAGCCGCTGCTTCTCAGCCTCCAGCGCGCCCAGGTGCACAGACAGGGCGAGCAGCACCTGCGGGGGAGGCGGGCGGCTCAGCCAGGCCCGTTCCATCAGAGCACCCGTCCCACCAGGGTCCTTCGGAGGCCCTCTCGAAGCACTCCAGGGCACCCTAGGTGCTGCCCGGGCTTCTGCCCCACCTGACCCCAGCAGAGCGAGGGCGAGGCCGTCGTAGCGCACCTCCAGCCCACGGGCCTGTGGAAGGACCCCGCCTGGTGCAGAGGCCTTGTCCCACACAAAGACACCCACATGCTGCCCAAGGCCCCCACCTCTGCCCGAGAGCCTTCCCCCTCCTAGGCCCGCCCAAGGAGTCCCCTTGGGACCCCCAGGTTCCCAGCCCGCCCTCCTTGCTGCCGCTCCGTACCTGGGCCTCGCCCAGCCCCAGCTCGATGGCCTCCAGGGAGTGGTTCACCACCTGCTGCTTTTCTTGCAGCAGCTCCAAGCCGGTCCCTGCGCCCGGCGCTGCCAGCGCCTCTGCCAGGTGCCCCGCCAGGCCATGGTGCTCCGCCCGCAGCGCCTCCAGCCCTCGCACCACTTGCCGCGTCTGCCGCACCAGCTCCTCGGGGCTCAGGCGCTCTGGGCCCAGCCCCGCGCTTCCGGGGGCCGCCACCTGCACCGACATGGCCGCTCCTGGGTTGGGGTGGAGACAGGTTGGGATCACCGCCTGCCCGGCAGGCCAGCCCCCTCACCTGCTTGCCCATTCTAACCAGCAGGACCCCCTGGAACACGCGCCCCATCAGTCCTGGGAGACAGGCTGCCCCACACCCAGCCAGCCAGTCCCCACTCGAAAACCATATGCCCCCTTTGCTTGACAGCTCCCCCACAGTGGCCCTGAGCGGTCTCGGTCAGCTCGCCCTGCGGCCTCCAGGGCCCAACCCCTGCCCAGAGCTCCAGGCTGAGACCCGACCGGGGCAGGAGGCGGGCAGGCGTGTGGAGGCGGAAGCTCCGTGAGCTCATTCTTAGGGTGTTTTTGTTGGGAACCAGTCAGACCGCTGGAGGTGGGGCGAGGCAGAGGAGAGGGCAGAGGGGCTGTGGCGCCAGAGGCAGACGCTCGGGTGGGCCAGGCCGGGGCCTGAGGAGTTGGCAGACCCCGAGGGGACAGGCCCCACTGGCTGAGGCGTGCTGGGACACGTGCGGCGGGCATGGGCCTGGGTGTTGCGCTGGCTGGGAGGCAGCCGAGGGCCTGAGCCATACCGTGATGGGTGGGGTCTCCCCGGAACTTCACATGGTTGTGTGTGGGTAACAGGGCCGAGCGCACAGCTGACGTGCCTCTGGGGAGCCCACACCCACACTCAGAAGCAGGCACGAAACCCTCCCTTCTTAACAACAGCACAGCACACACCTCAGCAGGGAGCACGCGCCCTATCCTCCAAGCGCTGTGACCACACGTCCTGCTCAGCACCCAACAGCGCGCCCAGCACCAGTCACACACGTCCACAAACAGCGGATGCTCCCAGCCTGCAGGTTGCCTCCCTTGGGCATAAAATGCACGCTCCTCCCTCACCCCTCTCGCCCCGTCCCATCCTTGACAGACCCGCCACACCAAGCTGCTCTGGCAGATGCCCCCGTGCCCGCTGCCCCGGGGCCTGCCACCCTCTGCCCACCGCCTCCAGCCTCCTGCCGCTGTCCGCCAGCTAGCGATTCTCCCTGCCGTGAGGCACCCCCCGAGACACGGGAGTCCCAAACGCAGGCGTGCAAGTGACCTCTGAACCCAGACTCCCGGGGTGCCTGCGGCGCAGACAGCTGTGCAGATGCCGACGGGGTGCTACGAGACCCACACGCCCCTCAGGCATACCTGGCCCCTGTGCAGCGGCTTCTGCAGCTGCTGCAATGCACAGTCAGACTCAGCACGTTTACTGAGTGCGGATCTGCCGCCAGCAAGGATCACCGCACGCCAGGCAGCGAGTGCTGGGCTTTCCCGGCGCGCCTGATATTGTGCTCGCACTGGACTGTGGCCTGTTAAGCGTGCAATCGCATTATGTCCTGAGCGATGCACAGACCTTGCTTAAAGAAGCTTTGCCCATAAGAAATGTCATCGAGGGCCCGCCCTGGTGGCGCAGTGGGTTAAGCAACGCACTATGAAGCAAACTGCAGCCACTGCAGCACGAGTTCGATCCCTGCCGCCGGCCAGGAAGGGGACCCACATGGCGCAGCAGACCTCTCCTGCCTCCCCGCTGCTCCCCTCAGCAGTGTGTTTCTGTCGATCTGCCTGTTCTGTGTCCTGCTCTGTCTGGTGGATTCTCTCACCACCCCCACATCTCTGGCCTGTGCCCCAGTGCTTGTATGCATAAATAAATAAATCTTTAAAAAAAAAAAAAGAAATGTCATCGAGCTGTGGATGTCCTGTAAAAAATGCATTATCTGCAAAATGCAATAAACCAAATGGAATAAAGTGACGTTCAACTGTCCACTAAGATGTTCCCGTGGATCTGCAGACTTGGGCTCTCTGCGGGCCTCGACCTCCAGCTCTAACTGGGTTCCTGTACCCAACACTCTTTGTATTTGTGTTCTGCCCCTCACACACAAGCCAGGCAAACTCCCGACCATACAGGTTCGAGTCGGTCTCATCACCACCTGCACTCGTGCAACTTCCCACCTCCCACAGCACCAAGGCGATCTCAGCTGAGCCTGACGCTCTGGCGCAATCTGGCAGGCACCGCCTGCAGCCCGACCGACGACCCACTGACCGCCAGTCCACTCACAACTGGACGCAGCCGCACATCTTGGGCCGACTCCTTCACACACACCAGCCCCGACACTGAAAGCTCCCGCAGCAAACCCCTGCACGTGGGCTTGACTCTGTGCACAGCACACAGCATCACCCCACAAGTGCAATCCATCTGTCCCGCACACTGGCCACCTCCGTGACATCGGGCCCCGCGCCCACTTCTTACCGGCAAAAGTACACCACAAACGTCTCCATCACACACCTGGCTACAGGCCGGCTCCCTTCCGTGCGCACAGCAGGCCGCACTCTCAGAGGCCGCCCACATGTTCTCTCCACCGAGAGAGCCGCACATCAGTCACACCTGTGCCTGTGCCGGGCGGCCCGTCCACCCCCTGGGTCCGAGCAGCCATCACACCCCATCACACACCTGCTTCCTGCGTCAGCTGGCGCAGACGCTCTCGCAGACACACCTGAGCGTCCTGCTCCATCTCCCCCTCACCACCACACGCGCGCGCGCACACGCACACTCCCCGCCAGGAGAACCCCAACCGGACCAGCCCCCCTAAACCACACAACCTACCCCTCGCCGGCAGCCTCCGCCCCGCGCACCCCGGCTTCCCGGCCCGGCCGTCCGTCACAAGCGCCCCCTCCCTCTCCGGAGGCCCCGCCCCGCCCTTGCTCCTGTTTACCTGCGCTCGGGGGAGGGGGCGCGGCCCCAGTCGGGCCTCCAGACCCCGGGGAGCCCCAGGGCGGAGGAGGGGCGTCCAGCGGCCCCAAATCTCGCCCGCGGTGCCAGGCCGCCGGTCCCAGGGGTGCGCCAGGCCCGGCCCTCATCCTCCCGCCCCTGTCCCACCGTCGCGGCCCCCGGAACTCCCACCCCGCGCTCCCGGCACCCACCTGGCCGCCGACGGCTCCCGCGCCGCGCCCGGATGCGTCCGCGCGCCGCGCCCGTCTCGCGGCTCCCGGGGCCGCCCGAGAACGCGCCGCGGGCCGCCCCCAGGGGGCGGGGCGACCTGGAGCCCCGCCCCCGCAGGTGAGGCCGGCCCCGCCCACCGCCCGCAGAGCCGCCGGCGGCCCCGCGGGAACCGCCGCTCAGAGGCGCGAGCCTCTCCCGCACGTCGAGGCTGGGGACGGCGCCGGCGCATCGCGGCCTGGAAACGCGGGCCTCGCGCAGCTGGAGTCGAGGAAGCTGGGAAACTTCGGGTCCCGGACGGGGCCTCCTCGCAGTGCCCGTCGCCGGCCTCTGCCCGCGCCCCCCCTGGCCCCCCCCCCCGGACCTGCCCTCCCACGGGCCGCCGGGGCGCCCCCCAGAGAGGTCTTCCCTCTAAATTAATAGGCCCCTTCTTAATTACACCCTCCCGCCAAAACATTGCCTCATCTCTGTACTTGAGTTCGTTCAGGAAACTTTTCAGAGCCTGAAATTATTTCATGTAAGACGTTCCCTTATTATGTTAGGTTGTCTCATTATTGGCAGCGTACTGTGAGGGCTGAAATGGGGTTGTGGGTTCAAGCTGGACTGTAGCCCGTACTGGCTGTGCAAGCCTTGGTTAAGTAACTTAACCTCTCTGCACCTCAGTTATCCTAGTGTTTAAATGGGTATAGTCAGGAAGCATTTAGCGAATATTAGCTGTTCGTTCCAATAGTCCCCTCCACATCTGCAGGGGGCAAATTCCAGCTCTCCCAGTAGATGTTGGAAACCTCAGACAATACTGACCCTTATATACTGTGTGTTATTATTTTACAGTTTAGGTACGCTAGGAGATTAACAATAACAAACAATAAAATAGAATAACTATAACAATATTCTGTAGTAAGTTACAGAGTGGTGCCTCCCTGGTGGCGCAGCAGGTTGAGCACCGCACTGTGAAGCATCCACAGCACAACAGCACGAGTTCGATCCCTGGCTAGGGAGGGGACCCACATGGCGCAGCAGACCTCTCCTGCCTGCCCGCTGCTCCCCTCAGCAGTGGATTTCAGTCCATCTGCCTGTTCTGCTCCCCACTCTGTCTCTGGTGAAACCTCTTACCCCCTCCTGCCCCTTCTCTGTCCTGTACCCCAACTCTTGTGTGCATAAATAAATAAATCTTCCCCCAAAAAATATTTTTTATGTGAATGTGGGGCCCTCTGGTGGTGGAAGGGGTTAGGTTGCAGCACTATGACGCTATCAGCAGCCACTGAAGCACGAGTTCGATCTCCAGCCAGGGAGCTGACCCACACGGTGCAGGAGACCTCTCCTGTCTCCCTGCTGCTCACGTCAGCAGTGTGTTTCAGTTGATTTGCCTGTTCTGCTCCCCACTCTGTCTCGGGAGGTGAATCGTCTCACCTCCCGCGACTCTGGTTGGTACTCCCATTCTTGTATGCATAAATAAATAAATCTTTTTTTAAAAAAAACGCCTTGTATACAGTATTTGTGGAAGGTTGGTGATGGGAACGGTGGATAAGTGGGTACTACTGATCATATGATATTATTGGTTTCTTTTTCTCCCCCACTAGAACAAGTAATAAGACAGAGCGTGAGGTGCTTAATAAACATTTGTTGGTACTCTGCTATAAAAACCACGAAATTCTGCCATATGCAACAACAACGTGGCTGGGCCTGGAGAGAGCCGCGCCTGGAGAAATCAGAGAACGCAAATACCATGCAATTTCACTCATTGGCGGTAGATAGAGAAAATAAACAACGGATGAGCTAAATCAAACAAAAATAAACTTTTAGGTTATAAGACCAGTTGGTGCCTACCGGAAGGGGGAGAGCAGCGAGTGAACTGGGCCGAATGCATGTGAAGGCTAGGACTGTTCTTGTAAGGGTGGACTCAGTGTAGTGGACACACACGTTGACTGCTAATGATGCACGCCTAAAACTATGTTTTAACATAACATCACGTTAGTAAAAAGTATTTGTTGAGCGACCAACTGGCTGGATCCTAAGCTAAGTTGGCCCAAGCTGGGCTGCCCAGATCCCCAGATCACCTAACTTGGCCCAAAGGGAGTGATCCCAGCCCCCTGCGCTACAGGATGTTTCCAGCAGAGGGCGCTGCTAGTCCATGGGCTGGACCCCAGACTCCAGCGCATCTCCCGCTCTCAGTCTAGCAGCCAACTCAGATGCTTCCTCCTCCAGGAGGCCCTCTCAGACCCCTCAGGCTGGGCGAGAGGCCCCTTCTAAGCTGCTGCAACCTCTTAGCTTCCCACATTCCTCTCTGGTCCACTCTGGGGCTGGTCTGTCTTGAGGGCTGGTCTGTCTCCCACCGTGGACCCTTAACTCCCAGGCCAAGTAGTATTACTGTGTCCCCAGTGCCACCCAGCCCAGACCCAACAGAACTCTCCAGGTACCTCTAGGGTACAGGGCAGATGGGACAGCTGAACCCTACCCCCCACCATTGTTTTGACCTCCGGACAGATCTGCCACCCGTGCCTGCCTCGAGGGCCTGCAGCCTCTAGCTCAGATGGGAATCCCAGCTCTGTCATTTGCTGGCTGTGTGACCCTGAGCCAGGAAGTAGCTTTTTTATTTTTAATTTTTTTTAAGATTTATTTATTTATGCATACAAGCACTGGGGTACAGGCAAGAGGTGTGGGGGGGTGAGAGGATTCACCACTGAGAGCGGGGAGCAGAACAGGCAGATCAACAGAAGTACACTGTTGAGGGGAGCAGCGGGCAAGGCAGCAGAGGTCTGCCACGCCATGTGGGTCCCCTCCCTGGCCAGCAGCAGGGATTGAACTCGTGCTTCAGTGGCTGCGTTTTGCTTCATAGTGCGTTGCTTAACCCACTGCACCACCAGGGAGGCCCCTATTTTTAATTTTTAAAGATTTGTTTATTTATGCATACAAGAATGGGAGTACCGGCCAGATGTGGGAGGCGGTGAGACAGAGTGGGGAGCAGAACAGGCAGATCAACTGAAACACACTGCTGAGGGCAGCAGCGGACAAGGCAGGAGAGGTCTGCTGCGCCATGTGGGTCCCCTCCCTGGCCGGGATCGAACGTGCTGCAGTGGCTGCGGATGCTTCATAGTGCTGTGCTCAACCCCTTGCGCCACCAGGGAGGCCCTAGGAAGTACCTTCTCTGGGCCTCCGGTGCCTGGTCTGTGGAACGGGACTCCCAAGTGCAACCTACTTGGTAAGGCTGCTGTGGGATGAATGAGTAATCCTGGAGAGGATGAGAACGGTGTGGAGGTGGGGGGTGGGGCCGGTTCAAATCCTAGTTTTGCCATTTCCTTTTCGAGTAACCTGGGGCAAGAGCTAATATGTGCCCACCTACTTCCTCATTTCTAAAACGAGGGTGCTCATCCTCACCACGCAGCGTGGTCCTGAAGATGCAGTTAGACAAAGAGCAAAATTAAGGACGGTGAGTGCTTCTTCAGGCTGAGGGGTGCTAACTGCCTCCCGAAAGGCAGAGTTTCTGAGTCTTGCTCCTGATGGCTTTAAACTAGGCCACTGCTCCTAAACTGTCAGTCCCCACATCCACCTTAAGAATTATCCCCAGTTGGGGCCTTCCTGGCACCTAAGGGGTTAATCGGGGCACTATGAAGCATCCTCAGCCACTGCAGCAGGAGTTCCAGTTGAGTTTGAGTTGAGTTCAATCCGGACCAGGGAGAGGACCCACATGGGCAGCAGAGCCCTTCTGCCTCACCCACTGCTCCCCTCAGCAGTGTGCTTCAGTCCATCTGCCTGTTCTGCTCCCCGCTCTGTCTCTGGTGAATCCTCTCACCTCCCGCGCCTCTGGCCTGTACCCCAGCTCTTGTGTGCATAAAAAAAAAAAAAGTAGCACACTGTCAGAGAAAAGGTTATCAAAAAACACCATAAAAAAAACAACAGTACAGGGCCTCCCTGGTGGCGCAGTGGGTTAAGCAACACACTATGAAGCAAACCGCAGCCGCTGCAGCACGAGTTCGATCCCTGCTGTTGACCAGGGAGGGACCCACATGGCGCAGCAGACCTCTCCTGCTGTGCCCGCTGCTCCCCTCAGCTGCTCCCCTCAGCAGTGTACTTCGGTTGATCTGCCTGTTCTGCTCCCCGCTCTCTGTGGTGAATCCTCTCACCCCCCACACTTCTGACCTGTACCCCTGTGCTTGTATGCATAAATAAATAAATCTTAAAAAAAAAAAAAAAACAACAGTATAGAGGGCCTCCCTGGTGGCCCAGCGGGTTGAGCGCCGCCCTGTGAAGCATCCGAGGCACAGCAGCGCGAGTTCGCCCTGTTCTGCTCCCCACTCTGTTTCTGGTGAGTCCTCTCACCTCTCCTGTGCCTCTGGCCTGTACCCCAGCTCTTGGGTGCACGAGTAAATAAATCTTTAAAACAAAAACAAAACACTATAGAGTGAAAAGTAGGTCTGTGTCTCTCCCCAGACACACTTCCCCCAAGCAAACATGATCACCACTTCTTAATATCCGCTCCAAGACTGTCTGTGGACACAGATCATGTGTGAACATGCAAGCGCAGGTGGAAAACAAACAGGAAAAAAAGCCCTCACCACCGAGGCCAATGGGAGGGCGGCCTTGACCTTGGGTGTGGTCACATGACTTGCTTTGGCCCAGGACAGCAGTGAGTCTCGCCTGTTGCCAGCTTCGACCCTTAAGAGACTTTGAACGTTTCCTTTCGCCTCTGGCATCATCCCAGGAGAGGCAGCCCCTGCCTGGGTGCCCCTTTCCGCCACCCCCCACCATAGCAGCTTAAAGGAGAAACTGAGTCATCACAATTTTGAAGAGTCTGGGTGAGACTGGATTCCAGTGGGGCAGGACCCCAGGGAGCAGGGAAAGGAGCTCTGAGGGGCTGGGGAAAAGACCTGAACGGGCAGGCGGGGGCAGGGCCAGGGAGCTACTGCAGCGAAAAGAGTGAGTGGGCGACATCCGCTGTCCTTTAGGGGAGCCAGGGGCCTGCCAGGCAGATTCCCGAGGGAGGGCCACTCCGTGAGCTCCCGGCGGACGGCTCCAAGGCCCCATTTCTGGGAGAGTCGACCCGTGCGTGTTCGGTCTCAGTTTAGTGATGCGGGGCCTCGCTTGAGAGACGGTTCTTGGCCTGCGCTCTTGCTGTTATCGGAGTGGAGCAGAGCTTCCCAGCTGAGCCCAGCGCCCTGCCCGGCTTTAAGCGACTGCATTTGAGGCTGGTGGGCCTCACAGCATTTTGGCGGCAAAGGTTGTGCACTTAGGTGTCTTTTTTTCCCACTTAGCACCGGATCTCCAACCTCATCTTTTTCTCCCAGTGTCCCCTCTGCCTCTCCTGTGCTGGCCCCAGCCCCATCCCAGTCTCTCAGATATGCCAAGCCACACCCACCTCAGGGCCTTTGCACCTGCTGTTCCCCCTTCCAGATCCCACTTGGCTGGCTCCTTCCTCTTAGGTCTCCGCCCAGATGTCACCTCCCCAGAAAGGCCTGACCTGACCTCTTCGGCTGGGCTGTCTCTCTCGACTCTCATTCTTTATCGTTTTCCTGCAGAGCCCTGTTCAACTCACACTCTGGTGCCACCTCCCCAGGGCAGGGGTTTGGGTCATGTCCTGCTGTGTCCCTCTGAATTCAGTAAACACCACGGCAGGGATAGAGCCTGGTTCTGGCCAAGAGAGAGCAGGAAGTCTGGGATGGAGGCATCATAAGACCAGAAGCCGGAGGTGGGGGTAGAGAAGATGGACAAAGTCATCAAACCAGCTCTTGAGGGCCGCCCTGGTGGTGCAGAGGGCTGGGTGCCACACTGTGAAGCGTCCATGGCACAGCAGCGCGAGTTCGATCCCCGGCCAGAGAGGGGACCCACATGGCGCAGCAGACCTCTCCTGCCTCGCCCGCTGCTCCCCTCAGCAGTGTGTTTCAGTCAGTCAGCCCGTTCTGCTCCCCACTCTGTCTCTGGTGAATCCTCTCACCTCCCGCGACTCTGGCCTATACCCCAGCTCTTGTGTGCATAAATAAATCTTTAAAAAAAACAACAACAAGCCATTTCTGCAAAGGAGAACTGCTTGGGCGACAACAGCTCAAGCAAGTTTCAGACTGCCAGAGATCCTCTAGAGGGACAGACCGGAGGTGGGAGGCGGAGACTGAGGGTGTTTACAGAGATCAGCCTGTCCTCACAAATCAACCCAGCCACACCCTAGAAGTAATTAATTTAACAAAAGATAACAACTCGAGGCAGAGGAGTGATGCCCTCTCTGAGAGAAGGACCTTCTGTGAGTACAGTGTCTGCCCCCACAAAGGCAGCTCCCGCTGGCCTGTCCCGGCAGGCAGGCGTCCTTCCCTTCCCTTCCCTTCCCTTCCCTTCCCTTCCC
>JAGFMF010011711.1:1556195-1579845 GCA_019455555.1 Galemys pyrenaicus
GCCATGTGGGTCCCCTCCCTGGCCGGCAGCAGGGATCAAACTCGTGCTGCAGTGGCTGCTGTTTGCTTCATAGTGTGTTGCTTAACCCACTGCGCCACCAGGGAGGCCCATCCAGCCCCCCTTTCCTCCTCCATCCACCCCTTGCCCCACCTTTCATCCAAGCCTCCCTCCCTCCACCTCCACCCATCCTGCCCTCTGCCCTCCCTTCCTTCACCCCTCCCTCTCTCCACCACTCCTGTATCATCCATTCAGCAGACATTTACGTTATTCTGGTCCTGGGGAGCAGCTGGGGATCCTGAGGTGAATGGGGTGACGAGATTACTCTCTTGGAACTCTCAGCAAGGCGGGGAGATGACGGGAACCGAGAAACCAGCAAAAGGACAAGAGGATTCCAAAGTTCCACGAAAGAGGGACTGGTGGGCAGAGAATGGCTGGGGTGGGGCACCTTAGAAAGGAGGAGCTGAGACCTCACTGAGAACAAGGAGCCCAGGGGAGCCCACTGGGCAGAAGGAATAGCAGGTGCCCCGCCCTGGGCTGGTCAGAGGAACTCCAGGGAGCTAGCGCTGGGGAGGGGAGGGGGGCAGGAGCTGAGGCCAAGGGGGTGGGTGCCAGGTTGTCCAGACCCTGTGGGAGGCCTGAGGACTTTGGCTTGGGCCTGAGGGAGGCAGAAGCCCTGGGAAGGCGCTGAGCAGAGAAGACACAGGCAGACAGAGGAGACACAGGCAGAGCAGAGGAGACACAGGCAGAGCAGAGGAGACACAGGGCGCAGAACCCTCTGCTGAGTGGGGGCCAGACTCCAGCCAAGGCAGGGGCAGAGAATCTGGGAGGGGCAACTCAGGGAGAGGGCAGGTGTCTGCGGCCACTGTAGGTGTCCTTGGTCTTAGTTTAAAAGGAAGACATAACAAAAAACCACCAAACCTGGTGTGCAGCAACTGCCTATTTCTGCGGTGTAAAGTCTACCTCAGCCAATTTTCAGCTTATCCGTGGGATGTCATGGGGGGGTGGGGGGGTTGCTGGCCCAAGCAGCTCTCAACTGTTCAGCACCAGGCAGTGGACGTGCTTCAAGAGCACAGATGATGCTAGACCTAAAATAGGTAGAGGCGATCGTTTTGAGAACTGATTGCCCTTGTCTGCAGTGTGATTTACTTGTAAGAATGTAACTTATCTTCAGCAATTTAGTACAGTCTATAGCATATGATATATAACACCGTATGTAGCACAGTATATATGGAATGCATATGGAGATATGTGTACGTATTATAGAAATATGTACGATGCACTGCTACGACTGTATCTATCATAGACATAATAAATACAATATTATACCTATGAGGTATAACAGACAATGACTGTATTGTTATATAATTTTATAATTATATATGAGTTTGCATATTAGTATAAGTGATATACAAACCTATATATTATATATACATCTCTGATTTGCTCGTGTTATTTATTATAATGGAATAACTTTATTGTCTAGCAGTCTTCCTAAGATATGCCTGTCTTGCCAGCGGTGGCAGCGGCGCCTACGCCGCTTTCTGGTGTCATCACCAGGTGTGGCATTTCCTGAACCTGCCCGGCAGGCAGGAACACGTTTTGGGGCGAAGTCAAGAATCCGGGTTTAGGGGGAGTGTTGAGGCACTGTTCGGAACGGCCACGTGGGGGCGCCCTGCGTGCGCTTCTCAGAGACGCCGCTCACTCCCTCCTGTGGCCCCTCAGCGCTCAACAGCCTGACCGGCGAGTTCAAGGGGAAGTACTACCCCCTGAAGAGCATGACCGAGAAGGAGCAGCAGCAGCTCATCGACGACCACTTCCTGTTCGACAAGCCCGTGTCCCCCCTGCTGCTGGCCTCAGGCATGGCCCGGGACTGGCCCGACGCCCGCGGCATCTGGTGAGACCCCAACCTCGCCTGCGGCCTCCCCTCCCCTCCGCCTGGTCCAGTTCCCCATGACCGCCCCCTCACTGCACCCCTGCCTACTGTGGGGTCTCAGGGTTTCATTTTGGTCCCATTTGAAGCCGGCTCTCCGGGTTTGAATCCCAGGCTGCTGCTTGCTCACCGTGTGACCTTGGGCACGGCTTCCGCATAGATTACTGGGGTCCAGTAACTCGTAGCTGTTCGGGTACTTGGGAGAATGAAACGAGTTAATTTAAGGGAAGTCCTGGACAGAGCCCCCAGTCATAGTGGGGTGGGTGCACGCCATCCGGCTGCTGGGATGATCTTGATTACTGACTATTGCTCGTTAGACTTTCCCAGAGTCTTTGAATCCCTGATTCCGACAGCCGAGATTTGAAAAGGGTTGAAGAACCTTCTAAGTTTCAAAGAATTTGGAGAGTCCAGATTCTAAGATTTGCAGAAGCCTGAGTTTCAGATTTCAAGACGTGAACTATTTCTAGGTTCTAAGATTTTGCCGATTTCATAGTCTCTGATTCCATGTTTCAAGCATCGTTAGATCTTGAAGTTTTCTGGTCCACTGCCTGGTTCCGCGATGTCACATGTCATGGGCAGATTCTTTGGTTCTGAGCCCTGATGTAAGGTCCCGGGATCTATCGATTTTGACGGAAAGAATCTGTTTGCCAAAGACCCTGAGAGTCTAAGTCTATAATGCTGCTCAAACTTAAGGCCCTAAAAAAGTCTGGATCCCAGGATTCGAAATGTCTTAGGTCCTGAGATCTTAGCATCTACAGGTGTAAACATATTGTGAGGAAGCCGCCGCCTCTGCCCCTCGGGCCCGTCGCCCCCTAGCGGTGGGTGTGTGTTTTAGAGCGCGCGAGGACTGGGGCTCCGCTGAGCGTATCCCCGGCCCGCGGCCGCGCCCCACCCTAGGCACAATGACAACAAGAGCTTCCTGGTGTGGGTGAACGAGGAGGACCACCTCCGAGTCATCTCCATGCAGAAGGGGGGCAACATGAAGGAGGTTTTCCGCCGCTTCTGCGTGGGGCTGCAGAAGGTGAGTGCCTGCCTCTGCCGCTGATTCCTGATGACTCCACCCGGCACACCCCACCAGCTTTTCCGGGTCGTGCGCCGCGGAGTCCCGCCCCTGCACGTGCCTCAGCCCGCCCCTCAAGACAAGGCGCACCCGCTCTCCAAGGCCCCGCCCCCCTGCGTACTCAGCCTCACCCCAACACCCAAGCCCCGCCCGCTTAGGGCTTGCTCCAAAGTGACACAAACGAAGCGCCCCTCCGCCCGGGAATCTCATCCCGCCCAGTTTTCCAGACCCGCCCCCTCGGAACTCAGCCCTCACCCCCGTCGGGCTCCGAACCCCGGCTGGTTTGCGCGAGTATTCGTGAGCACGCGCAGGCGCTGACCCTGGCCCTCGCCACCTACCTTAGATTGAGGAGATCTTCAAGAAAGCCGGCCACCCCTTCATGTGGAACGAGCACCTGGGCTACGTGCTCACTTGCCCCTCCAACCTGGGCACGGGGCTGCGTGGCGGCGTGCACGTGAAGCTGGAGCACCTGAGCAAGCATCCCAAGTTCGAGGAGATTCTCACCCGCCTGCGCCTGCAGAAGCGCGGCACAGGTGTGGCCCCGCATCCCCGCCCCGCGGCGTCAGGGGCTGGCCCTCGGCGGCGGCGGCGGGGGAGGGGAGTCTCCCCGCGCGTTTTGGGGTCCGCGAGGGCGGGCCCTCGGTGAGCCTCAGCTTCCTCCTCTCTACATGGGCATCGCACGGGCCAGCGTGACACCAGCGCGGCTGCGTGACAGACGCCCTGTCTGTGCGGGCCGCTGGGGCCTGCTTCCCATCTCTAGCGGGCGGGTAGGACCCCAGGCAGCCCGGCTCCGGGACTCCCTCGCAGCCATCCTGCTGCGTCTTCGTGCTGGCTCCCCGAGGGGTAGGGGCCCTGCAGCAGACGCTTAAGGGCCCTGCGTGTCCTGAGCGGCTGCCCGGCAGGCACTCTCTCCACGCGTGGGGCTGTCACCGACCGCGGCCCGGGCTCTCTCCCACGCCCCTGCCTCCCGCTCCGCAGGTGGCGTGGACACGGCTGCGGTGGGCTCGGTGTTCGACGTGTCCAACGCCGACAGGCTGGGCTCGTCCGAGGTAGAACAGGTGCAGCTGGTGGTGGACGGTGTGAAGCTCATGGTGGAGATGGAGAAGAAGCTGGAGAAGGGCCAGTCCATCGACGACATGATCCCCGCGCAGAAATAGGCGTCCCGCCCCGCCGCCGCCGACTGCTGGAGCCGCAGCCAATGGGAGGACGCGGCTCCCTCGAGGCCCGCCCCCTCACTTCTCGCCCCGCCCCTTTCCCGGGAGTCCCGCTCGCGAGGGTGCGCACGACCCGGGCTCAGTCCACTCTTCTCGGGTCCAGTTTCCAAGCTGCGCTCCAGCCAACGGGCTCCTGCCCCTAGGTTCTGGCCAATAAAAAGCCTCCCTCGCACCCGCCTCTCCTTTTCCAGAGCTCCGCCCACCACCAGGAGCTCCAGGTCGTGGAGAGCAGACTCCCTGTCACCTCTGGAGCTCGTGCTTTTCCTCCACGCAAAGCAACAAATAAAAGCAATGGTGGCCTTAGCTTTGCGCACAGCGGTTATTATGGGAGGAGGCTGTTATGGGAGGAGGCGGGGGAGGGCCTTGCAACTGGCTGCTCGAGACCTGCAAGTGGTTGTCCTCTCCAGGCAGGTGGTAGAGGTTTCATCCCATCTCTAAAATGAGCAAAGTTAGAGAGCAAGACGAACATTCTAGGGGACCTGAGCCCTCCAGTCTGAGACCTCCCAACGCACCCCACCACACCTTTATGCGCCTCACGGTTCCGTCCGCCTTCACCCCTCTAGCTGCGACCACTCTCTTCAGTTTCCCTTACTTTTCTCAGGAACCTGCCAGACTCTCCACCTCCCTGGAGCACGGCCTCCTAGTGCTTCTTCAAGGTCAAGCTGAAATGCATATTGATGCCGGCGGCCTGTCTTTCCAATCCATTTCCCGCAGCTCCGCTCTTTCTCCGTGCAGCCAGCAGTTCCCACCTGAACGCCCTTGCCTGTGCTGTGTCCATCTTCAGACTGGGGCTTAGGTCAGCGCATCCCCATGAACACACTGGCTATCGGCCTCTGGGTGAGCTTGGTCTAGGGAGGAGCAAGAAGCATCTTGGGGGAACGGGGAGTTGCAGAGAACTGACCTTCAGAAGCACCTGAACACGGATTGGATACTGGCCAGGTCAATCACCCCTACTCAGCCCAATAGCCGAGTGCTATTATGTTCTGCAGGCGGGCTCAAAGAGCGGTCTCTGGAGGACAAGTGAGGCAGAGCAGAG
Organism: Galemys pyrenaicus; assembly: GCA_019455555.1. Classification (NCBI taxonomy): domain Eukaryota; kingdom Metazoa; phylum Chordata; class Mammalia; order Eulipotyphla; family Talpidae; genus Galemys; species Galemys pyrenaicus. The sequence goes on from JAGFMF010011711.1 coordinate 1,561,436, forward strand.
GAAGCCAGAGCCCGCGGCACCTGCAGCAGGCACTTTTTCGTACCTTAAACCACATGTGTAAAGGTTCCTAAAGATAGAAAAAATTTCACTGTTTTACAGCGGGGGAACCGAAGCCCAGCTGTCCCAAGTTCCCAGAGCTCACTCAACAGGAGGGCCCTGAAGGTGAAAGTGTGCGGGACCATTCAGGGCCCGGTGTCCTTTGCAGTGCTGTCCCAGCTGAAGAAAGACCCCTCACTCATCCCAGCTTCACCCTCGCAGGCCCACACGTACAACAAACGGGCTGGTTAGCGCCAGCCTAACCCACAGTTCTGGCCCCGCAGTTACCAAGCCGACCGTCCCACCTGGCCTGGCGTCCTAAACCTTCACCCCACCCTCCTCTCCTCTCCTCCTGTCTCACCTTGACCTCCTCCGATCTCACTCTTGACAGCACCGACCCCTGGCCCCGACTCTCCCTTGCTCGCAATCTGGCCACGGCTCCCCACTGCCTAGTAAGCCAGCCCAGGCCCCCCTCCAGGCTCTCGCCCACAGCTCACTGTACACTCGCCTTGAATTGCCAGCCCTTTGAAGGGTTTGTGTTCTTTCGCTTCCCAGTCATTGTACATTCTGCTCTTTAACCACCCCCGCCCCCTTCCCAGCTAGCCACTGCTCATGAGCTTCCAGGATCTCCTGTAAGCAGCCCTGGCCACTCTGGGCCATACCAAGAACACCCTGGCCTTCTCCACTGGCCTGTGCACCCTGGAGGGAGGGGCAGGGCTGGGGCTGGTCCCCATGGTGTTACCCGCACAGGGCTGGGCACAGAGGAAGTGCTAAGAACTGACATTAGAGACCAGGTTCATCCCCCCTTCCCTCTGCACCCCATTTCCCTGCCCTCTCAAGTACACGTCTCTGCAGACCCCTGTTCTGCTTAGAGGACAAGCATGTGGTTCCGTTGTCAACACTAACCACCCTCTCTTTATCGCCTTCATTCCTCCTTGGCTCCCAAAGGAGCCATCAGCCCCCAAAGAACACCAGGGCCGACCCTGCCACGCCTCAAACAGGTAACTGAGGAACACCTTGACTAAGCCGCTTCCCTGAACACAACCCTCCACGAGCCCCAGTTCCCACAGACAAAAGCTGTTTTCTCACTTTGGCCTACACGACCCCAGGGGAGTGCCCCTGCCTACCTGTACGACAACCTCCTGCCTCAGTCTATCCAGTCCCATGTCCTCTGCTCACGACACCTTGCCTTGCAGAACTCCCCTAAGTCCAGCCCTAGGTATGAGGCCACTTGAGAGTCGCACTGATTGGCTCAGGGAAGGTCACTGGACTTATCTGAGCCAGAGTCTCCCTTGGGAACGTCCTCCTGAGACACCAAGCTGCAGCTTTGTGTGCAGTTTTAACGGCTGGGCTCCTCTTTCCCATCTGGGGCTGCCTATGGCACCCAACTACCAGAGGGAAACACGAACTGCGGAAAGCAGAGGTGGGACGGCTTGTCACCCAGGTCCAGCCACCCCTCAAACAGGCCTCCTCTGGAGTCTCCGACGCCGATGCCGTCTCATCATGCGGGTGTATCATGGGTCCTAAGGCAGCAATCCTTATGCCAGTCCTTCACCTGCTCCAAACAGCAGCCACACTGACTCAGTGAAGACACACCGTGCACCCTGCACTTGTGGATTCTCGTCCCAGTGTACCCAAGGCCTGGTCAACTCCTACACGTCCTTCAAAGCCCAACTCCAAACCTGCTCCCCCATCCTGGGCTTCCCAAAGCACTGGTGTACCTGGTATTTGTGTATTCCCCACCAACAGGGGCTCCCCGTATCTCTGAGTCCAGCACTGGGCCTGCAGGGAGTAGGCACCGGTCAATGACTGTTTATTGAATAAATGTACTACTGGAGTAAGAAGTGGCTTAGAGTCCAGTATAACATGTGGGCGGGCTTGTGATTGGATGAATGGGGGGTCTGAGATAGGAACTGGGGGCCTCACAGAGGAGGCCAAGTTCTGTCCTGCCCTCCTCCACGGTCATCCTTGACCCTCACACCCCCACCACTCCCATTCTGCAGATGAGAAAACCGAGGCCCCGAAAGGGGAGTCCACTGGCCTAGGGCCAACCCGCCTCCTCTCTCTTCCGGCAGGTGAGGGCAGGGAGGAAAGCCCCAGGGTCAGCATGGGGGGGAGGGACTCTCCTAAGTTCATTGGGCAACAGGCTGTGAGGGGGTGGGAGGCCGGCAGGAGGGTGGGGTGTAATAACTTAAAAACCAGAGTGGCGCGCAGCTCCTCAGGAGGTCTCTGCAGAGGCAGGAGTGGGGTATTCACAGGGATTTGTACAAAGTGGCCTGCGCCAGCCTGGGGCAGGAAAGGGAGTTCGAGCATGAAGGAGGCGGAGGGGGAGGAATCTGCCTCTGACCCCCACTCTCGGCCCCTCCCCACATTCTCCAGTCTTTAGGCTCAGCAGCTCTTCCTGCCCAGGCCCACGGCAGAACTCTTGGGCTGTTGGGAGGAACAGAAGAGTTTCCTCGGTTTCCCTTTCAGTTCCGCCCTGCCCCCAGTCTCCTCAGGTGCGCACTGGCAGGGCGAGGCGGGGCAGGACAGGCTGGAGGCTCTGGGAAGGTGCCAGCTCCCCCTGCTGAGCCCCCTAACTCTTCTCTCATGCCCAGTGACCCCGGAGAACAGCGGAGGGATGCTCTCTGCCCCCAAACCGAATTCGGGAAAACTGAAGTGATGACAAAGAGATCCCTTCCCTGACCCCTTTCCTGCCCGTAGAAGCGAGTCAAGAATGAGGCAGAGAAGGGACCCGGGCGTGGTGGCTCAGAGCTCGAGGTCGTTGGAGATGCGGGTGACGAGGGTGCGGAAGGCCAGGGCGGTGCCCGCCACGCGGCGGAACAGCACGCCCCGCAGGCCGGGCCGGGGCAGCTGGCAGACCTCCACTTCGAAGTGGGACAGGGGCTCGGGCCCGCCCGCACCCCCGTGCAGGCAGGCCAGCAGGAACGGCTGTGGCTGGCGGCAGCGGCAGCGGGCGGCCGCCGTGGCCTGACGCAGAGCTGCCATCAGGGCCTCGGGAGGGCGCGAGCTGGTCAGTTTCACACTCCAGGGGAATCGGAGCAGCCGGGGGGCGGTTTCCGTTTGATCCCAAGGTAGATGGCAACTGCGGGGGACAGAGGGGCGGTCAGCGCGGGAGAGCGAGGGCGGGAGACCCGCTGTCTGGCTTGGGGTGCACTCCCAGGTGCCCCCGCAGGAGCTGTCACCTTTCCTCCAGGCGCTTCAGGAGACACAGCGCCCTGCAGGCGGCTACCTCCCCCCTACCCCCCTCCCCCGCCCCGAGGGCCGGCCAATCTCCAAATTCTGGATATGAGTGGAAGTGACACGTGCAACCGAGGCAGCGCCTTCAAAGGAAACTGCTTGCCCCGAACCTCTGCCCCCACATCCTGTGGCCGCACCAGCTGCCCCCAGCTCCCCGTGACTGGAAGTCGGAACAAAGGCCCCGCTGGGCTGGCCTGGCCACTTGGTTGTTTGGGAGAAATGTATTCCGGTCTGTGCTTTGGAAACAGCCGCTTGTTTCCTATGTACCACCACCGCCTGTGGCAAGGACACCGCCCGCCCCACCGCAGCCGCCCCAGGGCCCACCCTGCGCAGGGGGCTCTGGCCACTGGCCAGCAGCACTGTCCCTCAGGGGCTCTCGGGAAGCCTCGGGGCACTTTCTGATGGTCACAGGGACTTGGCTGGAGAGCACTGCTGGCGTTTGGCAGGAGGTCGGGGGGACGGCACAACAGAGGAGCCCTCTGTGGACACTCTCTCTTCAGGGGCACCAGAGACCCGGTCTTTCCGGTTCAGGTGGGGCTCAGCGCCTCCCAATGGCAAGGGAGAGCAGATAGCTCCGTTCTGGTCAGTGAGAGTCGGCCACCTCTGTCGACTGAGGCTGGTCCGACAATGGCACATGACGAGGTCTAGCCAGTACTCTCCAGGCCGCAGGCCGTGGTTATGGGGTGGACATGTGACCAACGCCAGCCAGGGACAGTCTGCCCTGGACGTGGCAGAGCTGCTGGGAAGACTGTCCACTGGGGTCTCTCTAACTGGTGCTGCCTCAAACTACGGCAGATTTGGCCAAGTTCGGTGCTGCCTGCTCTTGTGAACAAACTTTTCTGGAACGCCTGTTTGTTTCTGCACCGAACATGGCTGCTTTGCCCTGCACTGTACAGCCGAACAGCTACGACAGTCTAAACTGTTTGCCATCTGGGGCTGAGCAGACGCCTGCCACCCACTGGCCCAGCGCTGCCGGCAACTGTTCTGCCACATGGACGGGAAGACAGAGGTGGTGTCGACCCAAGAGGGCCGGCAGTGGTGGTAGACGGAACAGGCCAGGGATTCATGGGGGCTGGAATGAGAAGCTGGGGGCAAGGGGAGCCGAGCAGAAGAGCCGTGCAGGGGCGGGTCTCACAAGCCGAGGCTCAGCTGCCAGGACCTGGAGGGAGGGGCCTGGACATCAGGAGGGCTGGCATGGAGCCGGGAGGCACAGGCACGTGCACTCACCTTGTGACCTCAGGTCCCCCGATTCTCTCAGGTTCGTCTGCGACCCTAGGGAGGGGAGAGGGGGCGGTGTCTAGTCTGGATGAGGGAGCCTCCTCCCCCACCTGCTGCCTCCAGGACTCCAGGCAGCCCCTGTCTGTCCTGGGTCCCTCCCTGCTGGCACTGGCAGGAGCTGGGAGGGCCGAGTCAGGACCTGCTCTCTCTCTGTTCCAGAAGGGGAGCCCCTTCTGAAATGGTTAGTGCAGGCGACAGGAAAGATGCAGAGGAATTTGGAAGGCAAGAGAGAAAGGGGAGTGGGCAGAGACACACACCTCCATGTCGGAGACACACACGCAGCCCCCTCAGGCTCTGCTCAAGGACACCTCCCCAGGAGGCCTGCCCATTTAAAACAGCACCCTGCCCTTCCCCAGGCTCCTGACTCCCCTTCCGCTGTTCTCCTTAGCACTTGTCACTCCCTGACAGTCGGTGCATTTAATTGTTTGCCATCTGCTCCCTCAGTGCAAAGTTGGTTCGGCCGGGCAGGGCCTTACACGTTTGTTGATTCACCAGGGCCTGGGAGGACGCCAGGCACACAGTAGGTGTTCAGTGAATAATAGCAAACATTGTAAGTAATTTTCCAAGGTAACATTCTAAGCGCAGTCCATTTTTAGTTCACACAAAAACCCCATGAGGCGGGTACAGCCCCATTTTTCAGAAGAGGAAACTGAGGCCCAGAGAGGCTGAGTGAGGCTAACGGTCACTCAGTGAGTTGGAAGTCTGAACCGGGACGGCCCGTGTCCAGGCCCAGACCGTTGATGAAATGAACAAGACCCCACTGCACTCACAGAGCGCCACTCCCCACCTGTCCGCACACGCAGACCAGGCATGCACACAGAGGCAGAGCCAGAAGAACAGAGGGCGGACGGGAACTTACTGATCTTGGATCCCTGGGGCAGAGAGGCGCCCGAAACACAGCGGTTAGAGTTCTGCCGTTTAGAGGGATCGAGGGTAACCCTGCAGTGTGAGGAGGGAGGCGAAGGGTGATGGCAGAGGTGGAGGAGAGGAAGGGGAGGAGGACGAGGAGGAGGAGGATGAGGAGATGTCAGGTTCAGGAGGCAGAGCAGAGCAGAAGGCAGGTTAGGCCCCACCAGCCCACCCCACCCCACCCCCTTGTCCCTGCCCAGGTTCCATGGGGCTCACCTTCGGGTCAGTTTGGAGGTCAGCTTGGTGAAGAGGTTGGTGGTGGGGCGGGGTCTCCCGGCAGGCAGGGGTGTGGCCTCATGGGCCAGTGTGGGAGAGGCAGGGGGCCCATTCTGTACACTCCCGCCTCCCCCACTCCCTGCCCGCCGGTCCCGGACCTGACCACCGTGGAAGGTGCTGCGGATGGTGGAGCCGCGGGCCAGGCGGCTCCGTTCCCCTGACGGGGGAGCCAGGCTGTGACTGGAGGGGGAGGCGGGGGGTACCCGTGGGGTACCCGAGCTGTGGGTAGAGAGGGAGAGGTCAGAATCCTGAGGCGGATCAGGGCCTGGTCCCTCCCTGTGCTGAGACCATGAGCCCAAGCAGCCCGGCGCACAGACACAAGCCGCACGCACAGCTGCGCAGGCTCCACACGACATGACTCCTTCCCCTCCTGGGTCATTTCAACTCTTCTCCCCTCCCGGTCATCTTTCTACCAAGCTGTCCCCCTGGGGCCCATCTTCCCTATTTTACAATTTGAGCATGGGCACTGCCCAGGGCCACCTAGCCAGACTACAATTCCCAGCCTCCCTTGCAACTAAAAGGTCACGTGACTATGTTCTGCCCAGCCAGACACGGTGGAGTTGTTTTGGACCATTTCTAGGTCATGCTTCCAGAAAGACTGCAGTTTGTCCTTCATCTTCTTTCCACCCTTTTTGCTGGCGGGGAAGTGGAGGTGACTAGGGCAGTGGCCTCGGACCCAGAGCTGAAGCCTCAGGGACTGGCAGCACCCGCCTGAGGGGCGCCGCCTGCCGGCGAGGACGGCCGCCACCCGCTCTAGCCACTGCACTTCAGGGCCCTTCTTCACAGCGCTGGCCTGCGCTGACTGACACGCCCCTGAGCAGGCTGGAGGGCCGCGCGCTACAGAGGGTGCGAACGCAGACCTGGGGCGGCCTGCAAGCCCTGCTCCTTGAGCACCAGCGGTGTGACCTTGGCCAAGTTACTTAGCCTCTCTGTGCTTCGTTCCCTCAGCAGTGAAACGGAGGCCAGGATCTACCTCACCGAGTGCCGGGACAAACAGACTCGTAGTAATCTCCGCTGGAGGCTTCCAACGGGAGCCAGGGGCCAAGAGGATCAGCCCACCTTGCGGAGGAGCCTTGGCCCGCTGGGGCTGTCCCGCCAGCAGAGCGCAGAGGCGTCGGACTCAGACCTGTGCGGACCCCGTCGCAGCCCCGTCGCCTGGCTGCTCTGGCCCCCACTGCTGAGCAGTGACACCTGCATCCACCGAGCCCCCCACTCCTGGACGCAAGCTGTGATGTGCACTGGTTCATTCCCTTTTTAGGCTCCAGCCAGAAGGCTCGGGCTCCTCCCTTGGCAGCCGACGCCCAGGCAAATAGGCCTGCTGGGCAGCCAACCAGTGGCGGCTGCGGCTGCGACATTCTAGGGCTTCGCTCGAGGTTCTAAAAATGGATCATTCAAGAAAATCAACTCAGGTTCCCAAAACTTGTAGGCGGGTAACGGGGTGCTGCTTTCCTGGAGCTGATGACTAATTAATTAAGGGGGGAGGGCAGACACAGCTCTTCTCTAGGCGCTGTGGCACCCCCTCCCCAGTGTCTCTCACTGCAGGTAGAGGGCCTGCTCCCCCCACCCCACTCCCTACTGCTGCCCCCACATACCTGTTTTCTTTGCCATTTGGCAACAGAGATGGGCGCTCAGCCCCTGGGCGTTCTGTGCAGACATACGTGTTCCTGCGGGTCATCATGCTGGGCGGGAGGTTGTTCTGTGGGAGACACAGCAAGGAGGGGAGTGAAGGGACAGAGGACCCCCCTGCTGCCCCGCACCTGCTCTGGGCGCCCTTGCCATGACGACAGGGCCCGTGTGACCTGAGCCAGAGCGACGGCGGCCACGGCACCCCAACAGGCAGGGTTCAAGCGCCATCCTGGGGATCCAGGCAAAGGGTCACAGGGCCACTGGGGCTGGGGGAGCAGGTACTGAGGGGCGCCGGTCTGTGGAGGCTCCTGGGGCAGGCTTGGCCGCCTCTCCCAGCCCTGCCTGACCATGGCACCGCCCAGCCACTCACTCTATCACAAAGTGTGTGTTCGCGCACGCTCAGTCTCTCCTCCTAGGCTCTGCACAGGCGGCCTTATGTGCGGGGTCATTCCCCCTCCCCCCACACCTCCTACCCTTCCACCGCTTATCTCCCCAGGGGCCTCCCACGGGCTGCCCACTGCAGGCTGGTCGCTGTATTCCCGGCATCTGCTCGCACATCCATCTCTACCCCACCTGCGCTCCAAGGACAGGGAGTAAGATATCAGGAAGGGCTCCTCTCGAGCCTCCGGAAGTGTGCCCAAGATGGGCATCACTGCTTCTTTCAGAGTTTGGGAAAATGCCACCAGTTGGAGCCGTGTGAGTCTAGAATTTTCTTTATGGGCAAGTTTTAAATTACGGCTTCAATTCCTATAACGAGTATATATGTCTGCTCAGGCTTTCTGTTTCTTTTGATGTCAGTTTTGGTTAAACTGTAATGCTGACGATTTGTCTGTGCCCTCTATTATCGAACATGTCATCCTAACACCTTTCCCTCATCATCTTACATTAGGAAAAAATTCTTTTCATCTCTGACCCTGGCCATTTGTTCTGCTGTCTTCTTTGTCTTAGTTAGTCTTGCTCGCGGTCTGCTTCTGTCCAGCTTTTCAAGGAACCATACTGTAGCTTTGTTGATGTTCTTCAGAGCGCAGCTATGTCCTCTTTCATTGACTTCGTCTCTTTGATTATTTCCTCTCTTCTGCTTTTTGGGGTGCTAATTACCGGTTTTGGAGCATCTTCAGGTGTGGCTTACTCAAACATGAATAATCGTCCTCATCCATCACGCACTTACTGACCGGACACTGGGGGAAGCACTTTTTGGACAAGACCCTCACAACGACCACGTTCTCTGACAGGCCCGTCCCACAGCTAGAGCTCGGCACTAGAGGGGCGAGGCACCTCCTCAAGGCTTGCGGCTCATCAGTGTCACTCAGGCTCCGGTCTGCGTGGCCTGCGTCCTGCCTCCTCCCTATGACCTGCTTCCTCCCTTGCCTCCCACTGCCGAGGCTCTCTGGGTTCCCACAACCCGTACTGCTCATTCCAGGGAGCTGCAGCAGCAGGAACACCAAACCACTTCCCCAGACTCTCCTGCCAGCCTGCACCCATGGAGAGGTGGAAGGTGGAAATGAGGGGTCAGCTGCCCCTTTCCCTTCTGCTTGTACAGGCCAGGCACTGAGGTCAGGGCCTTGCTAGAGCTGGCCCCAGAGCCTGTTCGCTGGAGCTCTGGCTCCTCCTGGCGGAGGATGGGGCTTCTGAGTCTCGGGCTGCAACTGTGCCTGTGAGTTCTTGAATTCAGCAGTGGGAGAGGTGGCCTGAGAGGTGGCAGCGCCCTTGTTGGGTCAATTCAGCCGTGTGAACGTGTCGTTCCTGAGGTCTAGCCCACCGACTGCTCCTCCAAGCCATCCTACAATTTCATAAGCTCCACACCTAACTCCCTATTTAAATTCTTCCTGCCAAAAGCAAGTCTAACGCTTCTCTTAGACACTGAACATTAATTTACATATTAACCTTAAGCTTAAGTTCAGGCAGAGAGCATTTTAAAGATGCCGAATGAACGAACAGGCATGACAGGGGCCCCCTGTGGAGGTCTGGGGAGCAGGACATGAAATGACAGGGTGTGACAACTGGGTGGAACCTGGGGGTGGGGCCCCTGTGGCCACACCTCTGGCCCTGCCCCTGCCTTGGCCACTCACAGGCGTGCTCGTGCTGTCCTTCCTCCGCTCTGGGATCTCTGCCTTGTTGGGGTTGTGGGCACTGCTGACCATGGGGCTAGAGGGGGGCAGCCCTCGGCTCCCACTTCCTGCAGCGCTGCAGCTCGCCTTCCGGCCTGGCAGGCGCTCCTCCTTCAGCTCTGTCTCCCCCGTGCTGGTCGGGCTGCGCTTAGGGTGCAGGGGTGCAGGGGAGGGGCCACCTGGTAAATAGAGGAAATTATCAGGGCTGGTATCCTCTGCAAGAGCCAAAACATACTCTGGTTACCTCTGGAGCCTTAGAAGTCCTTGCACTGGCTACCTAGGCCTTTCTGACAATATCTGAACAACACACAGAAACTGCACACAAATGACAAGGTACACATACGGGTCATTCTTTGCATTGTCCTTTTAAAGGCCAAAAGGTTGAGAACACCCTAAAGGCCCCCAACAGAGGAACAGTTAAATACAGCCACGCATCCCTTAGCAACGCCTGAGCCCACAACAATGTGCACACATGCCAGGGGCCCCGAGGGGCGACCCCAGGTGTGTGGCAGGCCGGGCCATCTCAATCTGTGTAATTACACCTGTGATGGTACATGGACAAACTGCTGAAGGACACATTTCTCAGGACATATCCCTGCTGTTAGGTGACACCTGACTACAAGTCAGTGGAATACTATGTAGCAGTAAAGAAGAACAAGGTACTTCTTTCTGTATCAATACAGATGACCTTCAAGATATAATGTACAGGGTCCTCCCTGGTGGCGCAGTGGGTTAAGCAACGCACTATGAAGCAAACTGCAGTCACTGCAGCACAAATTCAATCCCTGCCGCTGGCTGGAGAGGTGACCCACACAGCGCAGCAGACCTTGCCTGCCTCACCTGCTGTTGCTCCCCTCAGCAGTGTGTTACAGTGAATCTGCCTGTCCTGCCCCCCGCTCTGTCTCCGGTGAATCCGCTCATCTCCCACACCTCTGGCCTGTACCCCAGGGCTTGTCTGCATAAATAAATAAATCTTAAAAAAATATATACATAATGTACATTTCAAAAGACGAAGCCAGATAAGAGGCCCACAATGTGCTATGATTTTACAAAAAAGGGGGATAGTGGGTATCTCTATGTATTGATTTATCAGAATCTCAATGTTTATAAATAAGTTTCTCCAAAATACTATCATTTGCATTACAAGGGAGAGAGGACAGTCTACTTCTAGTATATTAACATATTACTAATATATTCATATAGCTCTTTTCTTCCTTCTCCTACACAGAGATAGCTATCTACTTTTTTACAAATGAAAACCTCTCTAAAAGAATGCCTAAATACATTAGGCCTCCCTGGTGGTACAAGAGACTAAGTCGCAGCACTATGAAGCTATCTATCAGCAGCCACTGCGGCCTGAATTCGATCCCCAGCCAGGAAGTGACCCACATGGTGCAGCAGACCAATCCTGTCTCCCTGCCGCTCCCCTCAGCAGTGTCAATTAGCCTGTTCTGCTCCCCACTCTGTCTCTGGTGAATCCTCTCACCCCCTGCACTTCTGGCCTGTATCCTAGCTCTTGTGTGCAAAGAAAAAAAAAAGAAATCCTATATATAAAGCAAAAAGAAATAAGAGGAAGAAGCCAAAACAAAAGAACACACATAAAGCTGGTCACAGCAGCTGCTCAGCGGCGAATTAGGGATCGGGAGATGTGTAGGACGGAGACTTTTTGCACTCTCTACCCTTTTCCTACTATCAAACTGAAGTGTGTGACTGTATTCAGTTCAAAAACAGAACAAAACAAAATCTGGTCCTTTAGACTGTCTGAGGGATTTACAGTTTTATAACCAGCAAGTTAAATGTGTTCTAGAACTTTAGTCAGAACTTCTGCCTTAATGTTAAAGCCTTAATGTTCAGAATCCCTGAACACAAAAGCTGAGCGTGCTACGCTGATGGCACTCACCCGTCAACGGGCTTCACCTCGAGAACCCCAGCTCCCAGAGGGCTGTGCGCGCAGGGGAGCTAACGCTGCGCATGCTCCAGACAGGGTGTTGGAGTCCCTTCTTAGGCATTTTCGGGCCGGTCTTGCTACTTTACTGGTAGGAAAAGGGGACCCAGGGAAGGAGAAGGACTTGACCATCTGCACCCCTGACCTTCTCACTTAGAGCTGATGCTGAGTTTCCCTGACACCTCGCTCCCCAGGTCACTGCGGACCCCAGAACAAAGAACTGTTCTGCCGGAGAGGCGCAGGCATTGTGCCTGCGCGATGGGAGAGAGCTGGAAAACGCTCTGGCAGCTCCTCACACCGTCCAACACAGTTACCCCGTGACACAGCAGTTCTGCTCCCAGGCATGTGCCAGGAGAAAGGGAAACATATGTCCACATGGAAGCTTGTACAGGAACGTTCACAGCAGCGTGATCTGTGACAGCCAAAGGCAGATGCTGTCTTTCGTCCACCGGCTGCTGAGTGAATACACGACTGTGGTCCAGCCACACAATGGAGTTTCTGGCAGTCACAAGGGGTGAAGTACTGAGCTAATGTGGCCACACGAAAACACGGACAGACTGCAAAACGTTAACCTCAGCGGAAAGAGCCCGACATACAGAGTGGAGGAGTCCATTTATATGAAACGACCTGCGGGGTAGAGACACAAAGCAGGTTGGGGCCTCCCTGGAGCGCAAGTGGTTAAGGCGCAGCACTATGAGGCTGTCTGCAGCCACTGCAGCACGAGTTCGATCTCCAGCCAGGGAGCTGACCCACAGGGCGCAGCAGACCTCTCCTGTCTCCCCGCTGCTCCCCTCAGCAGTGCATTTCAGTAGATCCACCTGTTCTGCTCCCACTCTTGCCCCTCCCCCTCACCTCTGGCCTACACCCCAGTTCCTGTATATATAAATAAATAGATCTTTTAAAAAAACGAAAAAAAGGAGACTAGTACTTAGCAGGGGCTATGAGTGGGGGGGGATAACGGATTGGAGGCCAGTGGCTAAGGACTGTAGAATTTTTTTCTGGAGTAAAGAGAATGTTCTAAAATTAAATGTGGTAGGGCCTCCCAGGTAGTGCAGTAGGTTAAGTGACACATTGTGAAGCAAACCGCAGCCATTGCAGCACAAGGTCGATCCTTGCCGCCGGCTGGGAGTGTACATTTTAAATGGGTGAATTCTATGGTATGTGAAATATGTCTCAAAAAAGCTGTCAAAAATTAGTGAAGAGGATTAACATTTGACGAGGGTGTAGGTAATAGACTTCTTGGAAATTTCCAGGCCTGATCTGTGGTGGTGGTGTTGATGGGATCCTTTTATTTTCTGCAGTTAGCTGTCAGCTGCAGAGTGGGCCTTCCAATCAGGGGCCCAAGCCCCTTTCTACCAGTAAGAGTCTTCCCTCATCTCAGTGTGGGAGAGGCCAGAGGGCAAGCTCCCAGCAGCTACTTTGTACACTGTGTCCTGGGCCCCAACCACAGTGGAATAATCCCACCGGACCCTGATATCAAAGTTTCATCCCTGATAAGTGAACCGAAGAGATTCCAGTTACGATTTGGGCTGATCTGCAAACCAACATGGAAGGCACTGACAGACTGATGGGGAGAAAAGGTAATGTGAGGGAAGTGAGAAAGGAAAGACAAGAGCACGGAGATCGTCTGCTCTGGATTGGCCGCTCTTCCCGTTTCTGGTCCCCTCCCAAGCCTGCTCGTGCAACACCCCTGCCCCTGAGCTCAAGCAGCTTCCGGCCGGCCAGTGTGCCCGAGCGTGGTGGGGCTGGGGTGGCACGCGAGGGCGGGGCGTGGCCCAACACTCACAGAAGTCGCTGTGCCTGCGCTGGCGGTGGTAGGTGGAGGAAGAACTCCGCTGCCCTTTGCTGTGGCTGGTGCCTTTGCTGGAGCTTGTTCCATTGGTGGTGTCGCTGGGCGCCCGCACCCGTGCCAGGGCCAGCCCAGGGGCGCCCCGGTCCCCACCTTCCTGAAGGGGGACAACAGATGAGGATCCTCAGTCTCATGCTCTCTCTGGCCTCAGAGTCCCCAACCCTGGGTATCTTGCATCCCAGTGCCCCCAGTGCCTCTGACCTCAGTCTTCCTGCCCAGCAGGAGGTAGGTGGCGGTCACTTCGTTGTACTTCTGGCTGGTCAAGGCCTCTTTGATTTCTTCCCGCGTGTAGCCCATGCCCACCATCACCTCTGTGGGAAGGGGGTGAAGAACAGGTTCAGTTTCTGGAGACCTTTCTCTTCTACATCTTTCTGCATGTCACACAGCAACGCCTGCTCTTTGGTCTATTGGCCACGCCCTCTTCGGTCAGCAGTACCCTGATTCTTCTGGAAGAACATTCCCTCCCACACAGATCACCTGGGGGACTCCTGCCTGCGACAAGCCTGGCCCCAGGTCAGGGCCATCGGAGTGCTCCGTACCTGAAGCTGCACTGACCTGAAGCTGCACTGACCGGGTCAGTGTGGGCACAGGCCTCTGTTCTGACCAATCAGAGCATTCTACCCCTAAGGCCACGCCGATGGGTTCAGGGATAGCCAATGGGCACCAGCCTGGGACTTCTACCGAAACAATGGAAAGTGGTTGCTCTTCCTGAGGGGGTGTCCAGGTCACTAGGCTATGCTGTGCCAGCCTGCCTGAGAGAGAAGCCACCCCTGAAAAGATTCCCAGTAGCCATCTATGAGCACCTGGATCCGGCTGTGCCTGAAGGCGACCATGTCCTGGCCTTTTTAGCTGTGTGAATGACTAACAACACCATTAAGTAAGCCACATGAAATTGCTGGTGCTGACAATTTCTGACCTATAAAAATGGCAGTTTCATATGGTTTAACCTATTATTATTATCAGGTTTACACCAGAATGGCTTGGGTTTTCTGTTAGTAGCAACCAAGAGAGTCCTGATTAACATAACCGGCTCTGAGGGTGGCCTCGGATTCCTCAGTTATAAAATGGAGGGTTACTTGATGGTTTCTAAGTGATTCTTCCAGAATCAAAACTTTAGAAGCCAAGGGTGTGAAGGCTCCAGGTGGGAGGGGTTGGGATCAAACGGGGTGTTAGGTGAGACACATGCTGAGGTGTGTGTGTCGAGGGTCCTCCAAATAAGCAGGTCACTGATGACTTGTGCCGAGGCTCTTTCAGAAGAGATCTGCGGTTTTTGCGCCTTAACAAATCAAAGCCAACTCATGTCAGCTCCTGCGCCGGGCGTAAGCGTATGAGGTGGCTCAAGTGAATGTCTACACAGCCCTATGAACAGGTTCTAGGACTACCCCCTTTTGCAGATGAAGAACGAGCAGCGCAGAGAGGGGAAGCCACTTGCCCAGGGTCACACAGTTAGAAAGCAGCAGCGCGGGTGCTGCGGCCCAGACTTGTCTGCTCCCCCCACAGCCTTGCCAGCCCCTGTTGCCAAGTGGGTGGGTGCCAGGAAGCCCACCCGCCCCTCTGTGGCCCCCGCTCCCAGGGATCCCACCTATTCGCTTAGTGTCCCCGAAGTCTTCCTCCGGCTCTGTATATGGCTTCAGCTCCTCGCCCTCGTAGCCGATGTTGATCCATTTGTCTTTCATGATTTGCTACAAACAGGGAGCAAGACAGTGAGAGGGCACCACGCACATGAGAAGGAACTGGGAGAAGCTAGCTCCCCACCCCCAGGGGGGGCCCTCGACTGGGGCTATGTGGCCTGCCCCCCACCTCAAGGGCTAACACCCCAGAGCTGAGAGGCAGCACCTCCTCCCACTCCTGCACCCCCCGCCGGAGCCTCCTGAGGCCAGCCTGCCTCCTCCGCATCATCTGGGCCTGGCACCCTGTAATCATCCCAGGAGCTCATTAGCTAATTACTGGCATGGCGGGGAGTGGGCGAGGCGGTTGGAGGGAGGGGGGCTGGGAGCCTTTTGCTGGGCTGCCTGTCTCCCCCCATCTTCCAGAAGGAGACGGAAGAAAAGGGGGTCAGAGGGCAGGGCCAGAGGCTGAAGCAGGAAGTGCGGGGCTCACCTCGAGAGTACAGCGTTTAGCTGGGTTCAGCACCAAAAACCTCCGTAGGATGCTCTCGCAGTCTGTCGACATGTAGAAGGGGACCCGGTACTTCCCTCTGAGGACTCGCTCCCGCAGCTCCTGGAGGGACAGCGTTGCCTGGGGTGGGGGAGCCCGGGGGTGTTCCCCACCCATTTTACACACATGTTCATATTACCCCGAGCCCCCAAGAGCAACAGGAGTGCCTCGCCCCTGCTCTGACCAGGTCGGCGCCCCCCGCCTCTCATCTGACCTCAGAGGGTGCCTGTGAAAAGGGGCACTGGACTAGACACGGCAATTAAATAATTTTTTTATCTGCTACATGCAGCCAAGCTACATTAACTTTCAACCAGAGATGCTCTCACGAGTCCTCCAGGGCACGGAGACGCGCAGGTGAGGCAGCCCTGGCCTCAGTCTCCTTACCTGTGACTGCGAGCGCAACACGCCCCTCACACGCAGGCCGGCGGGGAGAGTGCGGCATCAGAGGCCGAGCTATGTGCTGCCCAGAGCAGACCGTAGACTTACAGGGGTGGGGGAGCCAGTGTGGGGGGCCCTCCCAGGCTCCCAGACAAGCCTGCCGTTCTGAAGAACGTTCTGCCGTTCTGGCGGTCTCAAAGGGCGCGGACGGCTGCTGACCTTTGGGTTTTTAAAGGGTCTTTGATGAAGAGCACTGCCAAGGCCGTGGAGAGAAAATAAACTGCGCGTTTCCTGGTGTGGCGGCCCTGGAGGCCACTAGAGACTGAAGGAGCACAGGTGGGAGGGAGGGGGTGCCAGGAGCTCCCCCTAGGCTGTCCTTGGGAGCCTGCGGCCATGAATATTTAAGGGGAAGAGTACCCTGTTCAGAGGCTCAGGCGCTAGCCCGGCGGGCCACGCACACCTCCTCACATCTGTGCTCACACGCTGGGAAGCCGGGGCGGCAGACCTAATTTTCTGATGAGGAAACCAAGGCCCAGAGCTCTGAAGTCACCTGTGGTGGGCTGTGCAAAGGCAGAGCCAGGGCTCCGAGCCAGGCGGGAGGTCTCGGGGCTGTGTGGGGGACCCCCAGCACTCCCTCCCCACCCCATGACGGTGAGAAGTCGTTAGGTCGTGGACACCACCAGCGCCACCCGCCCGAGCCAGGTCTGAGCGAAGGTTTTCCACCCCAGACTGGCTGGACCCGGGCTCTCATTTTTTCAATATTTATTGAAATAAGTGTCCGAGAACATTTATAAATTTCGGGTGTGCAACTTAACATGCACCTTACTGTCCCCATATAGAGGTGGGGACACTGAGGCCCAGAGGGACCTTGTGTGAGGTCACTCAGTAAGGAGATGACAGCTGGGCCTGCCCATGGGCCTGGAGAGCCTGCAGCACAAACCAGGGCAGCAGGAGGTGACAGGGCCTGGGAGGTGAGACGCCGGACAGCCTCTGAACAGGCCTCAAGGCTCCATGCGTGGCTTCATGCGGGGCTCGCAGCGCTGACTCTGGGAGGGGCACGCTGGGCACGTCTGACCTCAGCACGTTTCTGAATTGCTGCTCCGAGGACAGCAGTGGCCAGACCTCACCGGCCAGAGCTGGGGTCTGAGCACCGAGGGGTCAGCTGCTTGGCCGAGACCACAATGAAGCTGGGGTTCCCTCCTCCTCGAGGCTCAGGTCTCCGCTCTGAGGGCTCAGCCCAGGCCCCTCTGGCTCCTGGGCCACGGGGAGCAGGACTGGGCTCCTGCAGTGCATTTCCCACCAGAACCCGAGGAAAGGTGGACAACCCAAAATGAGGGCGGACCCCCAAGGTAACTGACCCGAACTCGCCAGCCAGACCACGTCCTGGAAACGGGCAGGCTGAGGCCTGTTCTGGATGAAAGGAGACTAGAGACCGGGCCAGTGATGCAGTGCAGGAGTGGGGCGGGAACACAGGCAGCCGCCAAGATATTCTTAGACGGCTGATGAAATCCGAGCTTGGACTGTGGGTTAGAGGCCGGGACCTCATCGATGCTGTTTCCCGAGTGCAAAGCCATGGACGAGTTGCCCAGTCCCCAGAGACGCTGGCCAACTGGGGCTTTAGGGACTGAGAGAGGTGGTGTAAGCAGCTAACTCCCAACCTCCCAAGACAGTGACAGAGCCACGTGCACAGACAGACGCGCAGATGTGGCAAAAGCTAGCAGCTGGGCCGCCTCAGAGGGAGCCACCAGCTTTGCGTCTGAGTCTTGCAACTTTCTGGAGGCTGCCATCATTTCAGAATAGGAAGTTCACAGGGGAAAAACCACCACACTTAGCACACCCGCATCTCCCAGCCCCCTCTGGGCTGTTCCCCCGTAACACCGGCCGGTCTCTGGCAGAACCAGAGCTGCGTTGCTGCACCCTCCGCCTGGCTCTGCCGCCACAGCGCGGGTCTGCGAGGGCCGGAATCCTTCCGCTGAAGAGCACAACTCTGGGTCTCACGCAGTCCCGTCTGTCCCCGGGGTTGTGCGAGCATCAGCACAATCAGTTTTAGATTGATTCTCGCCACTCCCAGAGAGCCTGAACTGCAGCCCCACCCCCAGGCTCCTCGGGCAACCTCGCATCTGCTGTCCTTATGGGGCTGACTGTTCTGGGCGGTTCGCACACACGGAATCCTGTGTGAGCGGCCTTTGGTGACTGTTTTTTCTCACTTGGCGTGTCTGTGAGGCTCACCCACAGCGCAGCGTGCACGAGGGCAGGGCTTTTTCCTCTTTTGTTCACACTGTCTCTGCAGAGCCTACGGCAGCCAGACCCGCCAGCAGTGGCAGCGAGCACAGTCACGCATCCTTAACGGAGGGGGTCTGGGAGGAGCGACGCACCGTGAGGCGGCGCCACCATCAGAGACCCGGACAGACGGACTCCTAGACACCCGGGCTGGAGGGCACAGCCTGCAGGGGCCAGTCACGGGGCAGGTGATTAAGTGACGCCGAGTAGGTACCAAGTGCGCCGCGGAGCCGGGACCCAAGGCGGCCAGTCACGGGGCCTGTGCCCCTGCCCTGTCACGGGACCTCAGGCCAACCTGCCCATCTGCAGAAGCGGGGGGGGGGGGGGG
>JAGFMF010011711.1:1579862-1624039 GCA_019455555.1 Galemys pyrenaicus
CGGGAGGGAACACGACTAGGGGTCCAACTGTGGGGCTGGAGAGAAGACCCCAGGAGAGTAACACCCCCTCCGGCAGTCCCACCCAGCCCCGCCCAGCACCTTGAGGTTGTGCCCATCGAAGGGCAGGGAGCCGCTGACGAGGGTGTACAGGATGACGCCGAGGCTCCAGATGTCCACCTCCGGCCCGTCGTACTTCTTGCCCTGGAACAGCTCCGGGGCGGCGTATGGGGGACTCCCACAGAACGTGTCTAGCTTTGAGCCCAGTGTGAACTCGTTGCTGAAGCCAAAGTCGGCGATCTTGATGTTGGCCTCGGCGTCCAGCAGGAGGTTCTCGGCCTGGGAGGGAAGGAGCACGCAGAGGGTGGGCTTCACGGCACAGGCTGGAGCAGGCTGGGTGGCTGACGGGGGCACGGGCTCTGGGGGCCTGCCCCTTCCCATCTGTGTGACCTTGGCAGTGACTTCACTTAGATGAGTTAGTTTACCAAAAAGGCCCAGAACCAGAGTTCGTGCCCACTATGGGCTCTCTGCCACAGCCCTCACCCCCCATGTGGGCTGCAGAGCTGAGCCCCCAGGCAATCTCCCACCCTCTCTGCACCTGTTCACCCAGCGGAAAACAACAGAGAATTGACCGGCCAGGCCCCGTGAGGATGAACCCACCCCTTCCGCTAGCACTTGCTGTGCCTTCACGGGGGCCGGGCGGGCTCATTTGTGAGAGCAGCGACCCAGCGTGGGGTTCAGAGGGCAGGCTCCGGGAGAACCCCAGCGACACCACTCACTTGCTGTGTGACCACAGATGGTTACCAGACACCTCTGCCTCAGTCTCCCCGTGTGTACCCAGACCGTGGGAAGGTGTACCGTGCCTGCCACGGCACCAGAGATGTGAGCACTCAACTCACCCATCTCCCTGCTGTTGGTTTTTTGTGCTTCTATTTTTCCTTTTTTAAAAAGATTTATTTATTTATGCTTACAAGCATTGGGGTACAGGCCAGAGGTGTGGGGTGGTCAGAGAATCCACCAGACAGAACAGGGAGCAGAACAGACAGATGGACTGAAATCCACTGCTGAGGGGAACAGCGGGCCAGGCAGGAGAGAGGTCTGCCTGCGCCACGTGGATCCCCTCCCTGGCCGGCGGCAGGGCTCGAACTCATGCTGCAGTGGCTCTGGTTTGCTTAACAGTGCGTTGCTTAACCCACTGCGCCACCAGGGAGGTCCCCTATTTTTCTTTTTGAGAGGCGTAACTGGCTTTGCCAAGTGATGTGTGAATCGGGCAGCACCCCATCAGCAAGTACAGAGAAGACATCTGTGTCCACGTGAAGTCGCCATGTCACAGGCGAGGAAACTGAGGCTGGAGAGGCCCTCTCCCTTGCCCAAAACAAGAAAGAGGCAGCGCAGAAACCCAAAAGGCTGCTGTCTCCACGGGCTCGCACAGAGGAGTCTCCGCATTCTGTGTCTACAAATCGACGCATGGGTCTACCCTTCAAAATACTGCCTGTGCTTCCTCACAGCTCCTACACCCTGGCTTATTTCTGTACCCCACCCCCATCTCTGATCCAACAGAAGGGCAAAATCTACTACAACACGTACTTCAGAGATCCCTTCCCCAAACCTCGGTCTCGTGGCATCTCCATGTGGCACAGGTGTGACACTTCCCTCTGAGGCACTGGAAGCTCTAAGAGGTTCTATAGTCCAGCCCAACCTCAGCCTCAAGTCTGTGGGTCCCCCAGGGCACAAACCAGAAATCCCTTGGTCATTTCCAGCACCCTCCACCAGGGGGCGTGCCTTCTCCAGGTTAATCAGACTTTTTAAAATGGACAAAATTGGAACCTCTCAGGTGCTTGGCCCAGAGGGTGGTGTGTGGCCTTCAGTCCAAGGGAGGAGTGTTCAGAAACCACCACAGCAGCTTGGCAGTTGCGCTCTATGTTGCTTTGAATCTAAGACTTCCAACGGATTGGAAATTAAAAACACTAAAACCCAGTTTATCGCCACCGTCCTCCTGAGAAGCAGTCACTTAGCACAAGGCCTGGCACATGATTCAGGTGCTCGAATGGCAGCGCGGACGACCGGGTCGCACCAGGGAGACGCTTTCCTCTCATCTGGGATGAGCGCTCCTTCCATGTGCGGTCCTCTCTGGGTGGGAGATGCGGGGAGGGGGCTGGGGACCTGGAGCTGTTGGCTGGGGCTGCCCGCGAGCTCCAACAGGCGGTGTAGGGGGGCAATCTCTCCTCTACCTGCTGCTCACCCGCTTCTGGGGCTCTCTCTCCAAGGTCCTTGTCCAGTTCTAAGGTGCCTGTGGCTCTAAGACCTAGGAGGCAGTGCAGCTCTGAAGCTCTAAATTCTCATTTCTTGAAGATTCCTGAATGTTCAAAAGTTTGAGAGATGCCAAAGCTCTGGAGGCCGGGAGAGAACTGACTCTTCGTGTGCTCCTGGGCCCTCGTCCAACATGCTGGACAGCCGGGCTGCTGAGAAGCTCTGCTGCGTTCCCTTTGGTTACCGTCTCCTCCACCTCCTACAGCAGCAACCCGTCCCCCCTTTGGTCACAAAGTTTGGGACAAAATCAAAGGGATCTGGACACTGAGAAAAGAGCTTGGGGAAGAAAGGAGGGAATGTGGTGCAGGGGACGGGGCACCACCGTGGGGACGGTCGTGGCTCAGCCGGGGAGCACACAGTAGCGGGGGCTCACCTTCAGGTCCCTGTGCACAATGTTTTTCTGGTGACAATAGTGTACAGCCGACACAATCTGGGGGGATGGAAGGAAGGTCAGTTACTTGTGGCCCCCAAACCCTTCACCCTTTGGCAGAGACCCTGTGAACCCACTCACAATTGACCCCCCAGATGCCAGGCCTCCCCGGGGCCCAGGCCTCACACCCCAAGTTGGTCCCAGCAGGAAATGCCACAGGACCCGCAGACACACACACACCTCCCCTCGGACACCACTCAGGACGCACAGTGGGGCCAGCGGAACCCAGGCGCAGGGACTGCCCCGCCCCGCCCTCCACAGCGGCAGACGCCAGAGCACACGGCACTCCCTGGACGGACCGTGCCGCAGTGCGCCAGGGCTTCAGCCCCCCACGCCCGGTCAGACGGACACGCTCAATGGGAACCCTTCGCCAAGCAGAGCCTCGCACCCGGCACCTCACATCCGCTTGTCTGAGCCTCGAACCTGGCACCCTCACCCCTGGGCACCCTCACAGCTGCACCCTCACACCTGGGCATCTTCCATGTGTATTCCTCCTCGCACCCATATACCTGGGCACCCTCACCCCTGCACCCTCACCTCTATATTCCTCCTGTTACCCAGAGGTCCCCACACAGCTGGGCCTCCTCTCTGCCACACACCCCAACGTGCACACACTGTACGCTCTTGCCTCCCAACTTACATCCCTGCCTCTGGGTCCCCTCATTGCTTCACCCAGGTTGCCACACGCTTTCACCCGTACATCGACACACCTGAATACCTAGGCGCCCACACCTGTTTCCTATGCATGTTCTAATCCGCACGCCTACAGCAGCGCACCTGCAGCTGCAGGCCCTCTCAGCCGCCTCCTGTAAGCTGTCACACCTCGGCACCCACACCCGACATCCGGACAGCCTCACACCCCGGCATCTGCACACCTGAGTCCCCAATTAGCCAGTGACTTCAGTCCTGAACAGCCCAGACTCACACCCACCTCTCAAAGCCCAGCGCCCAGAGACGAAGGGGCGCCTTGGCCAGGCCCACCCACGACCTTGACCCTGACCTGTCGAAACTTGGCTCTCGCTTCCTTCTCCTTCATGCGGCCATGTGACACGAGGTAGTCAAACACTTCTCCTGCAGAGCAGAGGCCGGGCGGGGGTCAGGGTGAGATGCAGGGGATGAAGGGCACGGGGCGAAGGGCACGGGGCTGGGTCCTCACCGGCACTTGCATATTCCATCACCAGGTACAGCGTCTTCTCAGTCTCGATCACCTCGAAGAGCTTCACTGCAATGGTGCGAGACGGTGGTTGGGGGGGTTTACACGGGAAGAGACCTCCCCACCTACCCATTCTCTGTAACTATGTGGATGTACCGACCATAACACCCCTTATTCAAGAACACTCTATGGCTCCCTACCGAAGGCAAGATTTCCCAAGCCCCTCAACCCCAGTTTACCACCTTTCACTTTCTCACAAAAATGGCCAAGGATTTGTGCCTGTTTTCTTCACTGCTATGTCCCTAGTGTCTCACACATACCAGCCATTCAGTGTGTGTTTACTGAGTAACTGAATTAACAGATGAATAAACAGGGCCTTCACATCTGCGCCAGGCTAAATCCTGCTTCTCCTGGTAAAGACCCCGCCTCTCTTTCCCCTCCGCCTTAATGAGTGACAAAGACAATGGACGCTGCTCCTGACCAGCCCCCGTCACTAGGCTCTGAATTGTTTTACACTCACGCTCTTATCCAATCCTCACAAGGACCTTGAGGCAGGCCCTCTTATCACCCCCATTCCAGAGAAGACTGAGGTTCAGAGAGGTTAAGTGATTTGCCAGGGTCACACAGCCAGTGAGCAGCGATGCGGCTATGAGAGAACAGGTCTTTCTAACTATTATAACCACTAGTTCTCCTGCCCATCTCCCCCCACCCCTTCCCAAGTGCTCAGGCTGGTAGCCCCTAAGCTCACTCCCTTCCTCTCCTCACCGATGTTGGGGTGGTTTAGGCCCTTCATGATACGAACTTCTCGGAACAGCTAGAAGGAAGAGAAAGATGAGGGTTGGTGGCTTCCAGGACCCTCTTCCCAAACACAACCCCTCCCTGGTCCCTCTCCCTCAGCGTCACCTTCTGCAGGCTGCTGGGATTTAGTTGGGTTTTGTCGATGATCTTGATCGCAACCTGGAAACAGAAGGAAGAGGGAGAAGGTCAAGGTGTCACAGGCCCTGGAGCTGGGCAAGGTGCCCTAACTCAGATCACCCTGGGATGTCCGTTCTTTGCCTTCCCTCTGTTCCCATCCCCAATTTGGGTAATTCCTAGTGGACTGCAGGTCTGCACCTCAGGACCTTTGCACGTGCTGTTTCCATGTGTGTAGCACTACGTCCTATCGTACAGTGGGGCCTGGGTGGGGCTGTTCCAGGACCTGTGTGTGAGGGTGAGTGAGACCTGGAAGGGATCCCTTTGTGATCTCAGATCAGTTATCCACAGCAGAACTATGGAACAATATAGAATAATCACAACTAACATTCACCCACAGGCCATGTGTGCCATCTGTCCCGGTCTGTGTACTGTACACACAAGAACTCTTTTAATCCTCTTAATAACCCTGGAAGTGTTAGATTTAACCCCATTTTACAAATCGTTTCTGGAAACTGAGGCATAGCGCCACCTGGCTAAGATTATATGGCTAATAAGTTTGTGGGCCGATTAAAACAAAATGTGTGTGTGTGTGTGTGTGTGTGTGTGTAGGCATGCGCACACATGATTTTGAAAGAACTTGTACGATGAGAAAATGAGACTGTTACTGAATTCTCTTTATATTTAACCTGAAGTTCCCCAAGTCTTTTTCCTCCCTAATTTCAATTTCACCTTGGGTAAAATTGAGTTTTACCCCAATGATAAATTAGTGGACTGCAGGCGTGGGCCTCACGACCTTTGCACATGCTGTTTCCACATGTCCAGCGCTATCCCCTATTGTGCAGTAGGCCTTTGAGCTTATCATCAGTGAGGGGCTTTCAAAAGGTCTTAAACTAGATCTACGTCTACAGCTTCCCCAAGGGGCTTGGGCCCCCTCATTCACCAACCCCCTTGTCCACTTTCCCTCTTTAACCCACCGGGGTAAAGAATTCTTCCATTTGGAAGCTCTGTTTGCTTAGAAGCTGGTCCTCTCAAAACCCCCCAGGATCACGTCCAAGATCCACATAAGGGCTGACGTGTTTTCTTTGTGGGGGAGAGGGTCCCTTCCCTTCCCTTATATTCTCACAAATGGGTTTTTAATTCTGTCAAGCACTTTGTATGCCAGTATTGAGACGATCATATGGCTTCTCTCCTTGAATCTGCAAATGTGGCGGAGAACATGAATAAATTGTCAATTTGAAAAGAACTGTGTATTCTCGGGACAAACCCCGCTTTGTCATCACGCAGCTTACTTTAATTGACTTGCCAGATTCTATTTGCTAATATCGTGTTGAAGATTTTTGTATCAACGTTCACTACAGTCAAGTTCTCGAGTAACAGGAGCCCATAACTTCACTGAGTTTGCTCTCATCTCTGCATTAGCACTTGCTAACAGCTGCACAGGGAACCGCTTTCTTTAGTCTCTGGAGATGTTGGCCCAACAGTGCAATGTGTGGCCAGGATTTGTTCATGAACCACTGGGGCCAGGTGTCTCTGGCGTGTGGTGGTGTAGCCATGTGAGGTCAGGGAGCGCGTGCCAGGCTGCAGCGATCTCACCAGTCAATCTAGGTTATGAGGGCTGTGTGGGCACTTTTACAATAGTGTTGCCATGATCCTTAGCATGTCTCCTGAGGTGAGAAGAGCAAGGGACTGTCTGTTCTCACTTCAAGATCACTGGAAAGTTCGGTGGCTCCAAAGTCTACCATTCAATAGGGAGGTGGCCCAGGTTTAGATAAAGCCCTGGGTATCGGGGCCTCCCTGGTGGCGCAAGGGGTTAAGCACCGCACTATTAAGTATCAGCCAGGGAGCTGACCCACATGGCACAGCAGGCCTCTCCTGCATCACCCACTGTTCCCCTCGGCAGTGTATTTCAGTCAGTCTGACTGTTCTGTTCCCCACTCTGTCTCTGGTGAATTCTCTTATCCCTCACACCTCTGGCCTGCACCCCAGTTCTTGTATGCATAAGTAAAGTCTTTTGAGAGAAAAAAAAAAAAAAGCCCTGGGAATTCCTCTTACGAATACCTCTTGTGGCTTCACCCGTACCCTGAGATTTCCAACCATTTCGGGGTTCTTTGAAATTGGTTCTCTCCTCCCAACCAGCATTGTTCTGGAAGAATCCAAACTGTTCTGACTCACTCTGGAGAAAGTCAGGTACTTACCTGAGGCCATGCAGCACAGTGAGGGCCAAGCTTAGCCTCTCCCCACCTCCCAAATGCACCTGCCGCCGGATCCTGCCCCAGCCCCACCCACCCCAGCCTCACTCACCTCCCGGCCCGTGAGGATGTGCCGAGCCAGCTTGACTTTGGCAAAGTTGCCCTTCCCGATGGTCCTCAGCAGGCGGTAGTTACCCACGTGGGGCTGCTCCTCGGGGCAGGAGGCGATGGAGTTCCGGCAGCGAGCACCCAGGGAGCGGCTGGACCAGGAGGGCCCTTTGTCCGAGGAGCGACCACTGCCCAGCGTGCCATGCTGAGGGGAGACGGAGCGTGAGCAGGGGGCAGTGCTTGGCCAAACCCTCCTGCGGGCACCGTGGGCTGGGGAACTCCAGCCACGGTCAATGGCCCCAGGCCAGGGAGAAGCAGAGACTGGGTCCCCATCTCTCTCTGGAAAGATACCTCTGGTCCCCCAAACTCCACAGCCTCCTCTTCAGCCTATACCCAACTTCCTCTTCTAACGACTAGTACATCCATTGGCACCCCGATAGTTATTCTAAATACTGCAAGCCCCAACCCCAGTCAGTGTGGACCTCGAGCTGGCAGGCCACCCATGGCAGCGCACCTTGACCCTCACGGCTCACAACTTCCTGGTTCATCCACCACTGCCCCCGTCCTGCCCCAAGCCTTATTCCAAACCCAAATGCTGACGCCTTACTTCTGGCACACCCCCCTGAATTCCACCCTGGGTCCTTTTGCCCCAAACACTGTAACCGATGGTCTGTCCCTGGCCCTGACCTCGCACCTTCCTTCGTGGGAAACACTGTTGCTGTGCACAGCCCCGCCACACCAGGGAAACACTGGGGATCCTACCCCCAGCTGCCACGCCATCAGCCCCAGCTGTCCTGGACGTTCCTGCCACCCTGTCCCTCCTGGGCCTCTCTCCCCCGCAGGTCATCTGCCAGTCGCAGGGACAGTGCCTCCCTGTCAGGCTGGGGCCAAGGTGCAGGTGACAAGGGAGCCACAGGCTCCAGCCAGTCTGCTCTGCTCAGACCCTGCACAGCCAACCCCCAGGGCTCGGGTGGGGAGCGAGGGGAGAGAAGCGGCTCCAGAAGAGAGGAGGCCATGTAGGCAAAAAGTGGGGAGCCAGGTGTGTGCCCGGTAGGGGGTCTGCCAGGTCGCTGAACTTCACAATGTTCATTTCACAGGTAGGGAAACTGAGGCCCAAAGGCTCCATTTTGGGGCCTGGCTCTAAACCCAGATGCAGCACCCCAGAGCTGATGCTCTTCCCCATCGCTGCCCCACCCTGCCCCACAATGCACGAAGCAGGCTTGAGCGCGGGCCCCGCCCGGGTAGCGAGGTCCCGCACCAACAATGGATCGCCACCAGAGCCCGTGGAAGGTAGCACCTGAGTCCGTATGCTCCAGAGAGGAAACTGAGGCTGCAGAGAGGAGCTGGCGGGTCAAGGTCACACATTCATTCACAAGGGCAGACAGACAGTGGCGATGCTGGGGCCTTGCCCATGTGCCTGCTGCCCGCTGTGCCCTCACGCTGGCCTGCCTGGAGGTCCAGGGGTGGCGGCGACCCCAAGGCCGTGCAGGGCAAGTAGCTGCCCAAGGTCACAGGGCATGGGGTGGTGTGGCCCGGCCTGCTGCCTCCTGAGCAGCGCTCCCCCACGGCCCCCTGCTCACTACCCCAGGCTTCCTCCCCGCCTGAAGGGGGCAGCGATGCTGGCTGATAAGACTCTGATCCCACTGAAATAAGGGCCTGGAGAAGAATCCCCATCAGGTGGCACCAGAGGAGACAACTGGGGGTGGGCTGGCACCCCACTGGAGGCTGCAGGCTGAGGGACCCCTGCAAGGGACAGCGGGTGACAAAGCCCCCAGGGGCCGGGGGCGGGAGCTAAAATTGGTCAGCACCACCAGCTGGCCCGGCTTCCTCCTGCCCAACCGACTGGCGCCCCAACACCAGGCCTGTTGCTAGGGAACTTCCGGAGAGGCTGGGTAGCAGGGGGTCTGGAACTTGGGCTGGGGGAATGTGACCCCACAAAGCTGCCATCATGGCATCCAGGTGGAAGGGAGTGCAACCTCAAATTCCAGAGGGAGACAGCTGTCACCCCAAACTAGTGTTGGGAGGCGAGGAGAGAAGGGGATGGCCTCAAATTCCCAAGTGGACACAAATCTGAACAATAGGAAGATAAAGTCCTTGCATGAACCCCACTTCACAGATGAGGAAATTGAGGCTCAGAAAGGTGAGGTCACTCACCTGAAGTCCCACAGCTTGGGAGAGGCAGAAACTAGATTTGAACCCAAGTTTATCTGAATAATCAAAGCAATAATAACAATGATACCAGCAGCTAACACCTGGCCCTGCATGCATGTGTATGCGTCTGACTCACACCATCTCCTTGACTCCTTAAAACATCCCTAACAGGGAGGCGCAATCATCAAACTCAGGGAGAGATAAAGAAACTGAGGTTCCCAGCAGGGAGTGGATCTGCAGCTCCAGCAGAGACTAACTAACGCCAGGCAGCCCTGGGCTGGGAATCCAGGCCGGCTGACTCAGATCCAGTGTGAGCACTTCCTGGGTGCCAGGCTCACCAGCACCGTCTGGAGTAAACCTCTGGGAGACTCGGAGGTCCTCGGCCCCGTTTCCCAGGGCAGGAAACTGAGGCTCGGAAAGGGAGAAGCAGAAGTCTGCAACACTCCAAGGGGCTGACAGAGTCAGGGTCTGAACCCAGGCTGGGGGTGTCCTGGACTTCCAATAGTAACTGGGGGCGGGAGCGTGTCACCAGAGACTCCCAGTTAGTCTGGCTGTACTATGATGGCAGTGGCTGGACCAGGGATGGGATGAGCATCTCCCTATAGGAGGGTTCTGCAGGGTGAAGGGCCAGAGATCATTTTTTTCCTGCAGGGATCTAGGTCTAGAGGGAAAGGGGCAGGGATCCCAGCCACGGTGGGATCTTTAGAAGCGCGGAGAGTAATCAGAAGCAAGGGCAACTAGGGGGATCTGTGGGATTGTTCTTAGCTGTGGCGCAGGGATGGGGAGGGGTGGCTGGGAATACCCGTGGGTTAGACGTCAGGGCCAGGGGTGCCTGGGCAAGGGGCCTGGTCTTGAAAATACTTAGGTGTCACAGGAGGAGTTTTCTAGCACCATCTTGGGAACCAGAGAGCAGTCTGGGCCTGCAAGACTTAGAAGGGGTTTCCTGGGAATAAAGGTTGGGCCTTGTGGGGGTTAAGAGGCCTAGAAACTTGGGGAGAAGCCATCCAGCAGACAGCCCCCAAGAGAAAAGAGTTAGACCAGAGCCTCTGCATGTAGAAGTCCTCTGGAAGAAGGATCTGGAGTCAGCCCTTGTGAGCTGAGAGGACAGCTGAAGTTGAGGAGGGGGTTTCCCAGAGAAGCCAGATTACCCTCCCCCCAAAGGAAAGAGGGGGGGTCTTGGGGTAGGAGAACGGATGGGGATCTGGAGAGCTAGAAGAAATGGTGTCCTGTGAGGAGGGGCCTGGCCAAGGTGGGGGTCAAGAGGCTGGGAGCTTGGGGAAGGGGCTTGCCTGAGCTGAGCAGCTGACACACAGAGCACAAGGCCTGGAGTCAGACTCGTTCAGGGCCTAGAAAACTGAGACTGTTCTGGGGCCCTGGAAGTTGGAAGCCAAGACTTAGGGGAGAGGATGATAGGAAGAGAGGGTCCCCGCTGCAGCATGTGGGGGGAGCACTGGGGATCCAGGGACAGGACTGCTTAGAAGCCCGGGACCAAGGCCTGGGAGTGCAGAGACCTTGAACAAACCAGAAAGGGCTCGGGGCCCAGGAAAGGTGGAAACTGGCTTCCGTGAGGGGGTGCCCACAGGGGCTGGGAGGATCCCAGCGGCTAGGAGGGCTGGGAATGAGAGGAGGGGGTCTTTGGGGAACTTGGCACCCAGATCCAGACCGAGAAGGCCAAAGCCAGAGGCAGGACTGGGCCGGGCCTTTCTGGGAGAGGGCCAGGGCTGGGCCTTGGGGTCAGAAGCCCAGCAAATCGGGAGGGGGGAGTTGTGGGATGCGGTTGGCCAAGAAGGGAAGGGGCGAAGAAAACGCCAGGGAAGGGAGGGGCTCCTGGAAGGCAGGGGAGGGGGCTTCCTGGAGGGAAGAGACCCTAGCGGAAGCGGTCTGTAGAGGGACAAGAGGGGTCCCGAGAGAGGGGCGCCCCCAGGGGTCGGACTGAGCTGAGGAGTGGGGGAGGGTCGACGGGCTTGGAAGTCGGGGCGGGGGTCGGGAGATGGCGAACCAGACCAGGCCTGAGAAAGGAGCGTGGGGGCTCGCGCGGCGAGGGGCACAGCCGGGCGACGGTTCGGCGGCCGGACCCGGTCGGGGCTCCCCAAGGGGCCGGGCCCCACTCACCGTGTCCGAGTTCCGATCGTTGCCCGGGGCCAGCGCCGTCCGCGAAGACATTTTCTCCGGGTCCCGGGGGACTGGGCGGCCGGGTGGGGGGGGCGGGGTTCCCGGGGTCCCCTCTCTTCCCCTCCCCCCCCCGCCGGCCTGGGGACGCGAGCTAAAAAGCTGGGCGCCGTGGACACCCGGGTTCACGCCGCGGGAGAGGCGGCAGGGCAGGGGAGGAAAGGGGGCGCCGAGGGTCCTAGTGGCCCCGCGCGGCGGGGGCCCGGGGCTCCATGGGGGCGGCGGGCGGACGAGCGGGCGGGGGCCGGGGAGGGGGCGCGGAGCCGGCCGGGGCGGCGGCGGAGGGAGGCGGCAGAGGGGACGGGGAGGAAGGGACGTCAGGGGGTGGGGCGGGCAGGGCGGGGCCGAGGAGACCCCGCCCCCTGCCGCCGGCCCTTAAAGGCGCAGGCCCGGGCCCGCCGCGGGCTCTGGGGGCGGAGGCAGGTCTGGGCGCGTCGATAGGTTGCATGTTCTCACAGGCGAGGGGCGACTCACCGGAAAGGAGAAGCGAGAGAAACGCCAAGGCACAGTGCCAGGGACGCAGAGAAAGATACTGAGAGGCGCAAAGACAGACACAAAAAGAGCGAGACGTAGAGACACAAAGAGATGGAGACAGACAGAGACAGGCAGAGGCGGGGAGAAACACAGAGGCCGGCTGAGGAGAGGAGAGCCAAAGGAGAGGCAGAAAGACAAAGCGGAGAAGCGGAGGGAGAGACTCACAAAGAGACAAAGTGAGGGAGACCGAGAGAAAACAGTGACAAAGACTGAGACCCACACACTGAGACGGGGAGAGGCAGAGAGACAGAGATACACGGGAGACGCAGAGATCTGTGGGGAGACAGAGACAGAAGCAGAGAAGCCCCCAGAGGCAAGAACCGGCCTTCTGCCTCCCCCAGTCACTGGGGGACTTGGGGACAAGGGCCTGGCTGCTGGGGAGACGGTGTCTGGGCGAAGCGCTGCAGAAGGATGAGCAGCCTTTCCAGCAATGCTGCTTCCCACCTCCCAGGAAGCTCCAGACCCCCCAAGTTTGGGCTGCAGTTTCCTCTCTTCACACCAACTGGAGTGTGAAGATTTGGTGTGTGGAGTTGGGTGACTCAGGACAGGCACTGGCCCTTCCTAAGCCTCACTTTCCAGGTCTATAAAGTGAGGGGGAAGACCCAAATCTTACCTCCCTGGCAGGGCTAGCACAGGTACAAAGGAATCCTGTGCAGGTGCAGGGCGCAGGCGCTCTCTGGGTGGACAAAAGAAGACCAGCGAGGGCCAGGGCTTCACAGAGGTCACACGGTGCCATGGGGGTGGCATGCCCTCTAGACCAGGGTGAGATGACAGGAGGACGTTGCTTCGTGCTGGCCCCAGGATCACGCAGCCATGCCCTGCTCCGTCCATCTCACTCTTCCTGAGCCTCAGTTTCCCTGTCTGAAAAATGGGTGGAAGATAAGAGCAGTGTGTGGGAGCTGGCCAACCTGAGCGATTGTTACTATCCGGGGAATTTTAGAACGGGTAAACACGGTTATTGTTAAAAATTAGATTATGCAATCACACAAATTATATTTAAAGCAAAGGTAATAAATACTCAATACATCCTAACTATTTTATTGCATTTTGCTATTATCTGCGGTCCTGAAGTTATCGACATCTATTATATTTGCATAGTAAAACTACTATATCATGACTGTTGTGCTTCTCCACTTCAAAAACGTTTTCAGTGAGGTCTTATTGGTAGCTTGACGTTAACTGGGGTGGTGGCCTGGGGGGGAATATTTGCACCATGAAACCTGCAAATGTTACAAATCAAGGCTCCCACCTCCGCCCTGCAGAGACTGGTGTTAAACATTCACCAGCTTATCGCTGGCGATAAGCTACACAGCTTCACAAAGGTTTCCTTTGTGTCGGGCAGAACACTTATCTCTTCTGCCACCCCAACCATCAGTCATCATCCCCACTTACAGGAGAAACCATGCAACTGGTAACCGCAAGGCTGAGACCTGAACTCAGGGCCTCCAAACTCTAGGACTGGGGCTCTTAACCACTGCGCTTTTCTGACAGCGTCAACACACTTTGCAACAAATTAATGAGACTACATAACCCAAGCACTTCACATGGGAACAGATTAGAACCTAAGTGGATGACTTTTTATTATTCAGTAAATGGAGCTCAAGAAGCCTCAGGGATAGTGGGAGGCAGAGAGGGAGGAGTTCAGATGGAGTTCTAGAAGATCTGCCACTCCAGGGGCACTGCAGGGTGAAGGGTGGAGTCTTGGGGAGGGGATGGGGGCCCACGCTGAGTCACCCCTATACCTTCTCATCCTTGGAGCTGAGAGCTGCAGTCCTATCTCCACCACACGGGGGCAGTAGATCACCTCTGCGCTCACACACACCTGCAGGCCCACCCTGCACCCCCACTGGGTACAGACCCCACCCCGTTTCCCAGACTATCTGAGTCTTAGAGGGGCACAAGGCTACCACGTACATGGATGAACCATGAAAATGGCAAAAGAAGCCCGGCACTAGAGACCACTAATTGTACACTTACTATATGACTCCATTTCTATACTGTCCAGAACAGGTAAATAAATGCCTAGACTGTGGTCGCCAGGGGCTGGGGAAGAGAGGGCTGGGGAGAGACTGTTAATGGGCTACCAGGGTTCCTCTGAGGTGATGAAGGTGTTTCAGAATTAGATATTGGTGCTAGTGGCTGAAACCTGTGACTATGTTAAAAACCACTGAATTGTGCACTTGAACAGGGTGAGTTTGATGGCTGGTGAATTACATGCCAATAAAAAATAAAATAAGTAACAGGGGCGGTCCCGCTGTGGACACCGCTCCTAGTGGGTCACTTGTTTTTAGCACATGCTGAGCGCTGATTACAACAGGTCTTCACTGCTGACGTGGGGTGCAGAGCCTGTCCCCAACTCCCCCTCCCCGCGGCCCTTCCCCCAGCCCATTGTCTGAGAATCCAGTCCTTGAACAGAGATCCCTCAGGCCTTTGACTCTTAACCCCAGTGTACTTCCAGCTGACACGTCTGCTGGGGCCCAGGAGGAGTGATCCCCAAGCCCAGGGCCTGACCCCACCCACTGGAACCCCGACTTTGCCTAGGCAAGTGATCACTCATTTGCCTGAGCCCCTAAAAAGTCACCTCTAACCAAAAGCCAGCCTAGGGCCCCCCTGGTGGCGCAGTGGGTTAAGCAACGCACTATGAAATAAATCGCAGCCACTGCAGCACGAGTTTGATCGCGGAGGGGGGGGAAGACCCACATGGCGCAGCAGACCTCTCCTGCCTCGCCCACTGCTCCCCTCAGCCTGTTCTGCTCCCGGCTCTGTCTCTGGTGATCCTCTCACCACCCTGGACTCTGGTCTGTACCCCAGCTCTTATATGCATAAATAAATCTTTAAAAAAAAAAAAAGCCAGCCTAACAAGTCACCCATGCCAACGTCCACCCTACCAGCCCATTCACATCCAGCCCAGCCCCAGGGCACAGCATCTCCAGTCCCAACTTCCGATCCTGAGGCCCCCCTACTAGGCACCAGGTGCAAGACCGAAGAGTCTGCTGGGATTTACACTTGGGAGAGGTGGGAATCCACCCATCAGATTGGGAGTGCGGTGAAGGAATTTACAAGTCTGAGCCGCATCCCTGGAGACGAGGGGGGGGTGCCCCCCCTGCCCAGGTCTGGACCCAGAGCTGAGGCCAGGACAGCTGGAGTGGGGCCGCCAGAGCCCTGCCAGCTACTACCTGTGCCACCTCTACCCCATTCATCCCTGGAGCTTGTCCAGAAGGCAGACTGCGCACACGGGGAGGTCCGCGTTCGCCAAGGCGAGGGGGGTTGGGAGCAGCTCCTACAGCTGTCAGCTTGGGAGGAGTGAAGAGCCCGCAGGGGGTCGAGTCTGGCCTGGATGGGGGTGAGGGTGGAAGCCAGACTCGACCTTATGCCTTTCCCAGTCCAACCGCAGCCTGGCCTGAAAGGGCAGACAGATAGGAGTCCTTCCCGCCCCTGGCCCCAGAGAGGGAGGGGTTTCCTGACAGGAAATTGTCCTCCTCTAACCCCCCCTCCTCAGCTCCCAGCGCTCAGCAGTCCTGACCGAAGTAGCCTCGGACAGGGCAGCAGCCACGACAGAGGGACAGAGGCACTGGCCACTGAGGTAAGCATGTGGGGGAGAGGAGGTAGGCATGGCGTCCCTGTACCCCCCCACCCCAACCAGGGCCCTCCAGGAAGGAGGCAGTGACCCAGAGCCAGGAGAGACTGGGGGCAAAGAGAGAATCCAGGGTCTGACCTGGGGGGTGGCAGGGAGGAGAGTTCAAGAGGGACCAGGGGGCTCAGGAGGGCAGGGGCCTGGCCCGCCGCGCAGAGACGGGGTCTTGGAGCCGGCAGGTGGGACGAGGGTTGGGATGAGATGGAGCAGGAGACAGCGGGGCTGGGGTGAGGATGGGGGTCAGCCCGAGACAGGCCGAGCGGGCGGCAGGACTGTTCGGCAGGCCTGGACTGGGGTGGGGTTGGTGGGGTCAGGCCAGACACCTAGTTCGTGGGGTGAGTCTCCGACACACCCCGGGCTGGAGGTGGTGACATCTGTGCTGTCGCTGCTGGGAGGGTTTGGCGCTTGGGGGAAAGGTTGGCAGCAAGGAAGAGGAGGAGGGGCCGGCAGGGGGAAGTTTGGTGGCAAGACACCCTGCAGAGTGGGGGGCTGGGAGCCGAGGGACACCTGGGAAGTGATTCAGGGACCCAGTGGGCGCTGGGAGGTGAGCGAGGGGCTCAAAGGGCGGATGGCAGAGCCCCCCGGCCGAGGACCCTGCTTTCCATTTGGGGAAAACTGCGGCCAGGGCTGAGGGTGTCGGAAGGACTTGGGGTTGTGCATCCAGTTTGAGGGTGATGTAGGAGTCGGGGGGCGGGGGTCCAATCTAGCTTAGCGATGCTGGCTTGCACTGGAGGGGTGCCAGATTCCCCATTGGTGGGGGCAGGTGGGCACAGCAATGGGGGGTGATGTTGGAGCCAGTTCTGGGGGGACGATGGAGCCGTTTTGGAGATGAGGCTCATGAAGCTAGTTTGGAAGATGACAGAGAAAGCACCACATGATGGGGTATCAATTGCCCCCAGTTAGGAGAGCACCAGGCGAGGGTTGTCATGGCGACCGCCTGGGGGGCAGATAGGAGAACGTGGAGGGAGGCAGGGATCCAGCTTCTGAGAGCTGGAAGCTTGAAGATAACAGCTGAGTTCTGGAGACTCCAGTCAGGGTGGGAAAGGGGGCCCCGCCCGCCCCAAGAGGAGGTCTTGCCCGGACAACTCAAGGCCTGCGGAGCACCAGCCTCCTCCAGCCCCACCCCCCGGCCGACCGTCCCGCTTGAAAACAACCTACGTGCCGGGCAGTGGAGCTGGCGTGGCCGCATGTGTCACGCGTCGCTGCATGATGGGAACACGCTCTGAGGAGCGCGTCCTTGGGCGATTCCATCCTTGTGACGCCACCAGCCCGCCAGAGGCTGGAGCGAGGGCCACTGCCCTGTGCGGGCCTGTGTTGACCGAGGTTGTTAAGTGACACACGTGGTAGTGCCGTGGCTGCGCCGTGGAAAAACAGGTGGCGTTTAAAACACAACTACAGTGCCAGGGAGGGGGCGGGGCTAGCCAGGACAAAAGCAGCAGCTGCAGGTAAGAAGAGCTCACCATTCAGAGAGAGCTGGAGGCACGGGGAACCGCCATTTCTGGCTCAGGTCTAGGAGGCAAGCGAGTCTGTCTGGGCGGCGGGCAGCACGCCCCGAGCCAGGGAGAGCGAGCAGCAAGCAGGAGAGATGGCAGGTGGCTTCGGGGTGCTGGGGCACCCCAGTGCCCTTGCTCCACTGCTCAAGCCCTGCGTGGCCTGCTCCTCACCAACCTCTCCCGCTCAGCTCATCACCCCTCCACCTCCCGGTGCAGGAATGAAGTCCTGGCCTTCTTCCTTTGTTTCCCTGAGTGCTGGGGACGCTGCAGTGAACAGGGTAGCCCCAACTCTGCCCTCTTGGGACTGATATCTTGTGGGGCGACACAGACCCATCCCCAGACAGTGACAACCCAGAGTGGGCAGGGCTGGGTAGGGGAACCCTGAGGGAGCAACCTGACTCAGCTTGGGCTTCAGGGAGGGCTTCCTGGAAGCGGGGGCATTAGGGCTGGGCCTACTGGGCATGAATGAGGGGAACACAGAGAACAACCTTCCATGTGGAAGGAACCACAGAAGTCAATCCCAGAAGAGCCTTCCGCAAGGAGGAGAATAGGACAGCCAAGGGAAACAGCGGGCAGGCCGGGAGAGGCCCGGATCTGGTGCCAGGACACCAGGGAGCCACAGAAGGTCAGGGGAAGGGGAGGGGCAGGTGTATGCTCACAAGGACCTCAAAGGTCAGCCAGAGGGTCCAAAGCCAGAGGCAGGAGACGGGGAAGCAGCACGGGGCTTACAGAGGGGCCGGGGCCGTGCAAAGGACGGAAGAGTCAGGGACCCAGAGTCAGAACGGGCAGCGCCCCCGAGCCTCCACCAGGGCAGGGGCTGGGTCTGCCTTGGCTGTGTCGCCGGTGCCTGGGCAGGGCTGGGTCCATCCCGGTGCCCTTCCCTGGCCCCCAAGCGGCCGTGGATCTCCCAGGGTCCACGATTCTGGACGGAAAAACCAGGACGGTTTCTGCCAAAGGAAGGAGGGAATGGGGTAGAGGTAGTAGCTGGAGGGGCGACAAGGCTGAAACCCTATGTCTGCATAGACCCTGAGCCTAGGTCCCCTGTCTCTGCCCTTCCCTTGCTGTGCGGCCCTGGGGGCACCCCTCTTCTCTCGGCCTATTTCCTCCAGGGCTGGACAAGGCCGGGAATGGCCCCTGGCTTGGCCCCTGAACCACCGCGGGCTCCCCAGCTCACACCTTTGGCCTTCTGGGCCTAACAGTAGTGGCCGCAGAAGACCGTGGGGTCCAGGGGTCTGCGAGTGCGCAGACCAGTGCCCCGTACACACACCCCGAAGTGCCGGTGCGTGGAGACGCTGTCACCGTCATGGTCGCCGTCGCCACCGCTGTGGGCAGCACCCTCGACGGCCCTTTGTTTCCCTCCCCAGGTACCTGCCGGCCGAAATGCCGGTCCTCAAGAGTCTGGGGGTGGCAGACTCCAAGGTGCCCCGCGCGGGGACCCTGCCCCTGAGGTCTTCTCGGAACCCCTTCGAGGAAGTCCCGGGGCTGGAGGAAGACGAGATCGGCGAGCTGGGGACCCTGCCCAACGGGACAACCTGCCGCCGCCGGGCCACCCTGGAGAAGCTGGCGGGCCTGGCCCCCTTCCGGCTGGGCTGGGCCCCGGGACGGCGGGCCGGCAGCCCTGGGGACGGGCAGCCCCGCTCCTTCCTGGGCCGTGTGCTGGCCCCGGGGATCCGCAGGTCCTCCGCGGACTTCGGGCTCCTGGCCAGGCTCCAGGGGACCAGGGCCCCGGGCGACGAGGAGGCCGCCGGGGACACTGCCGGGAGACTGGCCTTCCTGAAGCTGGGGCGCGGGTCCAAGCCCCGTCGCGCGTCTCTGGCTGAGAGGGTGGTGCCTGCAGGGGAGGCGGCTCCTGAGCCCCCGCCCAAGCTCCCGGAGCCCCCGAAGGTGAAGGAGCCGTTGTCAGGTGAGTGGGGGCTGCGGCGCAGGGCCCTCTCGCGTGCTCCCGCCCCGGCTTCACACCCGGCCCTTCCGGCCTCCCAGGCGGCCTCTGTCCCCCTTCTCCGAGGACAAGGCCCGCCCTGGCTGGAGGGCCCTCAGCCGCACCCCATCTCCACACTTGCCCCACCCCCCTACCTCTCTACATCCCCTCTCCCCATGACTAAGGACAAGCAAAACACCCCATTTGGTTCCATTTTCTGTAGCCCCAATTTCAACGCTCTCTCCCTCCCTGACGGCCAGTTCAGCCTCAGTCCTGTCTCCTTTCCAAGCACCCGTACTCAACCTAACGCCGCCCCCCCACCTCCAGACTGTACCCCACGCCCTTGCAGATCCCAACTCCCAACCCACCCTCCTCCCTCGTCCCCAGCCCCTGCTCCTCTTCCATCCCACTCTGAAGCCAGCCCTAACTCCATGCCAGCCCTCAACGCCCAGGTCCCGCCCTCCGCCTGCAGCTTCATCCCATCTCCTCTCACATCCAAACCGCACCTCCAAACCAGCCCCATGCCCAAGCTCTGCCTTCATCTCCCAGTGACACCCACCCCCAAATCTACACCACCATGTCACTCGGGGCTGCCGTAACCAAGCCCCACAAACCGCCTGTCTGAGGACAGCCGTTCATCCTCGACCGTTCTGGAAGCCCGAAGCCTGGGACTGAGGACCCGGGAAACCTGCGGGGCCCTCCCTGGCCTCTCCAGCGTCCAGCGCTTTCCTGCAAGCCACCTGGTGGCTGCGCCCCTGCCTGTCCGTGGCTTCCTGCCGCCTTCCGGGTCTTCAGCCGCCTCCCCTCTGCGGCCAGCCCCCTTAACAAGGACACGCTCACGCTGGGTCAGACCCACGCTGGACCCTGGACCCTCATTTGAACTTGATCGCCTCAGCAAAGACCGCCCCAAAGAAGGCCCCGGGGGTTAGGATCTCACATACTCTCACAGGTGTAGGGGGCACACGCCGGTCTGTGTGCACCCCCCACCCCGGGACCACCTCTAACCCCGGTGCGTTCTGCAGTGATTATTTTTTGGTCTCCACCCCATTCCTGGTCCAACCCCATAAGCGAGAGGCCCCTGAGACCCACCCACGTGCTCAGCCCCAGCCTGCCCCAGCTCGGCTCCCAGCGCCCCCTTGACCCCACGCCAGCCCCAGCAGTATAGTTAGTCCCTCCAACCCGTGCCCGCCTCACCTCCCCGTGCGGCCTCACCCCGCCCCTTCAGCCTCACCCCAACATCCAGCCCCTCTGCATCCTCATTCTGCCCTAGTCCTAGTTCCTCTCTAGACCCCCAACTTCAAACCTACCCAACCCCCCCCATCTCCACCCCTTCCACGTCCCCATCTTCACCCCCATCCGCCCCAACAGCAACCTGGCCCACACTCCATCTTGGAGTTCAGACCCTTCTGCCACCCAGCCACCCCACCCACAGCGCCCAAGCCAGCCCGGAGGCCCTGCTCAGCCCTCTCCCGACCCTCCATAGAGCTCAGCCCAAACTCACCCTGACCCTAACCCCCCTCCCAACTCCTGCCCCCCCATCTCCAGTCCCATCTCTGAAGCGTTACCTTCCTCCCCAACCCTGTCCAAAGCTGCCCCAGTAACTGAACCCCACTCCACTCTGTCTCAACCTTCCCCACCCCCAGCTCGGCTCCCCTCCCGTCTCCTCCTCCTCTCCTCGTCCTGTCCTGTGATGCCCTCCACTTCCTGGCCGGAGGCTATTTCAGCTCCTGCTCCCTGGGGACTGGGAGGGCACTGCAGGGAGGTGAGGAGGGGGTGACTGGAGCCCCCGCCTTCTGGAAACGGATGGGCAGAAATAGCGCTGGCCAGGAAATAGTTTCTCTGCCAGGGAGGAAGTGGAGGGGGGTGGAGGTGTCGGGGTAACCCTGGGCCGCCTGACCCTCCCTCTGGCTTCCCTCGAAGCCTCCTGGGGGGAGCATCTGAACTCAGAGCACCCAGTCACCCCCCAAACTGTGCCCACCCCTCAGCGACCCCCTCGCTGGTCTTGACTCCTCTCCTCATCTCCAAGCCTCCACCCTGCCCAGGGCCCCCAGGCTCGCCCAGCCCTCTGCCCCGACCTACCGGCAGCGTGGACCTTCCTTCAGTTACCCCGGCTTTCTCTGACCCCCCCTCTGCTGCACTTTCCTATCCTAGCCCCCTAGCCCCTTCCTTGACACCCCCTCCCCTTCCTGGACCCCTGACCTCACACCCTAGCCCTTGCCCTTCTGCCTCAAGCCCTCAGCCCCACCCCCTTTCTCCCCACCGTCCTGCCACCTCCCTCCCATACCCAAGCCCCCCTTCCCGCCTTGCACCTCGCCCCCAGCAACCCTGAACCTCCTCTCTCCTCCTGCCTCCCTTCCCGTGCCTCCTATCCCTTCCCGCATCTGACCCCTCTCAGCACCTTCTCCCGAAATGCCCCCACTTCTCTCCGCACCCCACTTTCTCCCTCACCCCTCCCACCCGCTCTTTGCGTTCTATTCTCAGTTTTGCTCCCTCCTGATCTCCGGCTTTGTCCCCACAGTGCTGGAAATCTTGAGCTTGATCCAGCAGCGTGAGCTCGCCCGAGCCGACGAGCACATCTTGGAGCTGGAGGCCGAGGAGCTGGCGTCGTCGGGGGGCGGCGCGCCCGGGCCGCCCAAGGCCGAGGGCGCGGGCGGGGGCCGCCGGGCGCGGGACGTGGCGCTGCTGTACGAGGCCCTGCAGCGCGAGCTGTGGGCGCTGGTGCGCGAGACGCTGGCGGGCCCCGGGCCGGGCGCGGGCGCCGGGGCGGGCGCCGTGGCACAGCTGGGCCAGGTGCTGGTGCAGGAGGAAGCTGCCGACGGGCGCCGGGGGCCCGGGGCGGCCCGCAGGCTGCGCGCCCGCTGGGCCGAGGCGGTGGCGCGCGCGGCGCGGGAGCGCCTGGAGGCGGCGGCGCCCGGGGCACCCGGGGGTCTGGCGGTGCAGCTGGAGGCGCTGCGCGCGCGGCTGCTGGAGGACATGGGAGCGGTGCGGGGCCGCCTCGCGCCCGCCTACCCCACCGGCCTGGGCGCCTTCGGCGTCTACCTGCGTGGCTACCACGGCGCGCTGGCCGAGTGGCTGGGGGTCGCCGCCCGCCGGAGGCTGCCGCTGGCCGACCGCTACGCGCTGCTGCACTGGCACAATCAGGTGTACCCCAGGTGAGCTGAGCCCCGCGGAGGTCGCACACCTAGGGGCCCGCTGTCCCCTGGGCACACAGAGCCACCGCCCCAGCCCCGGCCTCCTCCGATGCCAGGACCGAGGCACAGCCCACCCTTTCCCAGAACCTCAGCACCCCTGCCCCTCCAGCTTGGAACCCTGGCGGCAGCTGCAGTCCTGGAGAGCAGCGCGCCTGCCTTCTGCTGGAGGCTTAGCATGTGCGCTCTGCCAGCCCCGGCTCTTAGCTGCCGGGAGGCGCTGGGAATTAAGTACACACCTGTCCACTCTGCTGGACCCAGCCTCTCAGCACCGCCGCGCTTTCCGGGCCTAGAGCCTTGGCGTGGCCACCTGTCCTGGAAGCCTAGGGCCCTGCAACCGCCAGTCCTCGCCCGGGCGGTGCAGCCCCAGCATCGGTGCCGGCCGCAACCCCACACCTGAGCGCCACTCTGCAGCCGATCCTTCCAGACTTAGAACCTCAGCAGGCCCAGGCTTCAGCCCTCGGGCTGCAGCGCTGCTCAGGCCTAGAATCCTAGAATCAGGCCCTGGAGAGGGAACTTTAGAACCGACCCCAGCGCTGCCGCCCGCCC
The DNA here is from genome assembly GCA_019455555.1 of Galemys pyrenaicus. Classification (NCBI taxonomy): domain Eukaryota; kingdom Metazoa; phylum Chordata; class Mammalia; order Eulipotyphla; family Talpidae; genus Galemys; species Galemys pyrenaicus. The sequence goes on from JAGFMF010011711.1 coordinate 1,602,601, forward strand.
TAGAACCTTGGCCTGGTCAACCCTTCCAGACCTAGAACCTGCGGGCCACTCTGGCCCTTCCAGCTCTGGGCGCTCAGCCTGCCCCGCTGCTCGGAGGCCCCTGGCCGCGCGATGTGAGCTAGAGCCTGGGCCTCCCGCCCTCTGCGCCTCGGGCCTGGGCGCCCATCCTGTCCCGTCCCGCCTCAGCGTGCTACCTGCAGCCCGAGAGCCCCAGCACAGCGGCACTGCCCCTTCCGACAGCTCGGCCTTGGCGACCGCTAGGCTCGTCCCTGGTGCTCTCTCCAGGGCGCACGCTGCCGACCGTCACCTGTCACCTTAGAACTTGACCATCAGTGACGCCTCCACCCCCAGAAGCCCAGCACCAGCGAGCCTCTGACGCCCACCCCTGACCCTCACCCTGTCCCTGGCTCCCAGCCTCTGACGCGCGATTCAGAGGACAGGGCCGGGGCGCTGTCCGCCCCCCACTTCTATCCTCTTAGCACCCAGAACCTCAGCACCACCAGCAGTCTCAGTCCTAGACTAGCCCTGTCACTGCACCCTAAGCGTGCCCATTCCTGGAGTGGGCAGGGTGGCAGGAGGAAGCTGGCCACACCCAGACCAGAGGCTGGAGAGTGAGGGGCCTTCACAAACAGAATCGGGATGCTGTCACTAGAAAAACGGGGACAACAGCTGCCAGCCCGCCCCCGAGGCCCCACTGGGGGTCCGTGTTCACGGCGTTCTCTTGCATCTGAGAGAGATGGAGGCAGGACAGGGCGGCTGGGAAGCTTCCTGCAATGATGACAAGGGTGGAGGCCCCTCTCTAGGGAGATGGTGCTCTGGCCAGGAGTCAATGCAGGGGGGAGGGGAGTAGGGCGCCCTGATGTCCCTCAGCCACGGGGGCGTGAGAGCAGGGCTGGCGAGGTCTCAGGCCAGGTGGGAGGGCAGGGCTGGAGGCGGCGGTGGGTCGCTGGGTGGAAGCGTGAGTCTTCCAGAGGAGCCATTCGTGGGTGAGACCTCGCGTGCCAGGCCGTCGAGCCTGGACCTGCCCCTTACGTGTCTTGCTGAGACACCATCCATCAGGGAGCTGACTCAGAGCTGGAGCCAGGGGAGCAGCCATTCCAGAGACTTCCTTTGAGGGATGAGCAAAGTTGGCCCAGAGAGGAAGGGAGTGGCAGGGTCATAAATTTGGCAGGTGTGGGAGTGGGGAAAGGATGTGGTTACCCAGCCCTGCATCTCACCAGCCCCCCAATCTCTTACGCCCCCCCCCAGAGAGGTTCTAGGGCTGGTGGATATGATCGCCCTGGAGAACGGGGAGCTGGGGCCCCTTCTGCCCCCTGGCACCTTACGCAGCTTGGAAGATGAATGCGTCACAGATGTTAAGGTACCAGGACTTACTAGCATTGACGGTTAGGGGACTGGGGAGCTCACTGCTGGGTGGGAGGGGTCCCACCAGGTTTGGGGGTTCTCTCCCCTCCCCCTTTGCTATTTCCAGCTCCCTTTCCCCTTTTGGCTTTCTGAGCTCTGTCCCAAAGACGAAGAAATGTCTCTACGGATCACTTTTCTCTTGAGGTCTTTCGCGTACCCCAAGGTAGGCAGAGACGCAGAGGCCCCCTCCGAGTCTTAGAGCAGGAGCTCAGCTCACAGACCCAAAGACTCACTGAAAGACATCACAAGGGCGCAGGCGTCGCCGTGGGGAGCAGGGCTGACAGCCAAGCGTGACGCCCCCCACCCCAGGCCTGCTGGCGTTAACCCCGTGCTTGGGGAGGGGGTTCTTCTCCATGTCAGTCCTTCCTCAAGAATCAGAATCTGTGCGCCCTGAGAGCCCAGAACCCTAGAACTGGACCGTCTGAATTCTCAGGCTCACTGTAGGCAACTGTGGACCAGAGAGCCAGAGCTGTGGAAGCCCCAGGCTCCCAGGTGCTTGGAATTCTTGATTTCAATTCTTAGAATTCTTGAGTCACGTTCTTGAACCTGAGAATCTCGAACTACCAGGTGGTCAAAAAGCCATGACGTATTTCTTCTGTTTTTCAAGCAAAAATGCGTCACGACTCTCTGACGACCTAGTGAGGGTGTTGCAGAGGCTGCGATCCCCCAGTGAGAGATAACAGGCCCTGACACAGCCCCTCTGGCTCTTAGATGCAGGAGGCGGAAAGTCACAGACTCAATGTAAAGCTCCAGCCGCAGGCTTTGCAAAGGAAGGGCCTGGGAGGTTTTCCTGGTCCAGCCTCGTCTCCAGCAGGACTCAGGCTATGGGGACGATCAGGGCTAGAGAAAGGGGGACAGTGGCACCCCAGCAGCCCCCCACTCTCTCTTCCACCTCCTCTTTCCAGGCTCAGACACGGGCAGCGCTGCTCAGGGTGCTACAGGAGGATGAGGAGCTCTGGGGGGGCACGGAGGACACACACAGCAGCCTGGCCCAGGATGTGTGCGAGGTAGAGGGCAGAGAGGGGGAAGGGGGCCACTGGACAGGGTGGGGAAGCGGGACCCCACCCCTCCTCACCCCTTATCATTCTGGATCATGCAGCTCCTGGAAGAGCACACAGAGCGAGCACCCCGCATCGGCCAGGAGTTCGGGGAGCGGATGGCCTACTGCTGCCTGGGGGGGCTGGCAGAGTTCCTGCAGAGGTATGGTGGCTGGGGCAGGGTGCAGGTGGGGGGCAGGGCGCAGGTGGGGGGCAGACGTCAGGACCCGATGGAGAGGCGAGACGACAGCGAGTTGAGTATGGAGGGACAGGGGTGCTTAAGTGGGGCTCACAGGCCTTGCTGGCTGGTGCCCACCTGCCATCCCCCTCTCCTCCCTCCTCCTTCTAGCTTCCAGCAGCGCGTGGAGCGATTTCATGAGAACCCAGCGGTCCGGGAACTGCCACCCGAAATCTACATCAGCAGGACCATCTACCTGGTCAACTGCGGGCCCCCCCTGAGGTGAGAGACCCCCTGAGGTGGGAGCCCTGCAGTGTGAGGGAGAAGGCCGATTCGGGCTGACAAGCCCGCGGGGGTGCTTGGTCCTGGTGGAAACTGCAGGCCTAGCCCAGAGAGGCATGGCAAGCATTAAACCTGGGGGCCCTAGGAGAAGCCCAGCATCACCCAGGACGAGGACGGGGTTTTCAGCACCTGGCGCATTAGAATCAGAGTGACCAGACCCGAGAACTCTAAGGATTGCAGATTTTTTTTTGCCTTTTCATCTTACTTTCCATTTCTATTCACTTGATTTGGATTGCATTTTTTTTAAGATTTATTTATTTATGCATACAAGAGCTGGGGCACAGGCCAGAGTCCAGGGAGGTGAGAGGATTCACCAGACACAGTGGGGAGCAGAACAGGCAGACTGACAGAAACACTGCTGAGGGGAGCAGCGGGCGAGGCAGGAGAGGTCTGCTACCCCATGTGGGTCCCCTCCCTGGCTGGCAGCAGGGATCAAACTCGTGCTGCAGTGGCTGTTTGCTTCATAGTGCATTGTTTAACCCACTGCGCCACCAGGGAGGCCCTGGATTACATTTTTTAACTGGGTGACGCATTCACATGGCTTAACACGCAAGATACAACAGAGTAGACCCCACACCTCTCCCCAACTTCCAGCCCATCAGTCATTGCTCCTCTGGCCCATATCTTTGCAGCAGCATCTACCTCATTTAAATGCACGCAGATCTGTATATGTGCATCATGCATATGCATCGGTATATGCATATATGAATATATGCATATGCATACATACGCGTGCACATTCTGTTCAGATGCGCGGTCCACATACACAACTATATTAAGTTATGTGCATAGATGTGATCGTTTCCTTTTTGTTTTAAAGTATTTTAAGAAGATTTTTATTTATTTATGCATAGAAGAGCTGGGGTGCAGGCCAGATGTGCAGGGGGTAGAGGGGAGAGGATTCACAAGAGACAGAGCGGGGAGCAGAACAGGCAGATGGACTGATGCACCCTGCTGAGGGGAGCAGCGGGCGAGGCAGGAGAGGCCTGTGGTGCCCTGTGGGTCAGCTCCCTGGCTGGGGATTGAACTCGTGCCATAGCGATGACAGTGCTGAGATCGAACCCCTGGGCCACCAGGGAGGTGCTTCCTTCCTTCTCATTTTAAAACAAACAGGAGACTAGCGTACACGCTGCTCTTGTCCCTTTAACGTCTCGGGGGCTTTCTGGTGACCGTCAAGAGCTGCTGCCTTCCTTCTCCGGATCTGAGTGGTTTGTCTCATCGGTCCCCAGGGATGGAGCAGGCTCCGTCCTGTCAGCCCCACAGCGTGGGACGCAGAGACACACACACCCCTGGGGGAGCCGGAGACCTGGGTAGAAAGTGCCTACAGCCCGAGGCTCCTTCAGCAAGGGAGGGCCACGTGCTGTCAGCAGGACCAGGAGCAGGCGAGAAGGGGGGACTAGCTGTTCAGGATCAGACTTTCAGAATGGCGGCCACCCCAGTCTCTCCCAGAAGACACCAGAGACCCCGTCCGTACCCCCCACACCACGCCCCAGACAGCCCTGATAATTCTCAGCTTCCAGAGCCCTGCCTCGCACCCCAGCTGGCCCATCACCCCATGCGCACGAGACTGGGTCTATTGATGGGGAGAGAAGTCCAGGCATGGAGCTGGACACTGGGGCTCCTTGACTCTCGGCCCTCTGATGTCCACAGGGCTCTGGCTGAGCGCCTCGCCCGGGTGGGGCCCCCAGAAAGTGAGCCGGCCCGGGAAGCAGCAGCCAGCGCGCTGGACCGAGTGACGCGGCTCTGCCACCGCGTCTTGGCCGACCTGCTGTTCCAGGAGCTACAGGTATGTGTGGCCGGGAGCTGGGGGGAGCCCGTGCCCAGAGTGGGGAGCCTGCCCCCCACCCCACAGTTCTTTCAACCCGTGACTCAGTGCTCGGCGAGCAGGCACCATGGGGAATGATGGCCACTTGTGGGCTGTTTGGGGGGGTGAGGGATGCAGGAAGGAAGAGGTGGGAAGTTATAGTCAAGGGGTGCATTGGAAGGAGGGGCCAAAGACTGGGTGGAGCCCTTCCCCACGGAGGTCCCCCAATTCCCTGCCCAGCCTGTCCTGGGCTCTGGGGAGGGCGGATGGGAGCACTGGGAAGGCGACAGAGAGGCGTGTGTCCCGGTTGTCACGCAAGCCCAACCGTGTTGTACAGCAGACTCTGTCCCCCTGTGGCTTCCAGCTCACTCAGAGCAAGAGCCAAAGGCCTTGCCCCGGCCCCCAAGGCTCCCCAGGATGGATCCGCCCTTTCCTGCCCTGTTTTCTTCTCTTCCCGCTTTCCCCCTTGTTACTCCACCTTCGCTCCTCCACCTCAGGACCTTTGCACGTGCTATGTCCACTGTTTGGACTCTTCCCTCCCATAGGCCTCTCTCACCTCTTCTGCATTTAGACTCAGATGTCACCTTCTCAGTGAGGACCCCCCCAACTGCTTACTTAACATAGAAGTGCCTGAGACCCCCCCCTCCTTGCCATGCTTATCGCCAAAGCACGCCCCTGCCACCTGCCCTGCTGTCTCCTTAAAAGAGAATCCTGTCTCCTCTCTCTGGAATGTCAGCGCTCAAAGGCAGGGATTTGTTGGCATGTTTCTAAATTCACTTCTTATTATGGAAAATTTCAAACGCACTGAAATGGAGGCAGAGTGACAGGATGACTCCTGGCAGAGCGGCTCTAGCCAGTACCCAGCCCTGGCCAGTCTACGCATCTCCCCCACCCCCAGCCCACTGGATTCTTCTAGAGCAGAGTCCTGACATCCTATCCTCATCCATCAACACTTCAGCCTGCATCTCCAAAAGATAAGGAATCTGTTTCAAACAAACAGAACCACCCTGCCACTTTCATACACAACACAGGGAGCCATAATTCCTCGGTATCATCAATATCACAGTCCACTGACATGTTTTAATTATTAGCAAGACTGGGCGTATGATCTGTCTCCTTCTGTGTTATGTCCCTGAGCATTCTCTGATATGTCCCCCGTGATCCACCTGGGCTGGGCCAGCGGAAGGGCTCAGAATGTTTGTTGAATGACTAAATGACAAATACATGGACCTAAGTGAGTGGGGGAGCAGAGCATGGGATGAAGAAGATAGTTTCTGCTCCAGGCCTGGCTGTCTGCTTCCAGGCAGCGGGACCTTGGGCGAGGTGCTTGCCCGCTCAGGGTCTCGTTTGCTCATCTGGGCAATGGGCACAGGTACCCCAGGCTTCTCAGGGGGCCGTGAAGAAGCAATGGGACCACAGACCTGGGCGCGGCCACCATTACCTTACAGATGTAGACTGTACAGCAACAGCAACGTGTGAGCCCGACGCTGGGCTGGGGCGTGAGCTCGTTTAATTTCCATTCATTTTCAACAAAAGCCCCCACTTTGGAAGTTCACAAAACTGGGTGTCTGTGGGAATGAGAGAGCAAGAAGGGGGTGCTGCCAAGTGGGATAGGCACCGGTTCAGACTCCCATGGACGGGAACCCCATCTGTGCCCAGACGTCTCATCTCAGGGCCGGACCACTGCCCAGCCCCTCCAGGATGTCCTCCAGGGGCCGCCTCCCTTCCCCGAAATGGCCACGTACTTGATTCTGTGCACTGACCACTTGGATTCTCTGACCCCCCTCCTGACCCCCTTTCTTCCTCTTCTTTCCCCCCTTTTCTCCTTCCAGCTTCCCCTCCCTGACCTCCTCACTCTTGCTCAAAACCTGTCATGGCTCACAGCATCCTGAGGACAAAGTTGGGGCTCTTCACACAGCTCCAGCAGGCCCTTCATGTTCTTCCCACCCACCCCCATCAGCCCCATCTCTCACCCCAATCACTAGTTCCAGCTGCAGGGGCTGCGGAGCCGGGCAGCCCCCCAGACACCTGCTCCCTTACAAGGGCCCAAACTTGGTTTAATGCTCTGCTGTCACTGGGGCCAAGCTCCCACCCAGTATTTTTGCACAAAGCTGCTAGACTTGCATTTTGCACGCGGCAGGTGAATTCTACAGATCACTTTGTCAGCCATGCTGACCTTTCTCTGACTAGCAAGCCCACCTGAAATCGGCACCTTCTTCACATTAATTCTTCCTGCTTCTGGTATAGCACCTCAGCTCTGGTGCCCACTCCTCCAGGAAGCCCTCCATGACTATGCTAACTCAGGCTTCCAAACCACTGCCTGCCCACTCTACCTGAGGAGCCATTTGTTTCCCCGTGTAGACTGTGAGCCCCAGGAAAAGAGGGCAGGCTGTGCCTCCAGCACCGCACAGCCCTGGTTCCACAAGGTTTTGTTACATGGACTGGTAAGTGAAGAAACGGGGTGGGCGGGAAGAGAGCTGTGGTCTTTTCCCCTTTCTGTCCCACCCAGCCGCACTTCAACAAGCTGATGCGCAGGAAGTGGCTAAACAGCACAGAGGCTTTGGACAGCATCGTGGGCACGCTGGGCGCGCAGGCCCTGGCACTGCGGAGGATGCAAGATGAGCCTTACCAGGTGCGCAGGGGGAGGGTGGGGGAGCAATAGTGACTGGCTGGGAGCAGCAGTGGCAGGGTGAGATGGGCCTACATAGGATGTGCTGCGTCTGGGGCGCACCCTGGGTTGCTAGCGTGTTGGGCGGGGTGCAGACTGCTTTGGGACCCATGGGAGATGGAGCCCCGGAGAACGAGGCGAAGCCCGGGATGGAGCACCCTTTGAGGGTGAGCGGGGTTGTCCACGTACTGATGAGAGGACAGAGGAAGGTGCCATCAGATAGGACAAGCCTTGCCGCTAGGGACTCTGGGGGCTGGGGGCTAGGGGAGGGAGTTTCACTGGCCGCTCACGCCCTCGCGTCTCCCGTCCCATCCGCAGGCGCTGGTGGCCGAGCTGCACCGGCGGGCGCTGGTGGAGTACGTGCGGCCGCTGCTCCGCGGGCGCCTGCGCTGCCGCTCCGCACGGACCCGCAGCCGCATGGCCGGGAGGCTCCGCGAGGACGCGGCGCAGCTGCAGAGGCTGTTCCGGCGTCTGGTTAGTGCGGCCCGGGGCGGGGGTCTGGGAAACCGCGGGAAACCGAGGCTGGCGAGAATGCCCAGACTCCGCAGGCGCCGGCAGGGGTTTCAAATGTGACCCTCTTCCCAGTGTCAGTCCAGGGGACCATTCGCGTCCTCGGCTCTGCGCGCAAAGATCGGTGATCTCACGCCGCGCTCGGAGCTCGCTTCTGGGGGCTCCCCCGAGCGGCAGACGGAGTCGGGAGTCCTCCAGGATCGTGGGGTTAGCTCAGTTCGTTTCTGGCGCAGGCTGCGCGCCCTCCCTGGCTCGGAGAGAACGCGCTAAGCAGCAGCTGTGCCCATGAGCACAGACAGAAAGAAGCCCGGGGCACCCGAAATTTAGACTCGCAGCGCCCCGATCCAGGATCCCAGGATCCCCAAAGGGCATTCGTGCCCAGTGGTAACCGGCAGGCCCGGAAGCTCAGTCAGCGCTGCGCCGGGAGTGTCCAGCTTGGAGTCCCTGGAATGTTTCTCGCTTTTTGTTTTTGTTGTTGCATGTGCGAGGGATGGGGTGGAGGATAACGTCAGATCCACGCAGTTGTAGCAAAACAAAGAGCGCAGAAAGCGCTCTTATCCCGGCACGCCGGTCGTCCTCCCCCGTGTGCACGCCGGTCGTCCTCCCCCGTGTGCACGCCGGTCGTCCTCCCCCGTGTGCACGCCGGTCGTCCTCCCCCGTGTGCATGCCGGTCGTCCTCCCCCGTGGTGATACTTTACGGACTTGGGCTAAGTGTTGAGGGGGTGTCGGGGAGCCCCAAATCACCTGCAAAACAGGCAGTAGCTGATACAGTGGGTTTTTCTTCGCATTTCCAAAGGTGCGGGATAACGGCTGGCCACATTCAGTCTCTGATTTATTTACGTGGGGAGGAAACTGAGGCCAGGAGGGGCGGGGCCTTGCGAGCCTGTGGTCCTGGGAGGAGGCCTGGGGGGAGAGGGTGAGCCCCGCCCGCCTCTCCCTGCAGGAGTCGCAGGCCACGTGGCTGGACGCCTTGGTGCCCCACTTGGCGGAAGTCCTGCAGCTAGAAGACACGCCCAGCATCCAGGTGGAGGTGGGGGTGCTGGTGCGGGACTACCCAGACATCAGGTGAGAGCCTCCCCACCCGCCTGGCAGCTCCCCGCTCGTGGCGGCCAGCCCGAGCTCTCCCGGGGGGGCCCTGGCATCCGTCCTTGCGTTTCCTGCCCCTTGAGCGAGGGCGGGAGGCGGCGAGCGTGTCTGACGGCCGTTTCCTGCTGGAAGCAGGGCATTATTAATACAGTTTCCCTCCTTCTCCTGCCGCCGCCGCGCCAGGGCTCTCAAACAAACAGGCAGTCACAGGAAGCCCAGGGCAGGGGGGCGCGGGCGCCGAGGCAGGAAGGGCCGGCCCAACAGGGGGAGTCGCTGGGGACTGGGGACAGCACAGGCACATGGGCGCACACGCACTGGGCCGGTGCCAGATGTTGTTCCCACCCTGGTGGGCCATTTCCTTTCTGAATGTCCCTCTCTGCGCCTCAGTTTCCTCTTCTGCTCCACGGGGATAACAAGGCTCTTTCCCTAGAGTTATGGGGGTGTCACCATCCATCACCAATGGTGATGCGGTAAACGCCAGTTATTGCTTACGGTGCCCTTATGTCGTACCCCAGCTAGCATCTTACACATCCAGCCTGTAAACCCAGCCTGCAGCAAAGGCTGTTCTAGAACAGCACGCCAGTCAAGGGCAGCGCTGTCAAGTGCTCGGCATCACCGATGGGAGGCGGGGCTGCAGGAGCTATCCCCAGTGCCACAGCTAGCACAAAGCCAGGGCTTAAGACAGTGACAGACCGACAGATGGACGGACAGACGGATGGACGCTGCCCACCTCACCCCACGGAACGTCAGAGGCAGAGGGGCTAATGCAGGGCGTGCCGGCCGGACGGACACAGAGCGTTCATAGGCAGAGGGACAAGCACACACAAGTGCGGAGAGAGGCACCCTTGGGTCTGGGTTCCAGGGGGAGGGGGAGGGTCCCGGAGCTGATGCGGGATGGATGCGTCTGGCTCTGGGCTGCGAGGCTCTTGTCCTCGGAAAGGCGCACAGAGCCCGGGACTCCATGATTGAGGTTTCTGGACTTGAATCTGAACTTGGCTATGGAGTTCAGTGAGAGAGAGGTCAGCTGGGCTGGGAGAAACTGTTTCAAAGCCAATGCTGGGGTTCTTGAACAACAGTTTGGACAAAAGTGATGATCCCAGCCACAGGGTGTGGGAAGATAAAGACGCTGAACTGGGGTGAAGGGCATGGAGCTCTGTTTGAAAGAAGATTCTGGATGGATGTTGGGCTCAGGCTCTTGAGTTGAAATAGGGGGTCCAGGTTCTGGAGCCGAGTTTTGGAGTAAGTGATATAGAGCTGAGGTGGGAGTGAAGGAGAAGATTCCGTGGTGCTGGATTTGGGAGTGAGGGCTGTAGACTGGAGCTGGTTTCGAGTGTGAAGTTTCTAATTGGAGTGAGGGTCTCCAAGGTGGGGTTCTGTACTGGAGTATAATTTTGATGGCTGGTACCGTGATTCTGAGAATGGGTTGGGAGTGAATTGGGGGGTGAAGGTTCTAGAAAGGCACCTGGTTGAGCGGTCTCGAGCTTTGGCTGGGGCCTCTGGCACTGCAGTGGTGAAGTTCCCAACCTAGCCTGGGGTGAGGTGAGAGTTGGGAGGGGAATGTGGGTGAACACTTGGGGCTCAGTGTGAGTGGTGATAGTGGTGTTGCTGGAGATACAGAGATGGTTCACTGGAGCCCAGAGCTCAGTTAAACAGGCATGCTGGCACCAAGGTGGAAATTCAGGAGCTAAACTAGCTGCGCTCAGAGTGGTCAGTTACTTTAATCAGGACCTGAGACCAGGGTGATAAGGAGGATTCTGTGCTGGGTTTGGAGGGGAGGGTTCTGGAATCGATCCGAGTAGAAAGTGGAATTCTAGAATGGGACTGGCGGGCTGGTGAGCCATCTGGGGGCCTAGTGTAGGGAGAAATCTGGTGAGAGGGAAGGGTTTGGAGGTTACTGAGGAGAGTTATCTAGGGGACTGAGGGTGATCTATCGAGACTGGGGAACAGGGAGCTTGACGGAGCCTGGGGTAAAGGTGATATCTGGGCGGGCTGGGAGAGCTGGGGCGCTGGGAGAGGAGGGATCTGAGGAGACTGGGTACAAGAGAGAGACGTCTGGAAGGGAGCAGAGGGACTGGGGGGCTCAGGCAGGTTTAGGCCAGTGGGGTCAGGGTGGGCAAGTGCATCTGTTCCCTCCCCCCAGGCGGAAGCACGTGGCGGCGCTCCTGGACATCCGCGGCCTGCGGAACACGGCGGCTCGCCACGAGATCCTGGCTGTGGCCAGAGACCTGGAGCTGTCTGAGGGGGCTGCCCTGTGCCCCCCTCGGGACAGGGCCTTCTTTGCTGACATCCCCGTGCCCCGCCCACCTTTCTGCCTGGGACTCCCGCTCCTCCTGGGCCGCCTGCCCCTCTCCCGGCTGGCCAGGCCTGGTTTGGCCTGTCTGCCCCGGCCTCGGCCTCGGCCTCCATCGAGGCCCCGGGCACAATGCTGACACTCTCTCCTGCCCTCTGCCCTATGCCCCCATCTTGCTGCTGACAAACTGTCCTCCTGTACAGCCCCGACTCCTGGCTCCCTGCCCAGGGCCACCGAACCCTGGGATGGAAAGAGCCTTCGGGGTCTCCATACTCAGCCTCAAATCCCTGTGCGGAAGAAAAACAAGCCAGAGGGAGCAAGGACTCCCCCAAGGCCATGAAGCAGGTTCCCAGCCCTCCTCCCCAGCCCAGCCTGTGGTGAGCTGAGTTCTGGAAGACTCTACAGAAATATCCCAGGCTGCCCCCCACCCCCGCCCTTTCCCCTCACCTCAAGGTCTGGCCCAAATCCAATGTATTAAGGAATGTACGATACTTAGAATAAAGAGGTTTCTATTTAACACAAGGAAGGGCTGAGTCCCCAGTGTGTGGGGGAGGAAGGACAGGGGGCAGGGCCCAGGGCCAAGGGCTTCTCACACGCCCAAGGACGGGCCAGGGTCCAACTCTCGGGCAGCGCAGTAGAGGCTGAGGGCGGCTCCGCAGGCCCGGGCTGCCCCATGGACCCTGAGTCCCAAGGTGGCGTGACCGCGGCGGCCCTCGGTCACTGAACCGGGGCCCCTCGATCTGTCAATGCCAAGCGCCTGTCCTTCGGCACTGGGCCTGGCACTTCCACCTTGGCACGCGTGCCCCATCCATCCTTGGCCGGGAAGCTGTGTCAGGAGAGGAAGGAGGTTGGGGGCAGGGCGGGCAGCATCCAGGACGCCCTCCTGGGTTGACGCAGGAAAATCTCAGGGTGAGAAAAATTCCAGCCTCTCACCCCCAGCCCCGCTGCCGGATCCTGGTCCCCACAGAGACCTTGAGGTCATCTCCCTGCTGACCCCTGCCCCTCCGGCCCGGCTGGACAGTCATGATGGATGCTTCCTGGCGTGTTTTTATGCTTTTTTTTTTTTTTTTCTCTCCTGAGAAATCGGAAGGAGGAGGCAGCCAGGGGTCAGCGCTGGGGCCGGGGTTGGAACCTCACGCACGTTTGAACTCGGGCCTCTTGGCGCCCCAGGGCTGGGTGACCCCCAGCTGGGAAGTCCTTCTCTGTTCCTGTTTCTGTTCCTCTCTGGGGAACTGCTTGACTCTTCTGGGCCCAGGATAAGGTGAGAAGCCCAGGTGATGCCTCCTCGCTTTAACCCCCGAAAGGACACTTCCCATGCCACAGACACGCGAGGGAGGAGCTGAGGCACCACGGGCAGGCTGCGTTCTGTGCGCGGCTAACTAGAGACGCACTCGCTGCGGCACCCCTCAGCTGCGGCACCCCTCTCCAAAGTTACCTTGCTGAAATAAAACGCACACAGCAGCTGCCCGGCCTAGGAAGTGTCGGGTTGAGTAGGTCTTCGCCTGTTCAGGCTGCGTGACGCACAACCACCGGTCACATCTGCCATGCCATATCTTCGGCACTGCGGGTGCTCCAGCCCGCCAGCAGCTGTCTCCCGCCTCTTCTCCCAGTCACTGGCGGCCGCGGGTGCTCTGGTCCATGCGGTGCTGTCTGTCCCGGCCATTCCTGTGAACGGGATTCTGCAGTGTGTGGCCTGGGGGTGGCGCTGCACTGCCTGCTGACACGCCTGGGAGTGCGAGTGGGCTCGCCTCCGGGCACCCCGGGGTGCCAGGCTCTGTAACCACAGAGGGCCGCTCTCCGGAACTCATTCGCCTGTGCAGCTGCCCTTATGTCCCCTCTAAACCACCCCCTCCAGCCCCTGGCCCCCCCATTCCGTTCTTTGCTTTTCCAGGTCTATTTTAGCTCCTGCTGTAAATGAACTGGGGGGGGGGGGGGTCCTTATGANAGCCCCTGGCCCCCCCATTCCGTTCTTTGCTTTTCCAGGTCTATTTTAGCTCCTGCTGTAAATGAACTGGGGGGGGGGGGGGTCCTTCTGAAAGTGGCTCTGGGCCTCGTGTCCTCGGGGACCACCCCTCTTGGCACAAGTGGCAGGACGGCCTTCTTTAAGGCCGGGTTATAGCCCACTGTATACAGAGACCACCTTTCCTTTATCCATTTGGGGGGGCACTGAGTTGTTTCCCTATCTTGGCTACTGTGAATAAATACTAGGTCTTTTGTGTGTGGCTTCCTCCACGTAGCATCATCTTTCCAGATCCATCCACGCTGGAGGCATTTTTTTGTTGAGTAACATCCCTGGTATTCCATGGGACGGACTATTTGTTAACCGTATTTGTTTATCCAGGCATTTGTGCATGCCTGCGTCTCCTGGTGCACACTTACGTCTCTACGCCGTGCCCCATTTTCTTCTAGATCGCAAACATTTTCTCGGTCCCCTTCCCAGAAGCTCCGACTTCTCGGGGTCTCACTTTCCACTTCAGTGAAAAGGCGCAGAGCTCACTGCACGCCCAGCACCGTGCCCGAGGGGCCGCAGCGCTGGGGACAGGCCCAGACGTGGCAAGAACGCGACCCGGTCACCCACCCCGTGAGGGCCAACCCCACCGGCCCCAGCGGTCCGCGAGACCTCGCCAGGCGGGGCGGGGCCACGGCGGTCACGTGCAAGGAATTCCCACAGGTTCTGACCATTATCACAAGCGCACAGGAACCTGCGTGCACGCAGGGAGGCGCATTCAAACCCGAGGCACCTTTTCTGGTGGCGGCAGTGGGCGGTTCCGTCAGGCTGCACTGCGTGAGTCCGAAAGGCCATACCTGGCGCATCCGGGTGAGGAGGGACACATCCGGGTGAGGAGGGACGAGGATTAGGGGGGAGCACGGATTAGGCACCAGGTGCGGGGCAGGATGTGAGCACAGAGGCAGGGTCCCACCCGGATCCCACAGACTGCCGAGAGCTCTCAGCCAAGGAAGGCCCCAGGTCCTGTGAGGCGAGCTACACCGAGCAGCTGAGCCGCCCTCCCCACTGCCCTAGGGGGCGAGGGCTCTTACTGTCCCCAGGGCACCCAGTCCCAGGGTCACGAGTCACTCTGGTCACACAGCATGAAGTGGCCAATCAGCCCCAAACGGGGAGAAAAGATGAAGCCAGAGGGGAGGAAGCCAGAAGGGCCACGGCCATGGTCCTCCGTGAGAGAGAGGAGGGGTGGGTGCCCTTAGCCCCAGCTATGGTTGAGTTCACCCGACCAGGATAATTCACCCCCCAAATGTGGAGGTGCAGCTGGGACAAAAAGGCACCTGCCCAGAAGGTGCCTCTAAGGAGAAGAGGCTGGAGGATCTGCCCTACCCAGCAGTGGCCAACCCCCTCCCTGCCATTCCCCACCCTCCTTCACAGCTGGCGCCTCTCCCAGGCAGGCTGGTCACTTTGCATCCAGCCCTCTGCCTGAGGCAGTTGTGTCAAAGAGCCTGCATGTATGCTGGAGCCCCCAAAGGTGTGGAGGGAGAGAGCACGGTGCCCAGCACCTGCCCAACAAAGCCTCGGGCCCTTCAAGGGCAGGGGGTCCAAGCAGAGACCCTACTAAGCTCCCAGTGTGCGCAGATGCCTCAGCACCAACCTCTGCCCCCATGGGGCTTCCCTACCCTTCCGGGGCCTCCACACTCTGTAAATACCAGTCCCCCCAAAAAAGAACATAAACCCCAGTTGCCCTACCCCTCCCTGAGATGCATG
The DNA here is from genome assembly GCA_019455555.1 of Galemys pyrenaicus. Classification (NCBI taxonomy): domain Eukaryota; kingdom Metazoa; phylum Chordata; class Mammalia; order Eulipotyphla; family Talpidae; genus Galemys; species Galemys pyrenaicus. The sequence continues at coordinate 1,617,632 of JAGFMF010011711.1, forward strand.
CCACTCTCCTTTGAGTCTCTTCTTAGACCCTGTCCCTTCCTCCAGTCCCATGTCCTTCTCAGCCTCCCTGCTCCCCTCCTCTTCAAGGTCCTACTCCTTCGCGTGGTGCCAGAGCAAGTCCCATCTCTTGCTTGGATACTCTCTGAGCCACCAACCCTCACTCCTATTAATTTATCCATCTGTCCACCATGCATCCATCTTTCCAAGTTCATCCCCTGCCCTCATGCAGATGCTACCCTTATAGGATTAACAGTCCAGGACAGGGAGACATAGCTATCATCCACAGTCATTGTGATATATTGGGGGTGGGCTCAAGGAGCTGAAGGAAACCAAGGGGTGCATGGCCTTGCTAGGAGTCAGGGAGGGCTTCCTGGAGGAAATGACATCTGTGCTGAGATCGTGTCCTCACCTGGACACGGACATGGTTGCTGCCATTTACAATATCCCGGAGGCCCAAAGGAAGAAACAGAACCAATAAATCCACACACCCTCTCCCAGTCATGCCTGGCACGCCATGTTTAAGACACAGAGCAGATTGCAGGGAGGGGAGGAATTTAAACTACACACGTGCTTGAGCTCAGAAGCCCTGCTTCCAGGAATGCATGCTTTTGTGATATACACAGTGGTGCAAACATAAAACTTGAAGGAAGGAGAAAGTCTTCTGTACACCGTTCAAGGTAGCAAGGATGGAAGACAACACACAAATGATTAAACTGAGTTGGACAGAGCACCGGATGGGCGACGGGGCCTCATTTCTGAGAGGGATGTCTTCCCAGATACATGGGAAACAGCAAACTGCAGTACAGTGGCTCCACCTCAGCCAACACATCTATAATTTTCTCACTAGATAAAGACACAACCCAATTTGTACTCATGGTTATCTCAGGGGGATAGGATTAGAGGGAGAAAGGAGATTCCTGCCTTCAAATTCATAAGTGTTCTCTTTGGGGTTTAGTTTTTACTTTTTAGAGAGTGTCATAAATACACAAAAAAGGCATGTGGGTCTTTTGTGTAAAAGTGAAGGAATTCCCACAAGTGAACACACCTATGTCACCAACCCTGGTCAAGAAATAAACCTTTTGAAAACTGTGCACACAAAAGCTGGTAAAGGAATGTGTATAGATGCATTATTGTTACTTCTACATTTTGAAAGGACAGGTTAGGGCCTCCCTGGTGGTGCAGCGGGTTAAGCAACGCACTATGAAGCAAACCACAGCCACTGAAGCACAAGTTCGATCCCTGCTGCCAGCCAGAGAGGGGACCCACATGGCGCAGCAGACCTCTCCTCCTGTGCCTTCTGCTCCCCTCAGCAGTGTACTTCGGTTGATCTGCCTGTTCTGCTCCCCGCTCTCTGTGGTGAATCCTCTCACCCTCCCACACCTCTGGCCTGTACCCCAGTGCTTGTATGCATAAATAAATAAATCTTAAAAAAAAAAAGGACAGGTTAATTAGGAAAAGGAGGAAGAAAAAGAGGCACCTGCATTGTCATAGGGAAGCAGGAGAGCCACATCTTGTCAGTGAGACATTGCACTGACATGGCTGCATTATTTACAAAAGCCAGAAGGTGTGAACACCCTAAGTGGCCATCAACAGACAAATGGGTTGGCAAAATGTGGTCTAGTCATATTTTGGAATATTCGGCAGCCATAAAAATGAGGAAGCATTAATATCAGCTACCATATAACTCAAACAAACCTCGAAAATGCTGTGCTAAGTGAAAGAAGAGAGTTACGAAAGACTATATGACTGGATTCACGTGACGGAGAGATATCTACAGAAGCAGAAATTAGGTTAGTGTTTGTGTGTGGTGTGTGTGTGCATGTGTACACATATGTGCAGGAATAGCAAAATGGTAGCGTAAGTATATGGGGGTGGTTTTTAAGCTCATGAAAATATCCTAAAAGTGACTACTTAGTCTTTTTAGTTTTATGAACATATTAAAAAACATTGAATTTTATACTAAAAAAAAGAAAAACATGGGGCCTCCCTGGTGGTGCAGGGGTTAAAGTCTCAGCATTATCAAACTATGGCCAGCCACTGCAGCATGAGTTTGATCCCCCGCCAGGGAGCTGATCCACATGGTGCAGCAGACCTCTCCTGTCTCCCCACTGCTCCCCACTCTGTCTCTGGTGAATCCTCTCACCTCCCACACCTCTGGCCTATGCTCAGTTCTTGTATGTATAAATAAAAATAAATCTTTCAAAAAAAATGAGAATGGTATCCCACTTTATTTTTTTCGTAGAATGACTGCATGTAGGCTAGAGGTGCAGGGAGGGGGTGTTGGGGGGTGGTAAGATGATTCGCTAGAGAGAGTGGAGAGCAGAATAAGAGGACTGACAGAAATCCACTGCTGAGGGGAGCAGCAGGCAAGACAGGAGAGGTCTGCTGCGCCATGTGGGTCAGCTCCCTGGCCGGGGATTGAACTCAGGCCATAGCAGTGACAGCACTGAGACTTAGGCCACTAGGAGGCCCAAGCTGTTGGCCTTTGAATGAATTACTGTGCTCCTTACCCCAGAGACATTAAATACCTGCATCAAATACCTCATTAAATACCTGCCCTGCAAATATGTGCTTCAGTTTGGGGCAGGCCTTAATTGTTCTGATGTTGCCTGTGGAAGAGCAAATGTTTTCCATTTTAAAGAACCCAACTGCATTGCGATTCTTCTTTTAGGATTGATGCTTTTCCTGTTCTAAGAGATCGTGGCCTCTCCCAAGCATGCATATATTTTATCCTTTGGTTTCTTCCAGCTGGTTTTATAGTTTTAGAGTTTATGTTTAGGTCTATGGTGTACTTTGTGCTCGTCTGTGCACAAGGCATGCGTTGGCATGTCCGTGTAGATGTCCAGGTGTTCTGGAACCATTTATTGAAAAGACGATCTTTTCCTCCCATAGAACTAGTGTAATTGACAGAAAACCTATTGTGGATCTAATTTTTCTTTTTTCACTGGAGGCAGCAATGCTGCTTGTGCTTAGAAGTATAGGCTCTCCCCTTTCAGCTGCTGTTACTACACCACCCCCACCAACCAACACCCATAGTCACCCCCATACTTTGGCCTCGCACTCCAACCCCCAGCCATAGTTCTATAGACAGCTTTCAAGGGTTAGTTCTTAGTTTGGTTTCTGCATATTCCACCTCTAAGTGATACCATCCTGTGCCTGTCTTTCTCCTCGACTTACTTCGCTTGGCATTGCCCCCCCAGCTCCACCCTGCGCTGCAAGAGCTTATCATGTCTGATCGCTGAATAGTGTTATTGTATACACCACACCTTCCTGGTCCACTCGTATTCGGGCACTTCGATTGTTTCCATAGCTCGGCCATTGTAAACAGCACTGCCATGAACAAGGGGGTGTACGTTTCCTTCAAATGAGTGTTTTTTGTATTCTTCGGGCACCTAGCTATGGGGCCGCTGGGCCACATGGCAGACCCATTTTTAATCTTCCGAGAAACCGCCATACTGTTTTCCACAGGGGCTCCACTAGTTCACCTTCCCACCCACAGGGTAGGAGGGCTCCTTTTTAACGGTGGTTCTATTTTCAAAGTCTCTATTCTGTTCCTATGACATCTGTCTTTATACCAATACCAGTCTGTCTTGATTACTGCTTTAGAGAACTTCTTGAAGTCAAGTAGTTTTTCTCTGATCTTTCTATAGAAGGATTTATATAAAATTCTACAGAAACTTTTGGATCAGGGCCTCCCTGGTGGCCTACGGGTTAGTTTCAGCGCCACGGCCCTCAGCTGCCTGAGTTCAATCCCTCCCAGGGAGTGACCCACATGGCACAGCAGACCTCTCCTGTCTTCCCGCTGCTCCCCTCAGCAGTGTGTTTCAGTGGATCTGCCTGTTCTGCTCCCCACTCTGTCCCTGGTGAATCCTCTCACCCCCCCACCCTGCACCTCTGGCCTGTACCCCAGTTCTTGTACACATAAATAGATCTTGAAAAAAATATTTAAAAAAAACAACAACTGTGTACAGTTTTAACTTGAACTTAGCCCAGACTGCCTTCAAGCGACTTACTACCATTTCCCAGGTGATAGAGAAATTCCTCAAAGTCTATTTGCATTTCTCCCCTCCCAATTTTGTGATCCTGTTGCCATGTATTTCACTTTTGGGTATAAGTGCCATGACATATGGTAATTAATTTTGTTTGAAACTGCTGATTTTCTTTTGAAGAGGTTTGAATAATCAGCAAAACAGCTTGTATATTTACCCACATAGCTTTCCATCTCTGGTGATCATCATTCCTTTGTGTGGTTCCAGATTTCCATCTGGTATCTTTTCCCTTCTGTCTAAAGGGCTTTCTGTAACATTTCCTGTTGTGTGGGTCTGCGGGTGATAAAGTCTTTTTTTTTTTTTTTTTTTTTAATTGTGGTAATGTCAGCTTCTGCCCCCTCCCTGCCAGCAGCACAGAGGGATTTGGCAGAGCAGCCCTAGGTGGGCCGGGGGCTGGTACCTTAGCTGCTCTGTGCATTGCTATCCTGGAGAGGGACCCATGGAAAGTGACCTCTGTCAATCACGAGAGAGATTTCATGATGCCCTTTGCCCAGGGAATATTCTCTCAGCACCTCCACCTCCTCCTCCTCAGGCAGGCCCAGTGCTGGGAGATGCTGGGGCTTATCCAGAGCTCACCTTGACCTCAGTCCTTGTAGCCCAGCCTCACCGGTGGGCCACAGACCTCATGCTGCAGTTCACAATCATTCGAGAGTCCCTGGAGAAGAAAATGGAAGCAGCCTCTCCTTGCCTTCCCCAGCCAACTCCCAATTCCCACCTTATCTTATTTCCCAGCTCACTTTTCTTTTAACAAGGCACACTTTTTTTTCAAGTAGCACCTACTAGAATTGAAAATGCACATACCCTTTGACCCATCAAGTGCACTTCCGGAAATTTATTACTTCCCAAGATACTCACATGTGGGAAATGAATGTGTCCAAAGATATTCACTGCAACACTATTTGCAGTCGCACATAATAGGAAACAGCCTGAATGCTCATCAATAGCGGTGCCCGCCCAGTGAAGGTCTGCAGCTGCGCTCCTCAGGAAGAGCCCAAGGCTCACGACTGCAGCGAGGGCAAGTCAGAACCGTGGGCCGCCTGCTACCGAGATCGAGACCACATGTATGTGCTGCTCTGCGCACAGAGGGGAAAACTCCCACATCTGAAATCAGGGATCATTTTTTGGGAATGGAGTTGGGGGGAGAAGGGACATTTTTCACCTTCATTTCAGATCAGGAAATTTTCTTTTTTCTTTAAAGATTTTATTTATTGGTAGAATAACTGGGGTACAGGCCAGAGGTGCAGGGGATGAGAGGATTCACCAGAGACAGAGTGGGGAACAGAACAAACAGATCTACTAAAATCCACTGCTGAGGGGAGCAGCGGGGAGACAGGAGAGGTCTGCTGCGCCCTGTGGGTCAGCTCCCTGGTCTAGATGGAACTCAAACCATCAAGGCGACAGTGCTGAGATTTAACCCTTAGGCCACCAGGGAGGCCCTGGTCAGGAAATAGTCTATAACAGTATACCCAACACTCACCAAAGCACATAAATCTCTAGTATAAAATAGGAACCCAAAGGACCTCCCTGGATGTGCAAGGGTTAAGTTACAGCACTATGAAGCTCTCCACAGCCACTGCAGCAAGAGTTCAATCCCCGCCCACGGAGGGGACCCACATGGCGCAGCAGACCTCTCCTGTCTCCCCGCTGCTCCCCTCAACAGTGTATTTTAGTGTATCTGCCTGTTCTGCTCCCCACTCTGTCTCTGGTAAATCATCTCACCCCCGTACCTCTGGCCAGCACCCCAGTTCTTCTACATACACAAAAAGAATTGAGGTTACTAGATGGAAACAAGGGGGGAGGATGTCCAGTGAATCAGGGCCTAAAGGATGTTGGGTGCTTTGGCTGAGGGTATGATGTGGGCACACGTCGGAGGAGGTGTGAACCTATCTCCCTAAATCATACACAGTGTTGTAAACCAATGTTACCGCAATTAAAAAAAAAATGAAAAATCTTTCCCAATCGCAATTATGTGAAGTCATGGCCTTATTGTGGTCATCATTTCACAATACTTATGAAAATTAAGTCATCATGTTTTATACCTGAAACTTACACAGTGTTACATATGTCACATATTTCTTTTTTTTTTTAAAGATTTATTTATTTATGCATACAAGCACTGGGGTACAGGCCAGAGGTGTGGGGGGGGGGCGGGTGAGAGGATTCACCACAGAGTGGGGAGCAGAACAGGCAGATCAATGGAATTACACTGCTGAGGGGAGCAGGGGCACAGCAAGAGAGGTCTGCCGCGCCATGTGGGTCGCCTCCCTGGCCGGCAGCAGGGATCGAACTTGTGCTGCAGTGGCTGCGGTTTGCTTCATAGTGTGTTGCTTAACCCACTGCGCCACCAGGGAGGCCCATG
>JAGFMF010011711.1:1624279-1688822 GCA_019455555.1 Galemys pyrenaicus
TCTGCTCCCCTCCCTCTGTGGTGAATCCTCTCACCGCCCCCCCCCCCCAACACCTCTGGCCTGTACCCAGTGTTTGTATGCATAAATAAATAAATCTTTTTTTAAAAAAAGACATTCTTATACGTTATCTAAAAGGTTTTATGTTTCACAATCTGACTCCATATTTAGAGCTACAGTCCAAAGGGAAATAAGGACAATGAATGATGTCTAAAGTGCGAGTCCAATAAAGAGGGCAGTTACGAAAAGGAACCTAACAGACATTGCTGCTGAAAAGCAGAGTAACTGAAGTGAAAAGTTCACCAGGAGGGAGGGATTCAACAGTACCCCCAGCACCCCCGCTCCAAGAGCACGGAACACTCCACTCTAAAATGCACAGAGAATCTCAGGGACCCCGAATGCCACCCTAACCCCCCCATCTACCATTTCCATTTCTGGCATATGCCTCAAATAATTAAAAGCAGAGACGCAAACATTTGCACGCCATGTTCAGAGCAGCCTCACTCACAACAGCCGGGCAGAAACCACACAGGTGTCCCTCAGAGGATGAGAGCAGACACACAAATGTGGTCTGTACAGGCCACGGAACATTCTTCAGCCTCACCAAGGCAGGGAATGGTGACGTGCTACCGCATGGAAGAACGATGTGGTACCACCTTGAAAACTGGTAAGTGAAGTAAGCCAGGTACCAAAGTCCCGACCCTGCGTGATGGTTTCATGACGTGAATGTCCACCAAACTGGACACTTAAATGCAGTTAAGTGTCCACAATTAAAAATGAAGGAGGGAGCCTTCCTGGTGGCGCAAGGGGTTAAGTCTCAGTATCATGAAGCTATCGGCAGCCACTGCAGCATGAGTTCAATCCCCAGCCAGGGAGCTGACCCACATGGCACAGCAGACCTCTCCTGTCTCCCCGCTGCTCCCCTCAGCAGTGTATTCCAGTAGATCCACCTGTTTTGCTCCCCACTCTGTCTCTGGTGAATCCTCTTCACCCCCCACACCTCTGGCCTGCACGCCAGTTCTTTTTTTTTTTAAGATTTATTTATGCACACAAGAACTAGGGTACAGACCAGAGATGTGGTGGGTGAGAGGATCCACCAGAGACAGAGTGGGGAACAGAAAAGGCAGGTTAACTTGAAATACACTGCTGAGGGGAGCAGTGGGCAAGGCAGGAGAGATCTGCCATACCATGTCCCCTCCCTGGAGATCCCCTCCCAGGCCGGCGGCAGGGAGTGGCTGCAGTTTGCTTCATAGTGCGTTGCTTAACCCACTGCACCACCAAAAGGCCCCTGCACCCCAGTTCTTCTATACATAAATGAATAAAAATAAATCTTAAAAAAAAAAAAAAGATTTCGAAAACCACACACCCCAAATGGCAGATACTGACTTTCCCATGTGGGAAATTGCCCCTCAAAATTAGCACCAGTGAACATAAGAGACAGAACCGGACTTAACTGGAACAGCTGCACCTGTGGAGCACTGCAAAAGGGCACCCCAACAACAGGACCTCCTTCTGGTCCTGGATCTCACAGATCTGCCCCTTTCAAGCAGTTTTCCAGCGGGAGGCAATAGACTCCCTCGTCCTAACAGGACTCGTCCTGCGCGGGTTTCCCGACAGAGGGCGGTAGTGGTAGAGGAAGGCGCGAGCGCCGCGGCCACGGTTTCACTCACTTTGCAGAAGTTCTCACACTGGAGCCTTTTCTTCCCAGACGCTCGTGAAATCCGTGTGGACACGACTCACTGCGGGAGGGGACACATGATGTCAGGAAGCTCCGGGGAGACCGGGCGGGAGGTGGGGCTAGCAAGACGGGGAACCTGGGGCGGCTGAGGGCAGGGCTCCTGGCAGTGTGGGGACATAACTGGGCTCCATCTCCAGGGGTCCTTCAGTCCTCTTCTAGATCTCCCAGCCCCACCCTCCCACACCCCCACCCCCATGAAGTCAGCCCTGACAGGAACCTGTGATGCAGCCGCTGTGGGAAAGGGGGCAGTGGCAGACAGCCCTTAGTTGGAATCCAGTCCCATTTCTGCCCCCACCCTGCTGGGTGCCTGGCCCAATGGGGCCTGCGCAGCCCCTCTGCCCTGACTGAGCCCTCACTCACCCCACCTAGCACCCCACCCCCAGCTTTGCCCCTGAAATGGCTCAGCTGTGTGCCAGTTGTTCTCACCCCAGGCTCTCTTCACTGTATATTTTTTAAAGATTTTATTTATTTATGCACACAGAGCTGGGGTACAGGCCAGAGTCCAGGGAGGTGAGAGGAGCCAACAGAGACAGAGCCAGGAACAGAGCAGGCAGATCGACTGAAACACACTACTGAGGGGAGCAGCAGGAGATGTCCGCTGCGCCATGTAGGTCCCCTCCCTGGTCAGCGGCAGGGATCGAACTCGTGCTGCAGTGGCTGTGATTTGCTTCACAGTGCATTGCTTAACCCACTTTGCCACCAGGGAGGCCCGTTCACTGTATTTTTTAAAAATTTATTTATTTATGCATACAAGCACTGGGGTACAGGGTGAGCAGATTCACCAGAAACAGAGTGGGGAGCAGAACAGGCAGATCAACGGAAGTACACTGCCGAGGGGAGCAACGGGCACAGCAGGAGAGGTCTGCTGTGCCATGTGGGTCAGCTCCCTGCTGGGGGATGGAATTCCTGCTGCAGTGGCTGCAGTTTGCTTCATAGTGCGGTGCTTAACCCCTTGGGCCACCAGGGAGTCCCGTCTTCACTGTATTTTGCTCCAATTAACCGTATCACTTTTTTAGTGGTGAAGGGGACACCAGCATCCCCTTGCACCAGACTTGCAAACCCTGATCATGTTATGAATCCATCTGTTGGGCAGTTATCCAATGTCTTGTCATGCAGAAAAAACAACTATATTTCACCCTGGCCACGCCCAGCACCGAACAGATGAATGGAAGGGCGTGGGACCCACAGCTAAAAACCCCAACTCTCTCCTTCAGTCTCACAGATTACAGGACTCAGGAGAACTTCTATGGGCACTTTCAGGGGCTGCCCCTTGCTCAGGTACATCAGTGAACGGAACGTCCCCCTCTGCCTTGAAAACAGGCCCGGTGCTGGCCCAGAGATGACGTGTGAAGTCAACACGGGAACCAAAGCCTGTGGGATCCCATAGGCAGCACCCCCAAAGGTCTCAGAGGTGGTCCGCAGTGCCAGCGCTAGCTCTAGGACATATCCGATTTACACCAAATCAGCGCATGTCCTGGTCGGCTCGCGGGTCGTCTCTGAACAACCCGGAGCAGTTCAGCTGTCCCCAAGATCGGGCTGCCCGACGCCGCAAACTACGTGTGGCTCGAAGGCCCGAAGCTGGGCAGGTGATAAGCCAAACCGTAGAGCTGCCAGTCGCAGATACTTCACAACCGAGTCTGCTCTTCCAGACTGAGAGGCCTATGGAGACCAGAGGTGCCCAGCTGGCATTTGTGACCAACTATGACGATGGTGAATTCCCCGATCTAGGGCACTGAAGGCACCACCCACCCTCCTCTCATTGGTGAACCCGCAACGGTCCTTTCATCTTATGTGGTGACGGGTATATAAAGGGCTCTCGATGTAGTGACTTGTAAGTGTTCACTAGAATCAAAGTCACTGAAAGTTTATCAGGCCATCAAAAGGCGGCTCCTCTTCGACAGAGAAATGTCCCAGTTTTCTCGGAAACAACCTGTCTCCTGTCTCCTCCTGTTCACCAACCGGTTCCTCTTCGGGAGAGTCTTCCTTGTGGGAGGGAGACTCCCACCGCCACTGTCTTGTTGAGACCACTACCAACTAGTTCCTTCTTGGAAAAAGTGTTGTTTCTGGATTTGGAGGAGACAGAGGAGTCTGCCGCTGCATTCGCCTGAGGAATCTCCTGGGGTTTGACTTTTTCTCCTTTTGGGTTCTTTCACTTGTATGCTTGGTGGAGGAGTCCTGGGAGGCCACGTAGGGGAGAACACACTTCTCCAGGGAGCAGGTGTGGGCCATAACCAGCCCTGAGCAAGCTCTCTCGGCGCTTCTCTCTGGCAGCTTATTTCTCTCTACATCTTCATCTTTCAGTATTAGGTCAGGAGAGGTACCTGACATGCTACCGATGCACACACATTCTCTCACTCCGTTTCCAGAATGGGCAGAGCTTCCTCTCCCACCCCCAGCACAACAGCGTTTCTCCCTGGGAGGATGACTCCCCAGGTCTTTTCCAGAATGTTCAGTGTGGAGAGGCTTATCGGGGATCAACCGCTACTTTATTATTTTTTAAATTTTACTTAATTCTGTGTAGAACTGAGATGTGGGCCAGGAGTGTGGGGGTAAGAGGGTTCACAGAGACAGAGTGAGGAGTAGAACAGGTGCACCTGCTGAAATACACTCCTGAGGGGGACTGTGGGTGAGACTGAAATCAGCTCCCTGGCCCGGGACCGAACCCAGGCCTTAGCAGTGCCAGCACTGAGACTAACTCCTAGGCCACCAGGGAGATCTGATCAACCACGTCTTAAACAGACTTTCCATCAACTCTTGATTTCTTGCCTTATCTGTTCCCACTGCAGCTGTTTCAAACTCCTCTTAAAAATTTAGGGGACTCCTGCTGCTTCAGTCAGTTATCGCTCATCTCACCCTCGGGTGTGCTTTGTTGTTTTGGATTTGAGCATAAATCTGGCAGATCTGAATTTGCTGTAATTCCGCCTGAGGCTCCTTGAGGGTGTGCGCCTCGGTTTCAGCCAGAGCTACTTTCACTTCATGTTTATGCTTGACGTGTCCTGGACCGCTCTGCAAGGGAAATTCAAACCCAGCTGGGCCTGTGGTCATGAGTTCCCAGGACCCACAAAGCACCCCGTTACTCTGCTTAGTGGTTGTTCAGTAAAGACCAAGTATCTCTACCTGGTTTCAAAGTGAAGCTTTATCTGGCTCCTGCTGGTACCACTTAACCCCACTCTACCGCCATAGCTCTCCCCACTCCGGGTGGAGAACAGATGCCACTGTCTTCTGTTAAACAGGCTTTGCTTCCTTCAGACGAACTTTGTATATGCTGTTCCCCTGCCTGCAACTCTTTCCATCTCACTTCAGTGTCACCTATTACACCATCAGGGCACTGCTCAAACCCACTCATCACTTCTTCAGGAAGTCAAATTACTCCTCGACCCCTATATAAGGTCAGAAAGGTATCAGTTAAACCCTCTCCAAACTTCTGTCATCTTGAAGGCATGAACGTACTGCCAGAAATAGTATCTCAACTGTAAGTTATAATGATGAAATCTATCCATTTATTCACAAGAGCATTTTATTAATGTCTGTCTCCCCCAGTGGACTGAGCTCTGTGAGGGCTGGGATTGGGTGCTGCACCCCAAGTACTCAGGCACAAAGCTGGAGCCCAATAAAGGTATGTGGAATTAATGAGGTTCAAATACATGCAGAACCTGGGTGCAAAACCAGGGGCCCTGAGAGCCGGCTACAGCCACACCTTCACGGCGAGGCGTGGAGGATCCTGCTCCTGCAACTCCCTTCAGGGGAATCTCCAACCAACCCACCCCCAACTGAGGTGGGAAGATGAGAAACTGGACCTTTTAGTCAATGGTTTGAGTCTGAGTGAGTCCACGTGAAAGGGCCATTTGCCCACTCCCCATCTTGGAAGCTCAGAGCTCAGCCTCTGGGACGGACATGAGTGGGGGAGGGGCTGGAGCTGGGACCAGGCGCAAGTGGAAAGGAGCAGAGCTGCTACTCCAGACCCCAAGCTGAGCCAGAAATCCAAGTCTGCTTAGCACCCAAAGTATGGGTGTGACTGTGTCTGGCCCCAAGTGCTGGACACTTGACACTATCAGCCAGGAAGTGGCCCATCTTGTACCCAGGGCTTGGGCCTAAGGTGCCACCTTGGTCTGGAGGCTGCAGAGGACACATTACCCTGGGTCTGGAGGAGGGAGCCTAGATATGGAGAGTTGGGAGGAGGACCCCTTGGGTCAGGAGGGAGCCTCACTTGCACCTGATGAGGGGGATGTCTCTGAAGCCCCAGATTAGATGGGTAGTATAAACAGGATAAAGCAAAAAAAGCAAAACTAATCCAAAAAACAAGGTCAGATCAGGGGGGTAGAGCTAAGCCAGCAGCTGAAGCCAGGAGTGGCAGAGCAAAAACTAGAATTAACAGGTAATCAGGGCCAAGTCTGCGGAGAAAAAGGCCCAGCCTAGGACACAATCCCAGAAGTACAGCCAGGGTCACAGGTGGCGTCAAGTGAAGAACGAAGCAGGCAACATGAACCACATTCTGGGGCCTTGGCAAGAGTCAGGATCAGGTCCTGTGAGCAGAGCATGAAAGAGACATTCAGAAAGGTAGAGCACAGCAGAGGTGGGGTCCAGGATGGAGACAGATCAAGGAGAGGCCAGTTACCCAGGGGCTGGAGTTAAGCCTCACAGACAGGCTGCAACCAGAGCAAGGCCGAGAAACCAGCTGCAAGGGGTGCACCGGAGGGTGAACCCAAGTCCAACCCCCTCCCAGCCCTCATAGACACTGGCACACACATAATGTCCAGGAGGTCGGGTTAATGGTGAGGGTGACAGCAAAGCGGGAGGGGGCTATATATGCTAGAGTCAGGTGCCAGAGGCTACGAAATCTGGCGGGCGCTCTGGCTAGGCCCGCGGTCCTGGGTCTTGCTCAGGCTCGGCTCCCGGCACACCGCGGATGTCAGGCAGCAGGCGGCAGCCGGCCACGATGTCCAGGCGCTCAGCCAAGGCGCAGAGATCTCCTCGCGCCAGGCGCACGCTGTGGGCCGCCGCCAACCCCGCCGCCTGGGCAGCGGCCAGCCGACCAGCAAGGGCGGCCACATCGCGACCCGCGCGGCGGTACACGCCGCTCACCGCAGCCGCCACGTCGTGATCCAGCCGCGCCTGGCTCTCCGCCAGCCGGAGCTGGAGCAGCGAGCGCGCAGGGGCGGGTGCCGGCGTCTCCTCCGCGCCCCAGGTCTCCCCGGCCGTTTCCCGCTGCACGACGAGCGGAGGCAGGTCCCTCGGCGCAGCCCTCGGCTCCGGCTCCGGCTCCGAGTCGGTCTCCTCGGCCTCCCCGGACACCCGCAACCCGGTGGGGCGGCCGCGTGTCGGGCCCGAGGGGCCCAGGTACAACTCCTCCTCCTCGGACGAGGACGCGGAGTGCTCCGAGTCCGTCTCGGCCGCCTCCCCCGGCACCACGGTTTCGGGCTTGCGCGGCGGCCTCCGCCCACGGCCCCGGGACGCCATGGCGCCGAGCTAGGGAGAAGAGGGGCGAAGGGACGGCGTGAGCGAGGGGACACGAGGGGCGAGGCCGGCGAGAGCGAGGGGACTCGAGGGGCGAGGCCGGCGAGAGCGGCGCGCCCGGCGGCCGGAGACGGCGCAGCTCCTGCACTCGCAGCCCCTCCACGACCGCAGCGACGGGGGCCACCGGCGCCCCGCCTGGGCCTCAGTTTCCTCTTCTGCACACGGAGCTCACCACCGCGCCCGTGCCCTCGCGGCCCGCTGGACCGGCCTCCTCGCGTGCCCAGGGGGAAACTGAGGCGCGCTCCGCAAGGCTCCGAAGCCCGCGCTCCCAGCGCCCAAGCCGGGCGCTTCCCGAGTCCGCCTCCTACTGGAGGCTACACCCTCCACACCTCCAAGCCCACGTCGGGTCCGGGAGCACCGAGCTCCGGACACACAGACGCGCTAGTGGACTCCGGGCGGAAGCGTCGCCACCCAAGGCCGTACCGGGTCGCCGAAGCTCCGAGTCTGCGGAATCCGCTCCTCAGACGTCGCGCCGCTCCCGTGCCGAGGGAGGTGGGGAGCAGCCAATCAGCGAGCGGGCTGGGCGGGCGCTGCTCCGACACGTGGGCTTCTAGGCTGGCAACCCGGAAGCGTGCCTCCAACTTTGCGGTGTGCGTGGAGGGTCACGTGATTATAGATCTGACCAATAGGAAGCACTTCGGTAGTTGCTTCCGGGTTGTGCGGCGAGGAAAGTCTGAAGACTCAAGATTAAAAATAAAAGTTAAATCATGTCTCCAGGACCCGGAAACAGGTTGCAGACGGAGAGAAGAGCGGAGACGCCGTCACGCGCGGCCAATGAAGAAAGGACCGGGCTTTTTTTTTCCAGTCACCCGGGGTGGCTCGCGCACCTCTTAAGACTAGGGGGGTGGGGCTAGACTGAAAAACCAATGGAAGCGGGGGGAGGTGGTTTGCGCCTAAGGTGCGGGAGGCGGGGCTTGTCCAGCCCGACCAATGAGAACACGAAGCGCTGGGCGGTCGCTGGGCGCGGGAAGCTGGTGCATGGCGGACGTAGCGCTGTTTGAGTTTCTGCACACGGAGATGGTGGCCGAACTGTGGGCGCACGATCCGGACCCCGGTCCCGGGGTGAGCGCCGGGCCCCGGAGGGAGGAGGCAAGGGCCGCGGCGGGATTGCCGGATCGAAGCCCAGGGCGGGTGCAAAGGGTGGTTTAGCAGCCGGTGTCGAGCCCCAGCCCCGCCCCTGACCCGCTGGGCGATCTCAGGCGCTGGCTCCCTCCTCTGTAAAGAGGGGGTGACTACAGGGCCGGCCTCACAGGTTGTTAGAAGTGAGGGATGGCCTCCCGCTTCCAAAGCGTGGCACAGAGTGAGCCCGTAGTAATTATAGTAATTACCATTATTGGACGTGAACAAGGACTTAACCGCTTGGGTTGGATCTGGCAACCCCTCTCAACAGGCTGAGAGCCAGTGCCTTGATCTCTGTGTACCTCAGTATCCTCCTTTGTAAGATGGGCCTGGTAACCAGCACTTGAGTCTCAGAAGGGGGCATTTCTTCATTGAGTACTTATTGAGCACCTGTTGTATACCAGTTACTATTTCCCTCTCATACTTTAGTTCAGTAGTCAAAGAATGAGTAAAAATAGAATATGCCCCAATTAGTGACGATTTCTATAAAGAAGCTTTAGTAGAGTCGGGGACACAAAAAGAATGGAGTGGTGGATGGTGATGGGAAGCCCCCTGAAGAAGAGAAGGGAGGAAGCAAGCTGGTGGATAATCAGGTGGCATTCCAGGAGGAAGGAACTAGACAGGTGCAGTCCTGCTGCAGCACGCCTGGCCTTGGGGAAGCTGATCCTTATGAGGAATAAATGAACTCAAACTTTAAAGCACTTAGTGCACATAAATAACCTTCAAAACATGGGAGCTTCTTATAAAATTTGTTACCAAGAAAACAGGTTGGGGGAGCGAGTCCAAGCTAAATAAATGGGGCTGTGATCACTTTTTTCTTCCTGTGCTCATCATCATATATATGAAGATATATTTTTTTATTGGCTTAGGCTTTGTTGTCAGGATCCCTAACTCGGGTATTGCTTGTTACCGTCTCAACATTCTTCCGAGTTCATCCATTTGACAGACTTGAACTAAAGCCCTCAAGGGACTGGAGGCTCGTGGAGTCACTCAGTGAGCCACAAAAAAATCCTTGCATTCCCGAAACTTATGTTTCAGTAAGAGGGGAAACAAACAAACAAAATGTGTAGTCCGTGGTACACTGGGAAAACGCTATGCCAAAGATGAAGTGGGGAGAGGGAGTGTATCCTCTGTTGGGGGGCGGTGGATTGCAGTCTCATTCATTCTGTCCTGCCTTTGAATCCAGAAACCCAGGAGTCCCCAACATCTGCCTTCTACCCCTTACCTCCACTCAACTGGGCACTGCTTGTTCTAAGGGCGTTCCCCATCTGTCCCCTCCCTGCCCTAGTAAGACTCCCTCTTCTCTGCCCCTTTGCCAGCCTCCATCCTCATCTTCAGCTCATCCAAGTCAGCACCTGTTCATCCTTCGGGTATTGACTGACATGCCCCTTTGTCAGGGAAGCGCTGATACCGGGTGTCAGGTATCCTGGGTACCTTCTCAGTCCTCCTTAGTCCTCCCTCACACCGTCTGTCTAAGTGAAGTCTCTATGGCTCATTGCACCCGTCTCCCCTGTGCCAGCCTTGCACATGGGTGGCCTGGACCAGGTCAGTGTTGAGCACCAGTCAGTTCTATGCACGTAGTGGGTCCTTGGCGTGGATTTGTGGAAGAAGTGATTGCAGCCCCTGCGTGTGAAGGACTGGGGTGGGGAATGGGGATTTCTTTGGTCTCGTGACCAGCCCGGGCCCCCACCACATAAGTGTTTCCCAGGTGTGAGCTTGGGCTTTACGCTCTGATTTCATTGCATCCTCCTCCCAACCCACAGAGCGTGGTCTGTAGATGAAGAAACAGGTTTGATGGCAGGCTCACTCTCAAGTGGCAGAGGGAGGAATGTAACTAGGCCTCCCACTTCCAAAGCCTGTGCTGTAAACTCCCTCCCTTTCCCCCATGTGTCTGCCGACGTCCTCTGGGAGGATTTTAATGGGTTTCTGTGATCAAGCAAGTGTGGGAAACACTGGCTTCTCGGGTGGCCTCCCCACAGGGCTCTGCTGGGCCTGTACCCTCTCCCAGCTACCAGCAGGATTCTGCCCCAGGTGCCCCCAGATTCCCGTCCCTGGGTTGGGCTGGGGCCTGGGCAGCTCCGGGTTTCAGCTAGGGATGAACACTGTGGCAGTCTCCCCACTTTCCTGTGTCCCGGGGCACCCCGTGCCAGGCGCCTGTCATGGGAAGCTGTCCTACTCTTTCAATCCTTTCTTTCACCCCTGGGCCCTCTTCTCACCGTTCCTTCTCTCTGGCCCAGCAAGGGCCCTGTGAAAGCAGGCAGGACTCTGGTTTCTTGGGGCGTAATCCTGTCCCCAGAAATGTTTCATCTGATCAAATCCTCAGAGGAGCCCTCTGAGGTGGCCGTTAGTGTCCCGTGGTACAGCGTGGGGACCGAGCACCTGAGGCCAGAGGGCCTCTGAGACCCCACAGCCCCCATCAGAGGCCAGGTCTGCAGCCGGGCTTGTGGCTCAGAAGCTTGTCCCTGGCGTTGCGGCTGCCCTCCCACTGGCTCCTGGGAGACGGAAGGTGGCTGGTCCATCTGTGTCCCCATAGCAGTCATCATTTAGGGCTTTCGTGATCTCCCTGCCTGGCCTGGTCCGGGGTGTTTGGGGCTGCTGAATGCCCTTCCCGGAGGGTCACAGGCAGAAGAGGACGAGGCAGAGGAGCCCGGTGGTCAGGGGCTTGTGTCCAAGCCGGAAAAACTCCTAGAGGCGGCTGTGGTTTCTCCGCCTCAGAAGCTCTGAAGATAAGGGGAGCCTGTGGACACTAAAAGGAATCCCTCTGCCTGCAGGATGAGCTGTCACCCCGTGACTGGCCGCTCTGGCAGCTGGCAGGAACGGGCCTACTCGAGGCCCACCCAGGCCCTGCCCACCCCTTCTCTCTGGCGGGTCGGGGTGGGGGTGGCAGCTGTTAGGTCAGCCCTTGTGCTGGTGCCAGAGCCTGGGAAACACTAACGTTCCCGGCAGAGCCCCGGAGGGGGAACCGCACCGGGCCAGGGAGCCACCAGCAAGGCGTCCCACACCGGGGCCGTCCTGAGCGCAGTGGACGCCCTGGGAGCCAGAAGTGAGGTGCGCCAGGCTCAGGTGCACTTTTTAAAAATACCTTCCTGGGCCTCCCCGGTGGCGCAGTGGGTTAAGCAACACACTATGAAGCGAACCGCAGCCAATGCAGCAAGAGTTCGATCCCTGCTGCCGGCCAGGGGGGGGACCCACATGGTGCAGCAGACCTCTCCTGCTGTGCCCGCTGCTCCCCTCAGCAGTGTACTTCCGTTGATCTGCCTGTTCTGCTCCCGCTCTCTGTGGTGAATCCTCTCACCCCCCCCACACCTCTGGCCTGTACCCCAGTGCTTGTACGCATAAATAAATCTTTAAAAAAAAATAAAAATAAAAATACCTTCCTGGCCACGTGAGGGACACCGGTTGGAGATTGGGGTGCAGGTCCCAGCCCGACCCAGTGGGTAAACCCTGGGAGAGTCAGGTGGAGGAGGCAGGAGTTGGGGTTGTTTGGTCCCCTTCGGTAGTTGAGGGAGGAGGGCTGGGGCAGCAGGGCGGAGGTGTGCAGCCTGCCCCCTCCCCCAGCCTGCTCACTCACCTGCTTTGGAGCCATCTGGGCCTTTCACTGGGGGGAGCCAGGAATGTTGCTTCTGCGCCTGAGAGGGCCTCTTGGAGGTGTGGGGGGGCTAAACCCCCCAAATAACCAGGGGCAGGGCAGGTGGGAGAGATGGAAGGAGCCAGGAATCCCCACCATTTTCTCACTCGGGCATTCAGGGTGTGCTGGAGGGGGCTGATCTGCTGGGATCTTCCTTTAGCCAGGCGAATTTTCTCAAATCAGCGCTTTGATTACTTGACGTGCTGCTGACTGTTGACCACTGGATCTCTTCCATGCCTCTCAGGCTCCTCTCCTGCTAGCCCTCCTTTGAGGAGCACAGCCAGGCCGCGGGACCGCAACAGGGTCTCGGGGACAGTTTTTTCTTGACAGCCTGGAGGCCTTATCTACCTGACAGGCTTGTCTGCAGCTCAGCTTCCTGGTTATCGAGTGTTTATCTTGGCTCCCCTCGCTGGCATTTCCAAGAACTTTCCTTGGTCCGGATGTCCCTTCCTCCGGGCCAGTGCTGCGCAGCGGATGCTGCTGGGGCGACATGACAAGATTCTGCTGAGGGGCTCCCCGCTGTTCCTTGTTATCGCCTTTCCCCTCAGTGGGCTGTTGTGTAAACTCGGCTGAGGCCCGCACGCCCTGGCTCTGGGCTGGACCCACAGGACTCAGCTGACCGGGAGGGGCCTGCCTTGTCCTCCCTCTGCAGGATGACAAACCCCTAATCCCTGAAGCGCCTTGCCTTTGCAGGGACTGGGGTGTGAGCGCCACGGAGTTGTTGGAGACGTGCTCAAAGGAGGGAGGCTGCTGTTCCCTCTCCCTCCACCCTCTCCTCCCTGCCACCTGCTCACCCTCCACCCTCCCTCACCACTTCTTTGTCCTCCTTTCTCATTGTCTCTCCTGACCCTCCCTCCCCACCCTGCTGGTGTCTTCACTGCTGTGAGGTAGGGACTACCCCCAACCCCAGTTCACATGTGGGGAGACTGAGGCGCAGGGCCCTTAGCACGTTGCCAGGGTCACACGTCCAGCAAGTGACAGCACCAGGATGCGAGCCCAGGCGGGTTGAAGCTCGCTGAGGGGAGATGATCTCATGGGGCTCCTCTGGGCCCTTCCTCGGTGGCGCTCGGGACCCCGTTTAGTGTGGCTCTGCCCCTCTGAGTCCTGGCTGCAGCAGGGCCCGCGTGCCTGCCCACGGTGGCCTCCCCTGCTTAACAACCCTTCCAGCAGGGGCTGGTCCTCAGAGCACAGGAAGCATTTGCCCTCCTTCCACCCCCGGGGCGGGGCGGGGAGGGCGTTAGCCCCTTGGGGCCAGCTGTCTTTGTTGCACTGTCACCTGGGAAAACTGCACTCCCCTCAGTCTGGCCTGCAGTCTGAGCTGGTTCCGCCTTGAGGCCGCTGCCCACACCCTCCCGATCCCTCTGTACCTCCCCCACCAGGGCCTCCCACGGTGGAAATGGCTCAGCCCTGCTCTGAGCTGCCTGAGGATGCCCCTCAAAACCGATTACCGTCACCTGGTGCCCGTCACCCCCTCCGGAGGCCAGCCAGGAGCGGTCTGCAGGGTGCAGGGGGGCGTCCTGGGACCTGGGTGCCCTGTCAGGTGGAGCGGGCGGGTGGCACGGAGTGGCCCGCCGGGTTGGGAGGGTTGCGAGAGCCGGTGGCCTCGGGTGCGGGACACGTCAGTCCAAGGACATGGCCTCCTCCGGCCGAGGGCTCGTCGGGCCAGCGGGGTGGTCGCCCAGGGTGACAGACGGGCTGCGAATGGCGATGGGGAGAGTCACTGGGCCCAGCTCAGAGGGTTTGGTTTGTTGTTAACACTGTCCTCGTGGACACGTGCGGAAACGGAGGCACCGATGAGCCACTGGCCCCGTCCCACAGCCACAGGCGGGGGTGGGTCTGGGCCAGCAGGCACGTGTGCCCCTCACGGTCTCCCCTCCCGGGCATTGTGAGTCACACAACTCCCAGCGCTCTCCCTGGCGGCCGGCCCTGCTATGCCTGGGGAGGCCCAAGGCAGACCGGCGGGGGTGCCGGAGCCGGCCCTGTCACCCGGCAGCGGTGGTGCCCTCGCCTCGGGCCTGGCTGCTGAGGGGCTGCCCGGCTCTGAGGGCTGGGCGCCTCCGCCCAGTCGCCCCGGCCCTGGCACTCCTCACCCTGGCTGGGACAGCCGTGGGTGCCGAGCTGCTCAGGGTGGGAGCCCCCACCCCCCGGGCTGAGGGTGCTCGAGGCAGGTGTTACTGAGCCCCAGCCCGTGTCCTGGGTGAGGTGTGGGCACCCGAGAGGGGCTCCCTCAGCGCCAGCCCGAGGCGTCTGCTCACACCTCCACCGTTCACTGTTGCCTTAGCATCTGGCTCCTATGGTGCTCCCCGTGCCGGGGCTGGGGCGGGGTGCCGGGGTCGGTCCGGGTCCCCATCCTCGGAGCCGCGGCCCTACTCGGTGGCGGCGTGGACGGGCAGCCCAGGTGGAGGGCCTGACCTCCATGGCCGATGAGGCGTCCAGGCGTGGGACAGAGGGGACAGGGAAGGGGAGGCAGCGCAGGGGGCGGGGGGCGGTGCTGGCTGGGTGCAGGAGGGCCGGCTGCGGGAGGCCACAGAGCGGGCCGGGACCTGGCTCAGGTCTGGATCTGAGCCTAGACGTGCCACCCGCCCACTCAGAGGACCCCGACAGCATGGACCTGCGTGAAGGCTATGCTCGTCCTTCTGGGGGAGCAGCGGCTGAGGCCACCCTGGCTTCTCTGATGCCCCCAACCTGCTCCTTTCCTCAGCAATCTCCAGGTTCCCCCAACAGAAACAGCAGCACTAGCCCAGTGCTCGGGCACACGGGCAGCCACCAGATGTGCCCTCCCCAGTCCGAGGCCTCCGCGCCTCCCCAGTGGGGCCGGCTGCCCTGCAGAATGCCGCTGGGGAACAGCACCCTGCCCGGCTGTGGTAAGGCCTGAGGGCTGACTGTGGAGGCGTGTGGAGGCCTGACCCAGCAGTTAGGAAGCCCCTCCCTTTGAGGCACCCCCACGGCCCCTGCAGGGACAGGCAAGCCTCTTGGAATCCCCTCCGAGCCCCTAGGCCGGGTACCCCCCACTGGAGGCGGCTGAGGCGCCCTGATCCTGTCTTGCCTAACCCTCTAGGGACAGAAGACGAGCCTGTCGGTCCTGGAGGGCGTGGGCTTCCGTGTGGGCCAGGCTCTGGGTGAGAGGTAAGAGCCGGCCCTCCTGCCCCCCCCCCCCCAAGCTGGGTTTGTCCCTGGGCACACCGGGAGGGGAGGGGCCGCTCCTGTGGGAACCCAGCCTCTTCCTCGCCTGGGCCTCGGCCCCTAGGTTGCCCCGGGAGATGCTGACCTTCAAGGAGGAGCTGGACGTCCTCAAGTTCCTGTGCAAAGACCTGTGGGTGGCCGTGTTCCAGAAGCAGATGGACAGCCTCCGCACCAACCACCAGGTGTGTGCGGTGCCGGCCCGGCCTCCTGCTCACAGGTGGATCGAAAGCGCAAAGCCTGGCCTGCCCGTGCGTGGGCTGCCCCAGCTGGGAGGCACAAACCGGGGCTCCCGGGGCCAGCCCCAGCCCCACTGTGCCCGTGTCCTCAGAGAAGCCAGCGCTGCAGTGGGGACGGGCGGTTCCCAGCACCCCCACCTCGCTGGCCGTGTGGTGCCTGGCGCCAGCTTGTCTCAGACTGGCCCCAGGGCCCATCGGGCACCGCTCCATGCTCGGCTCCCTGTCTGGGGGTTCACCACTCCTCACAGCCCTGGGAAGTGGGGCCTTTCTCCAGAAGCGCTGCAGCAAGCAGGCAGGACCCAAGCACAGGAGCCCAGGGTGGACTCCAGGCCCGCTGGAGAAACCCTCTCGCCCGCTGAGCTCCGAGGCTGGGCCGTGACCACAGTGGTCTGGGGGGAGGGGGTCCTTCCGGCCCGGGCCCAGCAGCCCCCCGTGTTACGCTTGGGCAGCCCCACCCATGGCCTCCCCTCTGCTCCCAGGGGACCTACGTCCTGCAGGACAACAGTTTCCCCCTCCTGGTCAGGATGGCGTCAGGCCTGCAGTACGTGGAGGAAGCGCCCAAGGTATGGGGTGCTGGGCTCCAGCCATACTCCATCCCCCTAGATTTGCCCAGCCCCAGGCCCAGGCCTGAGGAAGGGGTGGGTCCCCCCCGTGACTCCAGCCCAGCGGGGTTCCCGGCCGGCCTGGCCTCCACTCTCTTCCCACGGTGACCTGTGCCCCACCCCCAGTTCCTGGCTTTCCCCTGCGGCCTCCTGCGTGGCGCCCTCAGCACCCTGGGGATCAAGAGCTTGGTCACCGCCTCTGTGGCATCCCTGCCTGCCTGTGAGTTCTGGGAGGCTCTTCCCGTCTCCCGGGTGAAGTGGGGGCCCCAGAGCATCTGTCTGCTCCTGAGGGGGGAAGCAGCGCCAGGCTGCCGGAGCCCATTTCACAGACGGGGAATTCAAGACCAGAGAACCTAAGTCCATGCCTGGGTCCCGATGTCTCCTGCCTGCTTCCTGGGGTCCTGGGGTCCCCTTGATGACAGACCAGCCTCGGGGTTTCCAACATCCTTCCCAGCGTGGGGGCCCAGTGGATCTGGCTGGTGCTTGGATGGGGGCTCCAGAGGCCACTGGCCCTGGAGCTGGCAGGCCACCAGACCCCGGGCCCTCCCTCAGGCAGGCAAAGCCGCACTCCCAGCTGGGGACAGCCTGCAGCCAGCCCCCCCCCCGTCCCCCCCCCTCTCCCGGCAGATTTCCCTGCTGCCAGGCCGCAGTGGGCAGGACTGAGCAGCACATGCCGCGGAAGCCCGGGCCAGGCCCCTCCCTGGCGGCCTACATGCTTGGCCCTTCACACCCCTAGTTACCGAGCCCTGGGATGCAGGTCAGCTGGGTGGGGAGCATCCCCCTCTGGCCAGTGAGGAAACTCCAGCCCTAGGCCACACAGACTGGGCGCAGGACAGGATGAACACCTCTGAGCCCTTTGGGTGCTTTCTGCCTCTAGCCTCAGACCCCTGCCTCAACTAAATACGGCTGTTCTCTTCCAGGTAAGTTTCAGGTGGTGATCCAGAAATCCTGAAGCGCCTGGGCCCCGGGGAGCCGGGCTGCCGCTCTGGGGCTGGCCAGACCCGGGCGGGGGACCCCAGGCTCTGGGCGTGACACACCAGGCGCTGCTGGGGCCCTTCACGCTCAACAAGTGGGCACTGTAGGGGGTAGGGGCGTCCGGGGCCAGGCGGTCCTGGCGTAGCGGGGGCTGACCTGGAGGATTCCCGGCTGCTAATAAAGGCTTGTGGAGACTGGACTCCAGTGCAGGGTCTGTGAAGCGCCGGTCTGTGTCTGGGTGGGGGAGGGGAGCTTCTTTCTCTCGCCTGCCTGGCCCCCTCCCCCTGAAGCCTGAGGCCGAAGCCTCCGCCTGCCCGGCACACCTGGCAGAGGGAAGGTGGCCCCCGGCACTGGCAGCCCCACCAGTAGTGACAAGTCTGAGGCTGCCCTCTGCCCCGTGGGGCCCACAGATGGACCTCTCCCTGTGGAGCTCGGCAGGGGTGTCTGGCAAGAGACCAGGGGGCGGGCCTTGGGTGCCCCGGGCGGGGGATGGACCAAGGAGGCGGGAGGGGCCGGACACCCTCATCCCCGCCCCCCACCCACATTCACACACACTTCACGTGCCTGACAGAAACGCCAGCGCAGTGGCCTGGCTGACCCGTGCCTGGGCAGCGCGGCCTCCCTGTCCCCACCCCGCCCCCCGCCGCCGCCTCCTCCATTTATATTCCTAGCATCAGCCCTCGCCTGGACTCTGCCGCCTGATGTGAGTAAGTACCCCCGTCTCTGGGCTCTGGACCCAGGCTGGGGGAGCCCCGGAGCCCCAGGAGGGGTCTCTGTGCTTCAGAAGCCCCAGCGGTGGAGGCTCCTCAGCCTGGCACAGCTCCGAGGCCTCTCCTGCTGCCTGCCCCCTGCTGACCTCGTCACCCCACCCTGTGTGCAGCCCAGGCGCCTAGGCAGTCCCAGCCTGCTGCCCTGGGCCCCTCAGAGCCTGGCAGCTGCTTCCAGAATGAATCCAGGGTGGGAGGAGTGGGGGATTAGTTCCGCGACAACTCACCCCACGTGCAGACACACGCACTGGAGGTACAGGGTCCCGCACTGGGGGGAGCAGGGGGGCAGAGCCCCGCAGGGTGGCTTGAAGGCCCGTGGGCAGGGGACAGGCCTGGCCCCTGGCATTAGAGGAGGGCGGTGTTGGTCACCCAGGCAGAGCCCCTGGAGGGGAACCCGGCCGGGCCAGGGGGGTCCCTTCCCCCCTGCTTGGGTCAGTCCAGGTCACCTCCCTGTCCCTTCAGATCACCCAGCCCCCAGGGGCCCTGTCGCTAAGGCCCCTCTAGAAGATGGTTCCAGAGGTGGGCACTCAGCTGTGGGTGGAAGGGAGGTGGCCTCACGAGCCGCAGCCAAACTGTACCGCCTGCCCCCAAAGCCGACTCTGCTGTTGACCCCGGGCGCAGCCGTCCCCTCTCCAGCCTCAGTTTCCTCATCTGCAAAGTGGGCCTCACACGGCCCCACTGGGATGCGGCAAGGAGGAAAGGGGTCGCTGTGGAAATCGTGTGCCCACGCGCAGTTCCGGTGGCCTTCAGCGGGCGGCCTGTGGGTATCTTGGGCCGGCCAGTCGGCTGCGCCGTTGCTGAGGGCCAGCCTCCAAGCCCTGGACTCCTCCTGGCAACCCTGAGGCAGGTGCCACCTGCTGGTTCAGCAGTGAGGAGCTCAGCTCAGAGAGGTGAAGTCACTTGGCCAGGGTCACACAGCTGGGCCCTGAGGAACTGGCACCCGGACCCGGATTTTGCAGTCTTCTCGCACCTGGATCTTAACCCCCATCCCAGCTCCTTCCTCCCACAGCAGAGGGTGTGGGTGAGGGGGCAGGGTGGGGGCTGGGGTGGTAGCTGGCCCCGAGATACCCCTGCCCCCCAGATGGCCTGGGCAGCACCATGGCAGCCATCTCCACCCTACCTGGGGTGCCCAATACAGGGCACCCCCACCCCTAGTCCTCGAGAGCAGGGAGCACCTGGACCTGGCGGCTGGGAAGGGGCGGGGCCAGGCGGGCGAACCGGTCGGGCAGCTCAGCTCCAGCTCCCAGGCACCCCAGCTGGGCCTGCGCGGCAGTCTCCACAGTCCCGGGGCTGGCCCAGCAGCTGGGCCCGGCTGGCGCTGGGGCCGCGAGGCCGCCATCAGGTAGGAGAAGCCCGGGCTGGGCCGGGCAGGGGCCCTGGTTTCCTCTGCTTTCTCAACACCCCGATTTCCTCTGCCCCCCACCCCCGCCTCCTCTGCCCCTGCCCTCCAGACAGCATCTGTCACTGCTGCTTTCAGCTCTCACCCATTCACCCCATGCCACCCCACCCCACATGCTGAGGTCCCTGCTCTCATTTGTTCCCCCAGAATTCCGCTCCTTCCCGCCCTCATTCACACCCCTCAGCGTGCCCATTCCTGAAATTCCAGCCACCTCCATTTCCTTGGTCTCTTCAAACCACCTGCCACCACCCCATAGTACCCCCCAATACCCGCTGTTCCCCCCATTTCACCCAGCCGCCCCACTGCCGCCCACATCGGCTCAGCACCCCCATCGCTCTGTCTTCTGGGAAGCCTCAGGGGCTCCTGGACGCCCAGCCACCCGACCCAGGGAACTCCTGCCCCCTGAGCCGCCAGCACCCCCACGCCCCTGGTCTGGCCGTCCCTCCCTCTTCCTGGCCTCAGGCTTTACCCTGAAGAGTGCCTCTGCCCCGACGTGGTGCCCCAGGACCCCAACACTGGGATGCCACGGCCACGGAGCCCTCGGGGTGCGCTCTGGCACTGAGCCCCTGCCCCCACAGGCCCCGGGCCACCATGCAAAAGCATTATGCCGTCCAGTTCGCCAAGGACACCCTGCCCGCCCGGGCTCCTGCTGAGCGCTACTTCTTGGATCCAGAGTTGGGGCTCCAAAAAGGTAGGGGTGCGGTTTGGGGGTGGGTCTGGCTAGGAATGTGGCCCGTGAGGGGGGCTGCTGAGTGGGTGCTCAAGAGCAGAAGGAGAACCCCTGCTCTCTGGACCGCAGAGACGCCGCCTGTACCCCAAAGGACCCTGCACAGGGCCGTGGAGGGGGCGCAGGTCCCGGGGGTGCCAGCAGTGGAGGTCACTGGCCTGTCCCCTTCCCCCAGGTAGAAGAAGCCCCGCCCTCGCCAGGGCCTTCTTCCCAAACCAAAGGGGCGCAGGGACTCTGTGTTGGAGGGAGGGGCCAGCCTCCCTGCTGACCACAGGTGATGTGGGGGTGGGGTCCTGGGGAAACACTTCCCATTAGGGCCAATTCAACCTCCTGCGTACCCCAGGGCAGCTCCTGCCTGCAGGCTGACCTGAGCCCCAATGCAAGGCTCACCCCCTTTCTTCACAGACCCTGGCCCATCTCCCCAACTTCCCATTATTCAGCCTCCTTTGGACAAACCAGGCCAGCTCCCCAAGGATGGACTCCTCCCCTACTGGGGTACCCTGCAGGGACCAGGAGGTTTGGGGGAGCAGGGAGTCCAGGGGGCCGTGCCTCCTGGCCCCTCGTCCTGCGAGAGTCAGGCCCTGTGCCTCTTCCCCCCGGTGGCTGCGGGCAGGGCCCAGCCTCTCCTCCATCCACACCCCCTCATTTCCTCGACGTCTGGCCTTGGCTATGCAACCAGCCCAGCCTTCTCTGAAGATCCTACCTGATCCCCGCCTGCCCCCCAGGACCCAGGCCCAGTCACCCCCACTTCCTTCCTTCCAGGATGCTGTCACCAGTGGTGTCATGACCCAGCCGCACCGCGAGCCCACGGGTCCTGCCGGCCACCCCCCCAGGCACGCTGGCAGCGGGCCTTCGGCTACCGGGGGGGTGGTGGCAGCTGTCGTGGGGGCCCCCAGCCCCCAGTCCTGCAGCAGCAGCGGCAGCCCCAGCCCCCACCTCCCAGCCCCCTGCGGCAGCGCCTCTGCCCCATTCACCAGGCCCAGAAGGGGCCGCCTGCAACCACCGCGGCCCCCATGGGACCAGCCAGCGCCCCCCAGCCAGCCCCTGCGCCCGCCACGGCACCCACCATGGCCAGCAGCGGCCCAGCCCTGCCCTCCGCGGCCCGCACCCTCCTGGAGCCCAGTGTGCCCACCGACGCTCGGCCCCTGCCGGCCCCGGCAGCCTGCGGCCTCTTCACCTCCTACAGCGCCGGTGCTCACCCAGCGTCCAGGGGCCCTGGCCCCGCCCTGCCGCCTGCTTCCCGCCTGGGCCTCCCGCTCCCGGCCAGCACCCTGTCCCCTCCCCTCACCTGGCCCCTGTCTCTGTGGCTCTCGTCCCTGACCTTGGGCCTCTGCTTCACCTGTCGGGCTCCAGGGCTTCCCGGCCAGGCCTGTCTGTGGCGCCCGGCCCGCCTTCTGCTGACACCTGCTCTGCCTTCCCTCCCGCGGCCCTTCCTCCCCTGGCCCCTGCAGGCCCCGGAGGACGGGGCAGGGGAGGGACGAGCATCGGCTTGCGGGCCAGCGCTGGGGGACAGGGCGGCCGAGTATGTGGCTGCGGCCAGAGCGGGCTGGGGCTGGAGAGGGCGACGGCGACGGGAGGGACCCTGGCCACTCACCCCTCGTTCACGCGCACATCCGCGCGTGGGCGCCAGGCTGCAGCGTGGGGCAGCAGGCAGCAGGGCAGCGGGTCTCCGCCCTCACCCAGCTCGTGCCTCTGTGACCTGGGAAGCGGGAGGCACACGCTGGAAGTGAGGGGAACAGGGAAGTTCAGGGTGTGCCGGCAGCGAGAGCCCTCTGGGGGACCAGGAAGCGGGCGATGGGAGCAGCAGGGTTTGCCAATCAAGTAGGCGAGCTTGCGTCAAGGTGACATGGCACAAAGGTGATGGGTGACGGGGCCAGAGCAGTCCCGCAGACTGAGGTGGCAGGTTTGGGAGGCAGGGAGGAGCCAGGTGGAGGCGTTTGCTGGGCCAGGCGGGAGCCATGAGAGGCCTCTGGGCTGGCGTGGGTCCCCCAGGCTGTGGCCAGCAGGCAGCGAGGGCGGGAAGCGGGTGGCCCCTCGCGCAGAGACCGCGGGTGCAGGGGAGAGGTGCCGGGTGCAGGGGAGAGGTGCCGGGGCCTGAGCGGGGAGGGGGGATGCGGCTGGTTTCCAGGTCTGGTTTGGAAGTGGAGCAAGAGCCGAGCAGAGCTCAGGCCCCAGGTCAGGGGCAGCCTCGTCCGAAGGCTCCGGGCCGCAAAGCCCATTTCACACACGGGGAAGTGGCGGGTTGGCAGAAGAGGGACAGCCGTCAGGCAGAGCACTCAGGCCTGCCCTGCCGCCACCTCGGCTGGCCTGTCCCCATCCTGTCCTCGCAGCTGTCTGCAGGCCTGCGGGGCCCTCGGCACCTCCAGCAAGTGGGTGTGCTGTCCCCACCCCGCACCACGAGGCTGCTGGACAGCCACCATAGTTGAACCCTACCTTTCCAGGGCCCCAAGTCCAGGCCCACGAAGTAGCCCTCAGCGCGGGCCCATGGGCAGTGGTGGCACAAGACACCAGGACTTGCTCCTGAATCGGCGCCTTTGCGGCAGTTCCAGGCCACGGCAGAGACCGAGGGCCCGCCCCGCCAGACCCTTGGCGCCCACACTGCCACTGTCTCCAGGCCGGGGGACAGAGGCCTGGCGCTTGCAGCATGCAGGGGCCGAGGGTCAGGGCCAGCAGGCCGTTGGCATGGGCTTGGAGCAGGACGAGTGATGGCACGGGTCACAGGGAGGGACAGAGGTCAGGGCGGGGTGGGCGGGAAGCTGAGAGGACCCCGTGGTGGCCAGGGCCCCTCCACCCCAGAGCCAGGCTGGCAGACACGTCACTTGCATCGGGGAAAGCGGTGTCTTCAGCTCCCAGGGCCTCAGGGCCTGAGAAAGGCTGGTGGGACTTTCGCGGGGGACCCACAGGCTGTTGCTGAGCTGGGTGGCCGAGGGGCAGCGCTGGGGGGGCAGGCGGGAGGAGGGTGACACCGGCTGGCTTCGTTGACTCGGTTTCCCCACTCCCCACCCCGGCCCAGACATCCTGACCGAAGACGACGTCTACTGCAACTGCCTGGCCAAGACCCTGTGCCACGTGCCCGTGCCCGTGACAGTGGGCTTCTACGCCCCCTTCGGCTGCCGCCTGCACATGATGCTGGACAAGATCACGGGTGAGCCTCTGCAGGCGTGGGCGGGGTGCAGAAGCGAAACCCCATGCCTCCCCCAGACTCCCTCGCCCCTGAAGCCAGCCCCCCCCAGTGCAGACGCCCCAACAGCATCGCTGGAGGCCGCCCCACACCCACAGCCTCTGGCCCTCTCCCCGCTCCATTTCCTGTTTCTTCTCCAGCCCCTGGTCTCCGGCCTCACCCCCCCTCCCCGCTACAAGGACCTTTATAAAGTAAGGCCTGAGCCTCTCCTCCCCCTGCCACTCGCCACCCATGGCTGCCCAGAGCCCTCGGGAGACGCCAGGCTCCTCGGGGAGGCTGCAGGCCCCTGCCAAGTCCCTGCTGACCGCCTTGCCCCCAGGCCCCTCTCCTTTGGGCCTTGGCCCGTGAGGCCCCGCTCGGTCTCGAGCTGCTCACTGAAGACGTGAGCCGGCCGGGCTCCCCAGCAGCTGGGACCCGCTTCAGGGCCCGCGGGAGCACAAACCCCTGCGCAGGGGTGGCCAGAGGGGCTGGACTCGCCTGTGTGCCCAGCCCTGGAAGCACCTGCTAGTCCAGCCCGTGTCCTGCCCCAGAGCTGTCAGAGCAACAGTGCGTCCAGGGAGGAAGAGAGATCCGGGGGTGAGGGAAGAGGAGACGGCACGCTGGGCCCTGGGTAGGGCCGGGCACTGAGGCCACGCCAGGTGCCATTACCTGTCACTCATCCACTGACCTTGTGGCAGGCCCACCCTGGGCCTCTCAGGAGCAGCCCTCAGACATTTCCCCAGGGCCTCCTCAGTGCCCAGGGCACCAGGGTGACTGAGACCCGTGCCCTGCCCTTCCTGGGCCCACAGTCCATGGGGAAGGCGGGAGGGGGCGAGACTGACCTGTCCTGGACAGTCACAACCAGGAGTGGGCAGGGCTGGGAAGGGGAGTCCAGGGGACCCTCACCCAGCCTGGGGATCAGGGTGTCCTGGAGGAGGAGACAGCCAACTGAGCTGGGCAGGGGGAGCAGCAGTAAACCTGGGAGCCTCAGACCAAGACCCCTCCTTCCATTCCATAAAGTTCCCTGCCCCTCCGGCCTCTCTCCTCTGGGGGGCTCTACTTGCGCCCAGCCCTGACCCTCGCGCGGTATCTGATCTCCTCCTGACCCAGCCGGTCTCCAGGCCTCTCCTTACCGTCCACATTTTCCACCCCTCAGCTCTTTCGGCCCTAAGATCCCAGCCGCGCCCCAGCCCCCCAGCTCACGGGGTCTCCCGGTCCCCCCTTCCCCCCGCAGCGCTGATGCAGCAGGAGGCGGCGCAGCGCGAGGCGGAGGAGCTGCAGCGCGTGCAGTGGCGGCCGCGGGCGGTGGGCGGCTGGAGCTTACCGCGGCTGCTGTGGTACCTGGTGTTCCTGCAGCCCGTCATCACCGAGGTGCACCTGCGGCGCAAGAACGTCAAGTTCCTCTTCATCCGCTTCAGCGCCTGGCAGTACGCGGGCACGGACAAGCTGTGGGCCGGCCTGGTGACCACGCTGTGCGAGGGCATCCGCCACCAGTACGGCGCGCTGCCCTTCAGCGTGTACTCGGTGCTGGGCAACAAGCCGGCCGCGGCGCCCAACTTCTGCCAGCGCGAGTGGCACTGCCGGCGCCGCGTGTGCCTGGGGCTGCTGGCGCTGCTGGCGGCGCTCAGCCTGGGCGTGGGCCTGCTGTACCTGTCGGTGGGCGCCCGGGCGCCGGGCCACGGCGGCGCCAACGGCAACGTGCTGCGGGTGTTCGGCGGCGCGGCCACCACGCTGTCCGGCTCGGGGCTGCTCATGGCGGTGTACTCAGTGGGCAAGCACCTGTTCGTGAGCCAGCGCAAGAAGATCGAGCGGCTGGTGTCCCGCGAGAAGTTCGGCAGCCAGCTGGGCTTCATGTGCGAGGTGAAGAAGGAGGTGGAGCTGCTCACCGACTTCCTGTGCTTCCTGGAGATCTACCAGCGGCGCCGGCTGCGCGTGGTGCTCGAGGTCACCGGGCTGGACACGTGCTACCCCGAGCGCGTGGTGGGCGTGCTCAACGCCATCAACACGCTGCTGTCCGACAGCCACGCGCCCTTCATCTTCATCCTGGTGGTGGACCCCAGCATCCTGGCCGCCTGCCTCGAGAGCGCCGGCTCCATGAAGGGCACGGCGGACAACGGCTACCACTTCCTCAACCGCACGGTCACGCTGCCCTTCTCCGTGCCCATCATGGGCCGCCGCACCAAGCTGCAGTTCCTGCACGACGCCGTGCAGAGCCGCGACGACCTGCTGTACCGCGAGATGACGCGCAAGCTGCAGGCGCCGGCGTCGGGCGCGGGCGGCCAAGAGGCGGGCGAGGGCGCGCAGCTGCTGGCGGTGGAGACGCAGGCGGGGGGCGCGCGCGCGCAGAGCCGCATCGACGCGGAGGCGGCGCGCCGCATCCAGGAGGCGCTCTTCTGCCTGCACGATGAGCGCGACTGCCTCTACGAGTACGTGCCCGACAACGTGGTGTCCATGCGGCGCATCGTCAACACCGTGCCCATCACCGTGCGCCTGCTGCAGCAGCAGCAGCTGCAGGGGGACTTCGTGGGCCCCACACCACGCCAGGCGGTGGCGTGGGTCGTGCTCGCCAACCAGTGGCCCTGCCGCCTCAGCTGGGTGCTACAGTGCCTGGAGGACCGGCAGCAGGCCGGGGGCGCGCCTGAGGCCCGCGCGCGCATCTGGGACGTGTTCTGTGACAACAGTCGCGAACTGCACACCATGACCAAAGCGTTGCAGAACGTGCTCGACCTGGACGGCGACCCCGAGCTTTTCGAGCGCTTTCTGGACACCGACTTCCCATTCACGGTGGCCGAGGCGCAGAGCCTGCTGCGCTGCACGGTCAACCTGGACCACTCCATCCGCCGCCGCATGGGCCTCATCCGAGCCGTCAGCACGCTCAAGCCACCCAGTCCGCCCAAGTCCCCCAACCGCGTCGCCCCCAAGCCTGCCAGTGGAGCCAACAGCGCCCCTGTGGCGTCCCAGTCAGGCCACACGGCAGGGCAGGCCCATGGGAGCGCCAGCGAAGCCCACCGCTCCCGGGACTGGACGCAGGGTGGCCAGGCCAAATCCCGAGGGGGGAGTGCCCCTCACTTCCGGCAGTCCAACCCAGGTGGACCTTGACAGAGGACTCTGGGGCAGCAGGAGGCAACAGCTTGTTGTCACCCCACTCAGATGGACGTGGAGGGACGCCAACTGGGCCACGGCTGGGGTCCACTCTCCCAAGTGAGGTCTGCGGGGGCCACGTTCCCCAGGCGAATCTGCCGGCAGAGCTGCTCGCAGTGGCCACCAGGAGCCGGGCCATGTGTCGGTGCCAGTGTCTGAGCCAGTGCAGGCCGGCCAGGAACTCAGGGTTCAAGTGCAATAAATGAAGGTGTGAAAGGCCCCCCCCTTGGTCTTAAGTCCTGGTCTCCCCGGCTCTCTGACGACTGGGAACCAGGCTTGCCCTACTCTGCCAAGTCCACTTCAACCCCAGAGCGCTAGGCAGCCTCCTGGCTGGCATCCAGCCGGCAGGTGGGGCTGTGGGGGCGTCGGGCCGGGCGCACACAGGAGAGATGGAGGAAGCTCGGATGGGATGGCCCGGTTGACTCAGCAGTGGAGAGCGCCCAGGCCGCAGGGGATCTAGGTCCTTGTCCCCACGCCCTAGCTTGTCCCTCTGCGGAGAGGGTGGCAGCTGGCATTTCCGGGGGTGGTGTCCTTGGTGACCTCAGCAGGCTGCACCATTCCTGGGGACCCCACCCCCAACATAATGGGTCAATCAGGCTTTACCTGGGCCAGGTGGGTGGGTGGCACCGCTGGTCCCAGGCAAGTAACTGGCCAGGGAGTGCCCGCCTAGAGGCAGGAAGTGCCCCTCCAGCACCACCTAAGGGCCAGGGCTGGTCACTGACACTGAAGTCACTTTATGAACCCCTCGAGGACACGGACCCTTGAGCTGAGATGGACACAGAAGGACAACAGGCCCAGGTCATGCGGGTGGCTGAGGGCTGGGGCTGGACGCTGCTGGCTGGCACCCCCTCCTCACCAGTGGGGCAGTGTCACTCCTCCGAGCAGCTTCTGCTTCCTGTTGGGCTGTGCCTGCCAGTGGCAGAGGGGCCAGCACTGAACAAACCCTGGGGGCCAGTGTGAGGGTCTGACTTCTGAGCCAGGGCCTCCAGGCCGAGGGGATGGTCCCACAGGCAGCCAAGGGTTCTGAGGCCTGACGAGGGGCACTTGGCCCCAAGGCTGCCCAGCACCCCAGCATGATGACTTCTCCGGAGTGGACACAGGGTAGAGGTGGCCTGTGCCCCTTCCTGGAGCTGGCAGTGAAGTGCTGGCTGTCACCCCCGGGCCGCTGTGCTGCTGGGAGGAAGCCAGCCTTGCCGGAGGTGTTTTCCAGAGGAGGGAAAGGCTTGCCTTAGAACCAAGCCACTGGGTTCCCACGACAGCATCAGACCAGCGTCTGCAGCTACTAGGACCAGGATGTGCCCCTTGCCTTGACTCCCTAAGCCAGTCTGACTGGGCTTGTCCCAAGTCACTCAGGTCCTGGCTGAGAACAAAACAGCTTTGGGGGTGGGGGGTGTAGGAGACAGGCTGGAGGGCTGAGGACCCTGCCTGGCCTAAGGGCCCAAGAAAAAACTGCAGACCCTGTGAGGTGGGGCCGAGTCATGACCAAACGGTTGCTCATTTATCTTAAGACATTGGCCAGTCCCCATTGTGAAAATGAGACCAGGATGTGGGGGTGGCTGGCAGTTCACCGCTCTCCAGTGGGGAGCTTTTGCTGGGAACTGGCACCGGGAGGAGCTCACGGGCTGTATCTCCCTGACAGAGGGAGGGAGGGGTGTCCTTTGCAGGTGAGCTTTTTCCACTTGGCTCAGGGGCCCCTGAGATCCCCGGGGTTGCTGCCGCATAAGGGGTCTGGGTCCACTAGTCCTTATGGGGAGCTCCACACTAATACCCACGTGCATGAAAACGGGTGTCTCCTGAGTTAGGGTGTTGAGAGCTGTAAGACAGGTACAGGACCCGGCCAGGCAGCCAAGTGTTCCTCACAAGCTCGGGCTGTGTTGGGTGTCCGGAGTTCAGGGAAGACACTTGGCGAGGAGACTCTACCCTGTGAACCAGGAGCTCCCAAGTCAGGAAATCAGGGGCACCACAGGGCTGGTTAGCTTCCTAGGGCTCTACCAAGCCCCACAAACCGCCTGTCTGAGGACAGCCGTTCATCCTCGACCGTTCTGGAAGCCCGAAGCCTGGGACTGAGGACCCGGGAAACCTGCGGGGCCCTCCCTGGCCTCTCCAGCGTCCAGCGCTTTCCTGCAAGCCACCTGGTGGCTGCGCCCCTGCCTGTCCGCGGCTTCCTGCCGCCTTCCGGGTCTTCAGCCGCCTCCCCTCTGCGGCCAGCCCCCTTAACAAAGACGCGCTCACGCTGGGTCAGACCCACGCTGGACCCTGGACCCTCATTTGAACTTGATCGCCTCAGCAAAGACCGCCCCAAAGAAGGCTCCACGGGTTAGGATTTCCTATCTTTGTAGGGGGGAGGGCATGAGGGAGCTGTAAGAGATACACTACTCAACTCCTAACAGTTGGGAAGGCCCGATCCCTCACCCCAAGCTAAATGTAGCCCAATCCAGGGCAGGAACCAAACTGGGAACACACAGGAACAGAAGCTGGGCACCTCCACCCTCAGCCCTGTTGGTCACCCCACCAGGAGGCGGAGGAGGAGGCAGAGGGGACAGGCGAGCCCTCAACACCGCTGCCAAAGGCCACAGCCGCCTACTGGGCTTGAATCCCACTCAGAAGTCTAGAGGGCTGCTCTGGCAGACCCCAACCCAAACGGGCCCTCCGCATCGTGACCGCACACCCGTGTCAGCCAAGGGGACTCCTCCCGCTCTTCGGGGTGGGCGCCAGGGTGCTCCCAGCTGCCCTGGGCGGGTGGGCTTCTGAGCCCTCCCCAAACGCAAGTGCTCCTGGCTGCTAGGGCCCCTGTGGCAGCTGGTACCTGAGCAAGCTGCCAGTGGTAGGAGAGGTACACGAGTGGAAGGCCTTCCCACCCCACCCTTCCCCAGCCTCCCACACGGAAAGAAGGGGTAGGTGCAAAGATCTCCTCTCGGCTCTTCTCGTTTTCTGAAGGGCAAGACCCAGACTTCCCAGAACCCCACAAGCGTCCGTCCTGCCCGCGCAGCCCCGGGCTGCCGGACAGCCTGGTCACAGAGCACACTCCGCACTCCGAGGGCCCTATCGCTGGGACGAAGCTGGGGACATCCGGGATTCTCCGAAGAAAGGCAGCGTGAACGGGGCTGTGTGCGAGGCAGCTGCACTGGGCACGAGGGAGGACACCGCCGAAGAGGGGCGCCCGTCAGGAGCTGCAGCTGGGGTCCCGGCTTGGGTCCGTCGGTCTCGTTTTCCTCCGTGGGCCGGCTGGCAGGTCGCCCCACAGATGCGCCACAACCAGGAACTGTTGGGCACCCTCTGTGCCCTGAGCCCCACACGCCAGCACGAGCAGAGAGCAGGCAATGGTGAACCCAGCTCTGGTTTATTAGAAAAGGTGTGAACAGAGTTGCACCGACAAGGAGCCCNCCCCGCCCCCCCCCCCCGCCCCGGTCTGTAGTGCCTCTCAGGGCGCAGCCTCAAGTGGCCCAGACAGCAAGGTCTCCACACCCCACTGCCCCGACCCTGGCTCCCTGATGGATTTATTGCACTTAAGAAAAGAAAGCTCTGATCCTCTGCTCCCCTCTCCCCCACCCACCCTGGCCCTAGCCCCACCCTGTCTAGGGCTGCATCTCCACCACCACCGCCACCGCCACCGCCACCCTGCACTGCCCCCACACCGCACCTCCTCCCTGGGCCTCGGCTAGGGCCAGTGGGATCACTGTGCCACCATCCAGGGCTCCTGCCCTCTGCTGCCAGAAGTGCCTGCCCGGTGGCTGATGTCCCCTGCGACCACCTCCTCCCTATTCTGCTCTTCTTCCTCATCTTCCATCGCCCCCAGCCCGGTCTTCAAGGGCCAGGCCCACAAACAGAAGTGCTTAAGTCAGGGTGGGAAGGCCACTTCCTGTGCTCCTGCACCCCGAGTAGTGTTGCTGTGGGGGGCGGGGGTCCCCGGAGGGCCCCCCACACCCCCGGCATCCCGGGCCTCAGGAAGGCTGGGGGTGAGGTGAGCAGATTCTCAATGGCTCTGGCCTCAGCTCGTCAAAGACGGACCGGAAAAAAGGATCTTGAGGAGAACAGATTGGGGAGGACCTGTCAGAGCCCAGGGCCCTGTGGGCTGCGCCCCAGCTGCCCTGGCCCCTGGCCTCGCCTCACCTAAAGTGTCACAGTGTCTCCTGCCCAGATTCCTGACTGGCTTCCAGAAGCAGCTCCTCGAGCTCCTTCTCGTTCTTGGAGCAGCTCAGTTCTGTGAGAAGAGGCAGAGGCCTCCAGTCAGGTGGGGAAGGGGGCAGGTGGCAGCCCACCCCCACGCCAGACAGGCCGGGAGCACAGGCCCAGGCACCACCAAGACCATCAGGCTCTATCAACAGATCTGATGAGCCGGCACAAGGGAGCAGGTGGGGCCCTAGGATCGAGTCCCACTAGCTCCCGCCCCGAAGGGCCACTTTAAAAGGGGAGACAGGTTCACCAGCAGGCAGGTACGTCCCCGGGGCCCCTTGTCACCCTGTCCCAGAGCTCTCCTCACCATGTTCCAGGCCACAGCTGCCCGCCTTGGCCGCAGGCCCTGGGGGTGGCTCTGGGGGCAGTGCGAGGGCAAACTCAGGCTTCAGGCCGTTGGGCAGTGGTGGCCCTGGCTGAGGCGGCTCTGGCGGTGGCTGAGGCTCAGCGCCCCCTGGGTCCTGGATGCCCGTGGCCTCAGCTGGCGGTAGGGCGGGTGAGGTGGGCGGGGAGGATGAGGCAGGTGGGGAGGGAGGACAGGGAGACATGGGGAGTGAGGCGGGGGGAGGTGGTAGAGGGGGGTCAGCCTTCTCAGGGGGACTCTCCACCCGGGTCACCACAAACACTTTGTGGCCCCGGCCAGGACTCGACACAGAAATGCGCTGCTCAGTGGGGGATGAGGGGGGGCTCCGGTCCCCAGGGCCCAGGGAGTCCGTTGGGGGCACCAGGGCAGGGCAGGGGGCCTCGGCCCTCTCCCCATCCTCCTCCTGGTCAGAGTCCGAGTCCGAGTCTGAGGCCGGGCCGGGCCCTGGGGCCCCATTCTCCTGCGCCTCAGCAGCGGGCTCGTCCCCCCGCTCCTCAGGCCCCTCCTCTGGCTGGGGCTCGGAGACGGCGATCTCGGGCATGGAGGCCGACAGCTGCAGCCGCTGCTCCTCCTCCTCCCGCTCCCGCGCCAGCACGAAGTTGCGCTTGCAGCCGTTCTGGATCTCGGCGAGCAGCGCCTTCTGCGTCTCGATGAAGCTCTTCACCTGCGGCAGGCGGGCGGGCCTGGCTAGGGCTCTGGGTGGCCTGTGGTCACCCCCGTCTCCCAAACACCCCCACCCTGCACCGGGGCCACAGGGAAGAGCCCCGCTCACCGCCTCCTTCTTGGGCTCGCGGTCGAGGTCCAGGCGCAGCAGCGAGTGGTTCACCTTGAGGGCCAACGACAGCGCCATGAGCCCGCCCGTCTTGATCTCGTTCTCCCGGAGGTCCAGTCTCAGGAGGCGGGGGCTCTCGGCGATGAACTCCGCGACTGCGACTGCGCCTGGGAGGGGCACGCAGGGGCTGGCCACGGCCCACGCCTGGCTGGCCACCCCAGCCCAGCCCGCAACGCCCCACTCCCTCCGCCTGCCGGCGGCCCGCCCCGTCCCTACCCTCGCACGTGAGCCTGGTGGAGGCCAGGCCGAGGCGCAGCACGCTGCGGTTGCCGATGAGGCCGTTCTTGAGGTTCCGCACGCCCTCATTCCCGACGGGGTTGTGGCCCAGGTTCAGGGTCTCCAGGCTCTGTGTGTGAGGCTGGAAGGGGCGGGCAGAGTGAGAACAGTCCAGAAGGCCAGTCAGGAGAAAGGCAAGCGCTCATGCCCTTCAGCAGCGCCAGCGGGCCGGGTCACCACCTTAAGGGTCTCACCGAGTGGCCTCTGCCCTGTCGCTCCCAGCCCTCTGTGCCTCCCGCTGGTCCCCACGCCTCGGCCGGCGGTAAGGCAAGTGACTGCCCCCCTGCCCGGGCCCATGCGAGCATCTCAGGATTCTGGACACTGGCTTGGCTGTGGGTATTTCTTAACCTGGGTATGAATTTTTGTACCTTGTGGGCTTGCTTTAAATACTACATCCTAAAAAAGGATCTGACTTACTTTTTTTTTTTTTTTAAAGATTTATTTATTTATGCATACAAGCACTGGGGCACAGGCCAGAGGTGTGGGGGGGGTGAGAGGATTCACCACAGAGAGCGGGGAGCAGAACAGGCAGATCAACAGAAGTACACTGCTGAGGGGAGCAGCGGGCACAGCAGGAGAGGTCTGCCGCACCATGTGGGTCCCCCCCCCTGGCTGGCAGCAGGGATCGAACTCGTGTTGCAGTGGCTGTGATTTGCTTCGTAGTGCGTTGCTTAACCCACTGCGCCACCAGGGGAGGCCCCGGATCTGACTTACTTAAGACTTTTAGAAATGTTAACTTTCTATCCAGAACAGATTCACCCTGTGCAAAAGCATCATTTTAGGACAGTGCTGGAGGCCAAAAGACCAGACTGAAGAAGGGGCTCAGTCCTCCAGGAGGAGGGGGAGACGCCGAATCAAAGACCAGACGGAAAAGAAGCTCGAGGGCTGAGCAAGGCTGGGCGACAGGACAGCAGCAGAAGGGGTGCCGAGAGCAGGTGGGCGCCGGAGTCCCGCCCCTCCTCGCGGGGCCCCGCTCACCAGCGCCATGCCCAGGAAGGCCATGCCCGTGTGCGTGAGCTGGTTGTTCCACAGCACCAGGGTCACCAGTCCCTTCCGCTGCTCCTTGAGGCCCTCGCAGATGTAGGCCAGACCTGGGGGTGAGCAAGTCCCGACTGCGGACCGACGGCCCCCAGAGAGCACGAAGCCCTCTGCTGGAGCCTGACAAGCTCCCAGTCCCCGTGACCCGGACAGTCCTCCCGGCGCTCTAGCTCTGCTCACAGCAGCTCTCGCGAGCGCACCCCCAGCCTCAGGCCAGCAGCCGGCACAGCCCTCCCACCCACCATGGCGGCGAGTTTTCCTCCCAAGCACACCCCATCACGAGGACTTGCCATCTGGGGAAGGCAGAGGCCTCGCTCACCCACACTCTTTACACCAACCTGGGGAGTCTGCTTAGTGTGAGGCAGGACACACTCACACACACTCCCTCTCTCACACTCTGCTGTGAGCTGGAGTCTCCCCCTGTACTACTCCCTCCGCTCTCGCCCCCTGGCTCAGCACGGCTTTCCTCCCCCAGATACTCAACACCTCAGATGTGTCCACTTGCCATGTCCTCTGCCTGGATGCTCTTCCCAGGCGAATAAAATGGCTGGTTCTAGCCCCAGCCCCTACCTGGGTGCCCACAGGCCCCTCCCTGCAGCACAGCCCTCCCCCACCCAACCCCAAGCCTTTGGCCACCACCTTGTTTCCCTCAGGGCACTCTTTCCAGGTTAGTCCTCTGCTGAGCGCCTCACCTCCTCCTGCAGGGCTCCGCTGAGCTGCTCCCTCCTCTGGGAAGCCCTCGCTGACCCCCAGAGTGGGCCAGACACCCTCCTTGGACTCCCACAGCCCAGCCCTGCCGGGGGATGGTCTGTGTCCCCTGTGAGACGGTGAGGCCCGTGAGGGCACGGCCGGGACGGGCTCGCTGCCACCGTGTCGGCAGCAGCACCGAGCACCGGGCCGGCAGAGGGCGCGGTGCGACCTCACACACACCTGAGTCCAGCACGTGGTTGTTCCGGAGGTCCAGGATCTGCAGGGAGCAGTTGAACTTGAGCAGGTTGCCCAGCTGGGCTGAGTCCTGAAGGCCGTTGAGCTTGTTGTCGGCCAGGTAGAGCTCTCGCAGGTTCATGTTCATCTTCAGGGCTGTGGC
This sequence comes from Galemys pyrenaicus, assembly GCA_019455555.1. Classification (NCBI taxonomy): domain Eukaryota; kingdom Metazoa; phylum Chordata; class Mammalia; order Eulipotyphla; family Talpidae; genus Galemys; species Galemys pyrenaicus. The sequence goes on from JAGFMF010011711.1 coordinate 1,658,236, forward strand.
TGAGGGTGCGGGGAAGGGGGGAGCCGTGACCGGCAGGCCCAGGGGCTCGGCCAACTGCCCGACCTCGCGGGGGCTGCGTGGCCGCCGGCCGCCCGCCCGGGGCTCACCGAGCAGCATGAGGGGGCGCCCCGACAGGCTGGCGTTCTCCAGGTGCAGCACGGCCAGGCTGCTGCGGATGCGCAGGGCGCGAGCCACAAAGGGCGCTGAGTGGTCCAGCAGGGGCGTGTTGCGGGCGTCCAGGTACTGCAGGCAGCTCGTCTAGTGGGCGGCGCAGGCTGGGTCAGGCTGGCACGGCCCCGGGACCTGGGACCTCCCCACCTTGAGGCAGCCCGCAGGGCTGTGAGTGGCAAGAGGGCTCCCTGCGGGGCGGTGGCCACAGAGGCCTCCAAGGGGCGCGTCACTGGCTGGCAGGAAGGAGGATGCTTACAGGTAGGAGGAGAGGTGGGGGGGGGGTGGTGACGACACACAACAGCCCGCAGCTGAGGGCTCAGAGAACCCCTTCAGAGCTGGGAGCCCCAGGAGAGCACCCAAGCTCCTCCACCCTGGACAGGGCCCAGCTGGGCACCCACCTTGCGCATCATGTGGGCAGCAGCCTGCCAGCCCCGGGTGCCAATGTGCTTGTTGAAGGAGATATTGAGGTGGGTGGCTGACTCATAGTACTCGATCATGTCGAAGAGGGCTGAGGCACCCTGGGACAGACACAGTGAGGCTCAGCCTCAGGGCGGGGCTGCCTGGGATGTAGAGGTCTGGAGACCCCGGGGAGGGAGCAGGGAGAACCCCATGGTCTTCCAGAACTTCCAGGTTGCAGGAGCCCCTCCCCTCCCCTTTTCCTGCTGAAGCCAGTCTGGCTCTCCGCCAGGGCAGTCCTGACTGATGAGCCCCCAGCCCTGGTTTTGGGCCTTGGTCGCTGTCCTCCAGGACCCCGCCCCATTCCTCGTGGCCTCTAAGCCGGGGGCCAGGACAACTGGGCCTAAATGGCAAGGCCACTTTTGGGGTGCTTCCCAAACCCCGCCCTGCAGACACTGATCTGGGGCTGCTCCCTCGCAGAGCTCCTGCCTCTGGGGAGACCCGAGGGCCGCAATGCTCCCTGCACACTCTGGTTACGGCAGCAGTCTCCTCATCTTGTCCCTCTCCCCATTCTGCTCCTCCTCCGAAGTTCCCTCCCTGCAAGCGCCCCGGGCCCAGTGAGCTCAGGGAGCAGGTGTGGGCAGTGGCGGGGGCTGCTCACGTCTTCGTCCAGGTTTGTCTGCTCCAGGTCCACGACCTTGAACTGCAGCCTCTTGAAGACCTCTTCCAGGGCCTCGCAGGTCTTATAGTCAAGCTTCTCGCCTGGGAGACGGAGCACGTGCACAGGTATCACACGACGTGGGTCCAAGCCAAGGGAGGAAGGGTCCTTGGCCCCGACACCTTCCCTGAGGAGGGCACCTCTCGGATCCAGCTCCTGCCCCGCTGAGCAACTCTGCGCCAGGTCTGGACCCACACTCTGCCCTCTAAGCCACCTCCTGGGGCACTTTGGCCCTGCCCAGGCACACACCTTTCAGGTCCAGACAGTCGATGCGATGTCCGAGGTCCGTGAACTCCTGGGAAAACAGAGTAAATGTGGTCAAGGCGGGCAGGCCCGACAGTGGCCAGCGAGACGCGACAGTGGGGCAGCTGGGGTCCAACCAGCGCTGCTCTGAGGCAGGTGGTGTTCTGGGTGGGCTGGGGGGTGGTGGGGTGCAGGGTCTCCAAGAGCCAGAAAATGGGATAGCTCTGTACCAAAGGGTCTGGGACTGAGCCAGTCTTAAGCTCAGGCAGGCCTGGGTGCAGCCCCATGGCCCCCATTGAATGGATTGTCTGTGGGTGTCTCTGGGGTGAACATTCCAGGCAGAGGAAGCAGCCAGCACAAAGCGTACGGGGCATGGCGCAGGGCACACGGCGAGGGAGCGAAGGGACTGGGCAGACATCCTCCCAGCCCCCCTCGGTTCCATGCTCTGAGCCCCAACACACACACACACACGCACACCCACACGCACGCGTGCGCGCGTGCGTATCAGGGCCTATTTCTGGGGTCCACACACACAAACCCCGGGTTGGGAGCTTTGATGGGCCCATCTATAGACAAAGAGCTAAGGCCTAGCCTTGCCTAAGGCCACTCACTAGTGAAGTTGGTCTGATCAAATCAGCTCCAGGGCCCACACTCCGGGACCCATGCTGGGTGGCCATCTTTCCCTGGACTTGCCAACAAGCCCTTCTGGAACCTGCCACAGAATCCCTAACCCAGATGTGCCGCGCTGAGTGCTGAGCATGACTGCTCACAGCAGCGCTGTCTGAGAAAGCAACCACCACTGGAACATTCTGGAATGACCAGACCAGAGGGAAGGCATGAAGACAGTGTTTTACCAACTGGTCAGGCAGGGTGGGCCACAGGAAATTTGCCTGTGGGAGCTGGCGGGGGGGCGCGAGCACTGTGGCTGCAGCAACCCCCTAGTCACACCGCGAGTGCCCTCGGGCCCGTGTCCCCTGGATGGGAGAGGCCTAGGATGGAGCACGTGGGCACGTGGGTGGTGGGTGTGGCATCTGAAGAGGTGTGAACTGTACCCCTCATACAGTAAGCCAATGTTACCCCAGTAATTGAAAAAAATAAGAAGTTTTGATAAAGTAAAAAAGCACAGGAAAGACACAGGATGGAGATCCCAGCTGCCACCTGTTGGGGACTCCTGGAGGGAAGCTTGGGAAAGAGGTGATGGGAGAAGTGGATTTGCTTTTCAGGTCTACGCATTTTAATCCTTTTTTGTATATTTTAATTTAAAAAAGTCAGCATATATGTTTTGCTATTCAGACTTTTTCCTTTTTTTTTTTTTAAAGATTTATTTATTTCTGCATGCAAGAGCTGGGGTACAGGCCAGAGTTGCATGAGGTAAGAGGATCCCCCAGAGACAGAGTGGGGAGCAGAACAGGCAGATCGACTGAAATACACTGCTGAGGGGAGCAGCGGGAGAGGTCTGCTGCGCCATGTGGGTCCCCTCCCTGGCCAGGGATTGAACTCACGCTGCTGTGCAGCGGATGTTCCACAGTGAGGTGCTCAACCTGCTGAGCCACCAGGGAGACCTTGCTATTCAGACTTTTATTTTTTTTTTAAAGATTTATTTATTTATGCATACAAGAGCTGGGTTACAGGCCAGAGTCACGGGAGGTGAGAGGAATCACCAGACAGAGTGGGGAGCAGAACAGGCAGACTCACTGAAACACACTGCTGAGGGCAGCAGCGGGTGAGGCAGGCGAGGTCTGCCTCACCATGTGGGTCCCCTCCCTGGCTGGCAGCAGGGATTGAACTCGTGCTGCAGTGGCTGCGGTTTGCTTCAAAGTGCATTGCTTAATCCACTGCGCCACCAGGGAGGCCCTATTCAGACTTTTAAAAATAAGTATTGTAGCCATGGCTTTGACCCTAGGAAAAAGAACTTCTTTGAGGAGTGAAAGATACAAATTCTTGCTTTATATAATTCTGTGCTGTTTAAACATGCACGAATTCTGATCACTTTCACAACTGAAAGAGGACACGAGTACTCACACAGGCCCTGAGGTGTGGCGGGTGAGGCTTCTGGCCCCTCAGAGACACCCCTAAGCCCAGAGGCCACTGGGCCTGGGGGATGGCAGCCTCACCTGGAGACCTCCTCACTATCTCCGAGTGTGCCTCACCCTTGCCCCACATACCTGGAGCTGCCTGAGGAGCTTGGGGATCTGTCTGCAGTTCAGCTTCTGGCAGGCCTGCTTGTAGGCCCCGATGACCTCGTCCACAGTCACGTTCTGGGCTGCAGGCACAGAGGACCAGGCCTGTGACTCTCCACACCTTGGCCCACTCCTCCCACCGCTGGCCTCTGAACACTCATGATAGAAAACACCCCTCTGAGAGCCCACTGAGCCCGTCTCTGCCCCCGGCCCCTCGAGGCCGCTGCTGCCCAGGGTGTCCCTGGCTGCCCCAAACCAAGGTAGCCCCACCTGGCCCTCCTCACCAGCCCCTTCACACAAACATGGCGCAGCTGTAGCTCGGGAGTCCTCCACTGGACCGGGAGCCGTAGGAGGGCAGGGCTGGGGCAGCATTGGTCCCCCATGTCTACAACCCCAGCACAGGGCCAGGTACAGGGTGGGTGTCCAGTCAGGTTTTTTAGATGAGGGAATGAATCACACCTTGAGGTCAGAGGTGAGGTGCAGTGCCCAAGGTAACAGATCTGTAAGCCGCGGAGCAGGACTCGAACTTAGCTCTTACTCCCACCCCCTCAACAGCGAAATGTTCCCGAGGCCAGTGCAGGGCTGTCTGGCAGCCCAGGGCAGTGAGCAGGGCCTGGAGTGTAGGACCAGCCCCTACACGCCTCTGCCCATGTGTGGTGCCAGGATGACCAAGAGGCAACATGGGGGTCCTAAGTGCCGTCACAGGGCCCCCACCCTCAACTTCTACACTCTGAGAGACCCACACACAGGCCAGCCTGCAGCGGCCTGGGGCGTCTCTCCTCGGGCGGCAAAGCCTGTGCTAGAGGCCGCAGCTCAGCACCACAGGCAGCACAGAGGGGCTGCCAGGTGGAGTGGAAGCCGAGCCAGAAGAGGAAAGCAGTGTGTGAGACGGCTCACACCTCTGTGGACAGCCCGCTAGGGTGGCTGTCCACAGAGTTCAGGGGAGCAAAAAGCACGAAGGCCCTGGGGAATGGCATGGTGGCCGTTAGAGGCTGGGTTGGAAGCTGGCCTGGTTCCGAAGGGAGGGATGCAAGGTTTGAAGGGCATGGTTCTGGCCTGAGGTGACTGGGGCCTGAGGAGCTTTTGACTGCCTCCCCTCACACTGCAGCCTCAGATAGGGCATGTTAAGTTCCCCGCTTAGCACTGGAGCCAGGATGCTGGGGATGGCTCCTGGCTCTCAGGTACACTAACTGAGCAGGTGACTCACCTGTGTGCCTGTCACCTTTTCCCTACAGTGGGCATAAGCTTGCCCACTCCAGGGTCCCTGTGGTAACTGAGTGACTGACCCAACAGCACCTGTCCAGTCATGGAAGGCTTGGCGAGGTCAGGGGGTGTAGGATGTGGACACACGAGTGTGTGCTAGGCCAGGCCTCAAATGCACTTCCCCTCAGCATCCAAAGTCTAAAGCTCCAGGGGCCTGACTGCAGCAGGGGCGGTGCTGAAGGAGCGAACGGTGGGTGAGGAGGGACAGCGGCACGTGCAGAGGTGGCGGCTCAGAATCAGACCACGCTCCACCCCCGTCCTGGAGAGGCTGTGCCCAACAACGGCCGTGGTCTCACCCTTCCTGAAAGGGACGCACACCTATCTCGTGATACAGACATGAGGGCACTTGCTGGACAAGGGACACAAGGGCACCTGCTGAACGGCTGCGGAGCCAGACACGATGCAGCAGGCCACGCAGCTGGAGAAAAGAGCCAGCGACCGCGGCGACCACTGCTTCTGAGGACTGCAGCCGCCTCGGCTTTGGGCACCACGCTAGGTCCTCTCCGCAGAGGTTCGTGGCTGCAGGCAGCCACGAGACCGGCCAGTTATGTCTCCAACTTGTAGGAAGGAGCTGAGCGCAGAGGCCAGGAACCCGCCTATCAAGAGCCAGGGGTGGCGGGCGTGGCGCACACACCAGCACGGGCCAGCCACCTCTGTGGCCTGAGCGCTGCCTACTTCTCCCTCTGTCGGGGGCGCGACGGGGCCAGGGTATAGGCAGGCTGTGGGAACCCCTGGTGTGTGCTCTGGGGTCCTGTGCAGGCACAGCTCCCTAGCTTCCCTGGGAGAGAGGGAGAGGCGGTGGGGAAGCAGGAGCCTCCCACCCCACCTGCTGTGGCCCTCACAAAGGGACAGCAAGAAACCCGAAGCCTGGCATCAGGTGACAGGAAGAGAGCCTGCGGTCTCTGCACACAGGTGCTCCGCACCCACGAGATGCGCGGACAGGCTGGGCACCAGGGGGCGGTGATGACGCAGGCTAGCCCTGCCAGCCTGGAGCTGGTGGGGAGACAGACACCGTCATCCAAGTGGGAGTCAAAAACCAGGAAGCAACAGAGCGGAGGGTGGAGGACGCGGGGGCTGGGGGCAGCGCTCACTGTTGCAGTTTCACCAGGAAGCGGGGACCCAGATGAGACAGCAGATACCAAGGAGGGGGTGGGCAGGCCAGGGTGGGAGGAGGCCTGGCAGGACCCAGGGCCCCAGGAAGCCAGGGTACTGGAAGGGGGCACTGGCAGGTGGGGGGAGGGCACAGGGCTTTGCTGCCTGCATGAGCCAGGGGCCACTGGGGCTGGGCACGGAGCATGCAGGGCCCTGCTCTCGGGGCTCTTCCCCGCAGGCCTCCCCAGCTGTGTGGTCCAGGAGTCAAGGTCTGTGGACACCATCCTCCCCTAACCTAGCCACAGCCCAAGTGCCCTGTGGAGAGGCTGTCGTGGCTGTGAGTGGCTGCGAGCGCGAGCTGGTCCGCGTCCCTCCCCCGGCCGCCCGGGTAGACAAGCTCTGGTCAACCAACTCTGCGCTGGTGGGACCACACACATCACCTCAGCTCCCTGCTGTCCTCCCCAAGGCTCCACATGTGACCAGTCAAGGGCAGGAAGCTGACCCTTAAGAACCAGCCTGGGCTAGTCCCAGGGACTGAGAAGAGCCCTCTTCCTGGAGGGCAGTTAAGATGGTCTCCCGCGCGTTTGCATCTGTGTGAGGAAGCGAACTCAGAAAAGCCAGTTCAAAGGTAGCGAGAGTGTGCCAAAGACGTCAGCGATCCTGGATCCAGCCAACCTGGAGCCAAGCTCTTCAGGCCCATTAAGCCAATGAATTTGGCCGCCTTTGCTTCAGCCCCTGTCAGTTTCTAAGCTGGTACCATCTTGTTCTTCAGGCAGCAGCAGCCAGCTCAGCTGCATGCCAAGCTCTGCTGGCACCAAAGGGCTAAGGATGGCTCTGACCTGGAGCTGATCCCCACCCCCACCAGATGGTGCCCGCCCGAGGGAGGGGTGTGCAGGTGATCTCGGGAGGCATGAAAGGGGCCAAGAGAAGGCAGGCAGGAGAGAGCCGGGGCTCCCGTCCCTTCAAGGTTTTCTCACTGAACCAGACACTTCCCGCCACTGAGGCCTGGGCACCAGCTACCCTCTCCTTGCCCAGACAGCCTCGTGCTTCCCTGCACCCCACTCTTTCACCCCTGTATTATCACTCTCAGCCCAGTGCCCCCTTCACCCCAGCTCCATCAGGCTTCCCGCTACGAAACTCCCTACCAGCTTGAGCTATCACTGGCTACAGACCAGTCTGTCTCCAGGAAGACAGCGTGGGGATTCTGCTCCACGGCCGTCCCCATGGCCAAGCACGGAAGGCCTCAGGTCCGGTGGGGAGTCCCGGCAGACGGGAGCTCACATCTGGCTGCTGTGGAGGCCCTGGAGGTGGGCGGTGTGTTCTGAACAGGAGGCCTCGCCTGCTCCAGGGCAGAAAGGCTGCAGGGGGCTGGGCTCGAAGGCGGCTGGACGGGAGGGAGGGGAAGAAGTGTGGGGCCCAGCGCGGTGAGGCCTGCTCGCCGCAGCCCGCCCCCACCTCCGAGGGCCCCGCACACGTGGTGCGCCCCGCTGTCCAGTGGTGCCTGCGCCCCAGGCGCCGCCAGGTGCTTAGGACGGCTCGCTCACCGGAGCCCTGTAGAGACGGGCTCTGAGTGCACCTGCGGGTCAGGGACCTTCCTAAGGTTCAGCGAACCGCTCAGGTCCCACAGCTGGAAGGTGTGGGGGGGTCAGCCCCAGAACTGCTCCTGTCCAGCCGGTGCCCTGAAGAAGGCACAAGAGCGGCAACTGTACTGTGCTTTGGGGAGTGCGCCAGTTTGGGGGGTGAGTACGTGGAGGAGAGGGGTCAGCAAGGAGCCAGAGGGGAGCCACCCCAGAGGGACACGGTCGCTGAGCGCTGACTGGGGGCACCATCCCAGAGATGCTGGCGGCAAAGCCTGCATGCAGGTGCGCGGGCAGGCCTCGCTCGGGGCACAGCGCTCAGTCCCTCCTCAGCGACAGAGCAAGCTGGACTCCCGCCTCCTACCCCAGCCTGCAGGTCTCCGATCCAACGTCGCCTCCCCAGAGGCCTTCACCAACCATCAGATATAAAACAGCTTCCTCCGTCACTGTCCGCCCCTGAACCCCACATCATTCTCCGGGTGACATGTCTCCCAGCCTGACACAGCTTTATAACCAGTGTGCTCCTGCCACAGTGAAGGGGGTTCTACCCCCTGGCTCGCCGCCGTGCCCAAGGAGCAAGCTGCTGGCCGCAGGAGGTGATGAGCCCTGGGCAGGGCTGTGGCCTCTGGGCTGAGGGGCTTCCTCTTGGGACCTCTGTCTCCCCAGAGGAAGAAGGGAGCTGTGCAGGACTGGTGGGGGAGCCTGTGGGGAGGATGTCACCAGGCAGGCGACACGCCATCTGTTCCCCCTTCCGTGAGAGCAAGAGTCGGGGTATGGGTGCCCCAGAGCAGGCCTCCGGGGTCCGAGGGACCCGCTGTGACCCCCAGCTCTGGGGGTGGACGGGCACGGTGCTCAGGCTGCGAGGGCACGAGCCGGGATCAGAGCTGGCGCAGACGGGCTCCTGCACACCCCGAGCGGATGCCCGCCACACCACACACATCCCTCTCGGGGCCTGGACAGCCCAGGCCGCAGGGGACAAGGAAAGGACAGAGCAACGCACAGTCTCCTCTGGCCTTAAGTCGAGGGGCAGCAAAGCCTGACACAGCTCCAGAGGGAGCCCCGCCCCCGCCGAGGCCCCGCCCCCGCGGACACGAAGCTCAGCGGTCTGTCCCTGCAGGGTCACGGTCTGTCCCTGCAGTGTCACGGCCTCACGCTTCCTCATTCCCTGCTCCCAGCCCCGACCTGTGCGGCTCCTGGCACAGAGAATCTGAGGGCCCTCAGCCGCTGGATGAGACACCCCCCACCCTGAGACCAGGCCTTCTCACGGGAGTGTCTTACAGATGGGGCCCAAGAGCAGCCCGGGTCCCCACACCCAGACCTCCAGTCCAAGCCTGGATGCCACCTGAGTCCTGCTGTGCACTCCGGAGGCCCCAAGCCAGGCATGACACCAGCAGCTCACCTCTGTCCTTTCTCAATCCCGGGGAGACAGGTCCCAAGAGAAAAGTCCCTTAGCCCAGAGTGCACCGCCTGAACCCAGGTCTGTGTTTCTGGCCCCTGGCTCCAGCCACTGCCTCGCACTTCCAGACACCCTTCTCACCCTCCCTCCGCCACAGCCCGGTAAAGGAACACAATGCACAACGTGGGGTTCTCAGACTAGGTGGTTTCCAAAGTTGTCCTCATTTATGCCTCCTGGAGCCTAGAGAGGCAGCGGTCACCCCCTTTCCAGATGGGCAGGGGAGGGTAGCCCACTTAAGGACACTTCCAGCTGAAGAGGGAGTAAGGCTCTGATCTGTCTTCCCGCCTCCACAGCCTTGTTTCGAGTGGGGCTTGTCCATTCTCCAGTCAACTCTCCATAGGCCTAAGTCCATTCCCCAAAGCATGAAACTAAAGTCCACAATATACACACTCTGATTCTCAGAATAGGAGAAATAAAAAAAAAAAAAGAATAAGTATAGATTAAGTGAGTGCGCATCAATGTGCCATCCTCACCTACCAGGCCGGCTAATACCCAGGTGCGCCAGTACAGCGCCCTCCAGTGGCGGGCACAGGTGCAAACCTGTCTAGAGTGGCAAGGCCTGTCCACGTTCCACCCCACAGCTGCACAGATGCGGTGATGCAGCCGTTCCAGCCCCGAGAGCCACCCACAGTGGAACGGACACCAGGACCCATCCACAGGGAGCAGTCAACAGCTGCCCGGGCACGGGGAGGGCTGCGGCTCACCCGACCACAGGAAACAAGCCCGTGACCCCTTCTATGAGAGCAGAGTGTACAGCAGTGCGCTGGTGACCACCGCCACCTTTCACGAAGTAAAGCGGGGGAACAAAAAAACCTGGGCTTATGGTTAGAAAGGAAACAACACAGGGGGCCTCCGTGGTGGCGCAGTGGGTTAAGCAACACACTGTGAAGCAAACCGCAGCCACTGCAGCACGAGTTTGATCCCTGCTGCCGGCTGGGGAGGGGACCCACATGGCACAGCAGACCTCTCCTGGCTCGCCAGCTGCTCCCCTCAGCAGTGTGCTTCAGTCGATTTGCCTGTTCTGTTCCCCACTGTCTCTCGTGAGTCCTCTCACGCCTCCCCCACCCCCACACCTCTGGCCTGTACCCCAGTGGTTGTATGCATAAATAAATAAATCTTTGAGGGGAAAAAAAAAAGAGGAACGTATTTAATTGGGGGAAGGAAAAGAAGACAGAAGGAGCACGTGAAGCAGCCTGGGGTCAGGCCACGAGGCCCAGCATCTCCTTCAAGCAGACGCAGGGGAGCCGGCACTCCTCTCCCAGTGCCACCTGCAGCCACCGGCCCTGCGCGGGACCAGGAAGAGCACAGCCTCACCCAAGGCCTGGGTCGGGGAGACGACAGCAGAGGACAGGTGGCTGGGCTGAGGGTCCCCACCGTTTCAGAAGCAACTCAGAAAAATTTACAGGCGAACTGATGGCTGTGTGGGCTCTGCTACAAAAGAATGGGGGTCGGGCAGCCCGGAGAGAGCAGACAGTGGTCAGCCCCAAAGCTGGGATGTGGGCTCAGCGGGTTATTATATTCCAGCTTTTGTATTTGTCTGAAAATAGTCACAGTGAAAAGTTAAACAGGGAAAGAAGCAAAAAAAAAAAAAAAAAAAAAAACAGTTGATCAGAGCTGGTGGCCTATGAGGGACCCGGGGCGGCCTTCGGGCTAGGAGGGCGGGAAATCTGGCGCACGCCTGGGGCTGGTGGCTTGGGTTGGGCGGAAATCAGCCTTCCACCACAACTAAATTACAGTCAGGGTGGGTGCAATGGCAGCCGCCCTGGGGGGCCCCTAGGCCTGGCCCAGAGGGAAAAAAGGACCGAGAACAAAGGCATCACTCCACAAGGGTGGGGGGAGACTAGGTGGAGGGTGGTCAGAGGAGGCCCCAAGGCACACGGGAGAAGCGCAGGAACCCGCGGAAAGGTGTCCCGTGCTCCGCAGGGAGCCCAGTGACAGCGGACAGTTACCGGGCCACCACCTCCTCATGTGTCTGACCCACTGAAGTCTCACAGCACCCCTGGGAGGAAATGTGACCTGGACCCCCAACCCAGGACAAAGAAAAGGAGATCTGGGAGGAGGCAAGGCCCAAGACCACACACACACCGCTCCGGGAGCCTTCCTCTTTCACGGCTGAGCCCCGCGGCCTCTATGAAGACTCCGAAGTCAGCCCACGGCCACCTGCCTTCAGAAAGACGTGCCCGCCAGTGCCCTGGCCCACACCAGGTTCAACCCTTGAGGCTCTAGGCCATGCAGCCCAACACCCCTGTGGGTCCGCTCCCCCAGCAGGCTGGGTGCCTGCTCTTAACTGGGGTGATGACGTGTCTCAGACAGACAGGGGCGGGGGAGCAACTGTCTCTGCCAGCAGGTGGAGGCCCAGGTGGGGACTTCTGGCCGCTCAGCCTGTGCTGAAAAACCCCTGCCCGTGACCTTCAGGAAAAATGAAGAGACGCCGAACAGATTCTCCCCAGGGAACAATCATTCAGGCTTCCTGCACCCCTGGCAGCCTTCCTGTAACTCAGAGGGAGGGAGAGAGGCCTGATCGCAGAGCTGGAAGCCGCAGGGCCGGGTGAAGCACCTGCTCCAGCCAAGTGTCAGCACAGGCGGACAGAGGCCGTGCTGATGCGCGGCGCTGGGCCCGAGCCCCGGCAGCCCCAGCACCAGCTCCTCTCTGAGGGAAGGCTGCGCGGGCCCGGCTCCAAGCTGCCTCGGGGCTGCTGCGTGGGCGGCCCCTCTGCCCGGGCCTGCCCAGGGGGACAGCTGAAGCTGGCGGTGCTGGGCGGGTCAGTGGTGCCACGGTTTCTACTCGCCACGAGCTCTCCTGCACCAAGGCTGACGGCGCAGCTCAGCAGCCCGGGGCACGCGCCTCACGGGCCTGGTCCGCGGTGGGCTCGGTCCCTCCTCTCCTGTGCCTCCCGGGCCACCCCATCCCAGCTTCACCTCACCCGCGCCTGCCTCCAGGCCTCAGGGCCGTTCTCTTGGCTCAGAAAGCCTCCCGCTCCTCACCCGCTCTTCTACCGTGTCATTCGCATCTCACCCCAGATGCCCCCTCCTCTGAAGTCTTCCCAGACCACTTTCTAGAGTGGCAGGCACCCCCCCATGTCCTCTGCCTTCTCACAGTGCGCACCCCAACATGTATCTAGATGCTCATTCTCCATCCTAGATGGAGGGCTCCCCGAGTCTAGGGTCACCCCTGCAGGCTCAATCAAAGTCTGCGAATGAATGAGATGACTGCCCAGGGACCCAAACACCTCCCCCCCCTTCCCTCAGAGCCAGGTAATAGAGAGGGAGCCACACAGCACCCTGGGCTGGGCTGGGCTAGGCTGGACTGGGCTGGGCTGGGCTGGACTGGACTGGAGAAGCTCAGGAAAGGTCGGGATGGCCCAGGCCTGCAGCACTCTGGCTGAGAAGTGTTCTTCCCTGCCCCCTCCTGGAAGGAAGCATCACGACTCAGGAGCCGGGAGGCTGCCACGTGCTGCAGGAAGGCCATTTGCAGGGGGCGGGCGGGGCTGATGCAACCAGCCAGGAGCCAGTCAGCAGCTGCCCTGCAGGTCCTGGGCCCTGGGCAGGGACACAGGAGAACCTGCCCACTCCAGGAAGGCAGAGGAGGCAGGTGCCTTGGGCCACCCTGCCCCGCCCCGTCACCCTGACCTTCCAAGCTGCTAGGCCCCACGGAAGATCCTGTTACAGAAACACGTGTGGTCAGAAGACAAGACGCCAACACGTTTCAGGGCACAAGAAACCAGGCAGATCGCATAGTGCCCCCCACGGAGCATCGCACGGTGGGGCCTGGTCTGGCCAACTGTGCTCCAGAGGAGGGAGCGTCAAGGTCTGGGCCCAGGGTGCCCTAGCTGGGTGGCAGGCAACTCTGAACCCTAAAGCATTACTACTCAGCAGCGAGCACTTCCATAGCACTCTCGTATGTTCCCTCATGGGCTGCTTTCAACCTGAGACAAAGAAAAGGAGACCCCAGGAGCAGATCCAGGTTTCAGCATCCTCAGTCTTCAAAGGGGTAAGTGGAGACAGGGGAAATGGAGGCCACCTGAGGTCACGGGCAGTAACGTGAAGAGCTAGGGCTCCAGCAGTGCAGCCCGCTCCGCAGTCCTTGCTCCTGGCCACGCATGGCCATTTCCCTGTCCACCACCAGCACTGGGGTACAGATGCCCCGCCCCTTCCAGAGGAGGAAAAAGCGACTCGGCGGTAGAGCCCTCGCCGGCACACAGCTGGACAGAGGCCCAGGCGGGCAGGCCTGGCCTCAAAGTCCACTTCCTCTGGCCAGGGTGGGGAGGACTCCGCCCGCAGAGCAGACCGCCAGTTCAGTATCCCCACCTGCCACCTCCGTCTCTGGCCCAGCTACTTCCTTCCACGCCCTTTCGCTAATCTCTAACGGTTGCCCCCTCCTCCTTCAGAGAGTGAGCCAGGGAAGCTTTGTCTTGCCCTGCTGTGTCCCCAGCACAGCACTGTCTCAGAGGCTCAACACTGGAGGATGGACAGCCCCCCCCACCCCCGTGGCAAGGGGGACCAGTAGTACCCCCAACACAGTGCTAAGACTGCTCCCTGCCAGGATGTGGGAGGGGCCCTCTGCAGCCTACATGAGCCCCCAGGTGGAAGGAGCTCCCTAAAGGGATGCGCATGAAGACATCTCCTCCCACAGGAACAGTGCAGCCTGGGGGGTGATGGCGTGGCCAGGCCCCTTCTCTGAGCGCTGACCCCCCCACTGCCCACAGGATGAGCCTGCCCCAGCAGGGCCCCATCTGACAGGAAGGATGTGAGTTCTGTGCTAAGCTGGCAGGGGCCACCTGGCTCAGGCACCTGGACAGAGTGGTCCCTTCCTGGCCACTAGGGTGGCCAGGATTGCTGGGCCTGTGAGCAGAATGAAAGAGGAACAAAGGAAACACACGTGTGGCCCAGAGAGGGACACTAGTCCCGGTTCCTGTTGGCTTCAGGACCCCTGGGGGCTGGCGAAGGCCCCGAGTCCCTCCCGTGAACCACGTCACTTGTATCCTGCGGCCCCAAGTGCATTCTGGCCCTGACAACTCAGACCCCCAAGAGTGACAGGAGAGCCTTCATTTCTTTATGCTTGAGCCTCCTCATCTGGAAAATGGAGCAAACAAGACAGAGGCGCCTGGCGTCCTGCCTGTGAAGCACCTGGCTGGGCTGGCCCTGGCGAACAGCAGCACCGTCACCTCCGGTCCAGGCTGACACCTGACAGTGGTGCTTGGTGAGCATGGCCAACAAGCAGTGAGTGCCGGCAGAGGCTCCCCGCAGCGCTGCTGTCAGCTGGGAAATGCTCCTCTGTGCCCCTAGACAAATATTTACCCAGGGCTGGGTGCCTGAGGGCACAGAAGTGAAGACTTGGGGACAAATGAGCCCACAGGGGTGGGGGCATGGCCTCAGGGACCCGGAAGGAGCCCAGCCCAGGGTGACTGCCTCCCCACGTGGATGCGGGCACACGCCCTGCTAAAGGAGGTGTCGGTCCGCCTCAGGAGTCTGTGCAGCTCCGTGCAGGGTCACGGGGTCGCTTCTAGCAGGCACTCCAGGCTGTCTCGGACTAGCCAGGTGAGCACGTCAAGCCCCACCTCACCTGTGAGGGACAACGCACCTACCTCGTGGGGTCCAGGGCAGATGGAGCTGGCGCACACAGAACACAGCGCCGTGCCTGGTATGCAGCGAGCGCCCTGCTAACACCAGCTAACGCGAGTCCTGCTGTGACCAACCCACTGGCCACAACGTGCAATACAGCCATCCTCTGGGACTCCCCGACTCTTGTTTCACCCCTTCCGATGAGGGTTTGTGCAAACTCTGGGTCACATCCTCTCAAGAAAACACCCACACTAGCTCCTTGAGGATCGGCGAGCCTCACGCTTCACTGCGAGGCAACCCTGTTAGCCCCGTCTCAGCTCCGCACACTTATGGGGGACTGAATGCTTGGGCAGCAACTCTCCCCTACGTGGCTAAGGGCAGAGGCCACATCCCCACCCCGGCACCCAGCACAGCGCAAGGGACCTTGCATGTTCACCCTTAGGGGAGGGCTGGGCTTTGGGCCAGATGGGTCTGTGGCCTCGGTCTAACTCCAGCAAGTACTGGACACTGGATTCTGTTTCTTCCTTTTAATCCTCAAGGTGAGTGTCTGAGCAGTAGATTGGCAGAGCCTTCATTAAGCACCTGCCCTGTGTTCCATTCCAGATGGGGTGATGCTGGGAACATAAGGTTCAAAGCAGCCTGGTCCCTATTCACAGGAGGTCCCAATCCAGTAGGGACACAGACCCACCTCCACCCATCATTGACCACCCTGAGTGGACAGGACTGGGGCAAGGGAGGCCAGGAGGGCTTCCTGGAGGAGGCGCCATTAAAGACTACCCGTCATGTGCAGGCTCATTCAGGGATGGCGAGACTCAGTCACCATGGTACCCCGGGACATCACTGGCCCTGGCACATGGTGGGTGCACCATAAACCTGTTGAACGAAGACCCTGCAGGAGACCCTTGGAGAATGAGTGGGCCAAGAAGAGAAGAACCACTAGAGAGCTAGGCACAACCATGGACGGCTGCACAAGCCCACCAACGACAGCCATGCCTAGGCCTGTGCCCTGAGGCGATGCTCACTCGTCCCCAGGTGACCTGTGCCCACAGGCTCTCAGCTGCAGGGGCTTGCAATGCTGAAAACTGGAAACAGCATGATGGGCCACCTAAGGAAAACTCCAGAGCATCTACACAGATGAAATTGGGAGAAAGCAAGACCCAAGAGTCCACTCACAACGTGCACTCAAAAACTGGCCATGCAAAATGCCACCACTTTCAGCGCACACGCAGGGATCCCCAGAACAACAGCATGACAGTCACCGCGGCTCTGGAGCACACCCCTCCCACCCGGAGGCAGAGGCGAATCGATGGCAAGTTCTCCACCCCAAGCTGGGAGGAATATGCCAGGCCTTCACCATGTCACACTCCGGTGACGTACATCCGTCATCCACCAGCCAGTTTAGGAGCACGACTCAAACAGAGGGGGAAGGGCACTGCGGCAGAGGGACCACCTTGCAGCGACCCCGAGGAGCACCTACAGTGCCGGTAGGTCATGGTTAGGGTCAAGGGAAGCAAGCAGGCCAGGGACCGAGCACAGAGCTGGGGGCACCCAGGTGCTTGATAAAGGGGCTCCCTGCTTCCCACCACCAACACCCACCAAAGGCCTAGGCAGGGGACAGGCCAAGCTCTGAGGAAAACCGGTGGCCTCGAGGGGACAACCAGCCCTATCACGAAGAGTCCGTTGGAGCTGCCCCTTCAGGTTTCCAGGAAGGGCCCAGATGAGCCACTGCACCTGCAGGCACCGGGGGAGTTTAAATGTGGAATTTTATAATCAGGAAAGTGTGAGCTGCTCACTGGCCCCGCAAAGATTCAAGCTGACCCCCCATCTCCGCAAGGACAGCAACGCCACTGACCCTCGCACGCTCTCCTCGGAAACCAAAGGCGTTACCCAGTGCTTCTTTACCAAACAACCTGGGCTGGGAGACAGGGAGAACAAAACAGATCCGGTCCCTGCCCACAGGGAGTAATTGCTAGGGAGGCAGACAAATAATTATGCCAATAGAAATGATGAGTTATAAGGAAAAAACCACCCTTTTAAGAAAAACAAGTGATGCAAATTTTGATGGGGGCGGGGGTGGGGGGTGGGAGGTGGGGAGAGCAGTTAGGAAAGACCTCCAAGAGAAAGAAGTGCATAAGCCGGACCTAAGGGCTAATTAAGAGTAGAAACTCACTGTGTCTTCAAACGTCCCTCTGGCGCCTACTGTGCAGGCGCCGTTCCCAGCGGTCAGGCTGGCAGCAGTGACAGAACAGCCGCACGGCCGCTCCCGAGCCACCGACACGAGGAGCAGACACAGGACAGGGAAAGATGGAAACAGACAAGGAGTGGCTACGCTAAAGTCGGGGGGTCCTTCCAGGGGGGACCTGGCATGTGGATGCCAGACAAACACCAGGGGCCCAGGTGGCAGCCTCAGATGCAGCAGGGGGCATGGGCGGGGGGCCACAGGTCCCCTCTCTGGCAGGGCCAGAGAACCTATTCTACAGGGATCAGGAGCTACTCAGGGGCGGTGGTGTCTGATAAAAGGGACCCTCACTCACGGGGTGCCGACGATGGGGTGACCCTGGCTGTGGGAGAAACTGGAGTCTGATCTCCTGGGCCCAACTGAGCCTTGCAGCTGTGGCAGACTGGACATGCCCCGGTCCAGGCCAGGGCAGCGCTCCCTGCACCTTCTGTAAAAGAGCAATTTCCGAGCCTGAAATGAGCTCTCGGATGGCTGCTCGGGTGTGTGCCTGGCTATGGCGACCCAAGCAAAAAGCAAAGGCCGGAGTGCTTCTTTGTGAGGAGGAAAGGGTATCCAAGAAGAAAAATGTATCTGCACAATAAAATCCCAGTCGGTCCTCTTCAACAAACAAGCCTTTACACAAAGTCCCCAAATGGGCAAAAGGCATGAAGAAGCAACTCCCAAAAGAATGTAACGTGGTAACAATAAACAGGTTTTCTCCTAGTCAGAGGAACACTCCTCAAGACAAGACGCCATCGTGGCATTGAGGCCCCAACTCCAGGTATCATCTAGTCGCTCAAAAGCCAAGTCAAACGACACAACGGGGTGATGACAACCAAGTTCGTCCCTCAAGGGTTCCAGACCTGGCTCAGGCAGCACCCGAGGCTTCAAAGGTTCCTACCCTGGACCGCGTAAGAAGCACCTTCTAAGAATCTCTTCTGAGAAAGCTACCTGAGGCAAACATAAAGATTTACCACCAGGACGGGCAGCGATGCATTATTTATGCGCTGACGCTGGAGGACCTACATGCTCAGCAATGCGGAAACGGGAGGACAGATCACGCGGCCGGCGATGCACCTTCTTGTGCTTTCCAAAACATGGGAAAAGACGTGGAAACACAGGATGTTCGACCACGGACACAGCGCCCGCCCCCTGTATTTTCATCGATGGGGCGGGGCATCTGGCCAGAGAGGAGCCGGGAACGAAACGCTCCGCCTTTCACGCTGACCACATCCCAGGTGGTGCAAATGATGTCTCTGGCTGGCTGCTGCAGCTAGAATGGGTGCAGGATTCTCACACTCAGGGATAAAAAGACAAGCAATTCCACGTTAAGACGGGCAGAGGACCTGGAAAGACACTTCTCCAAAGATGCACAAGCGCCCGATAAGCACCTGAAAAGACGCTCGCATCATCACCCTCGGAGCGCACAAAGCAGAACGATGGGAAGAGGCCACCTCGTGTCCCTGGGTCACTTGCGTCAAACGGAGACATAACAAGCATCGCGAGGCTGTGGGCCATCGTCCCTGAGCGTGGGGCGGGGCTGTCGAGACGTGAGCCACTCGCTTCGGAAACCGGCGTGGCAGCGGTTCAAACGGCGACAGTCACCGTGAGAGCCGGCAACCCCGCTCCTAGAGAAGCGGAAACACGCACCACGCGACCACCTGCAGAGGGGCAGCCACAGCAGCAGTCCTCGTAAGGGCCCGAGGGCGGGCACAGCACACATCCTACGTGAGGAACGCGGCGTCCACGCAGCGGACCACCGCCGGGCAATCAAAAGGAAGGACGCAGACACGCGCACCACGACGTGGGGCACACTGCAACTGAGGTGGAGTGCAGGCCGCACACGACAGAGGTCACTCTCCGCTGACTCCAGACACGGAAGTGTCCGGGTCCAGAGGAGCAGCAGATGGGGGGTGGGCAAGGATCTGGGGTTGAAAATGGAAAACCAACGAACTGTGCACGTTAAAAGGATGAAATGTACGTGAATTGTATCTCAGTAGAGCTGCTTTTTAACAAATGTTCCAGATGGTGAGATTGCCAAGTCATTTTATTTTCTCCTTTTTTTAAACAGAGAACATGTCTTACTTTTACAGTCAGAGAAGAATGAGGAGGGACATGTTCCCTAGTAACCGCCATCAGCAGCCAGGTGCCGGCACATCCTGACCTGCCTCCCCTTGCGGGGCTGGGGCGGGAGAAAGGGGCGTCCACGCAACACAGGTGCACCTAGCTCTGGCGGGCTGGGCCAGACAGGGCCAGGCTGCCGTTCGAGCAGGAGCTCTGAGGGGACTCCATGAAGGAGCCTTCTCCGCTCTAGACGAAGCACACACACCAGGCAGCTGCTCTGCCGCCTCAGTGCAGACAGCGTCACCCTGCCCTCCTGGACAGACCCTGGGGACACCCGGGGACAGACCCTGCTCCCAAGGGACGGGCAGCGTGGGCAGGGTTGGGACGCGGTGGAAAAGCTCCACACTGCACACTTTGGGGTCTGTGCCCCAGCCCTGCAAGGAAGAAGGCTCCCTAGGGGAACAGGGCGCTTTCATTTTTATCAAAGTGGGGAGCACTGGGTCGGGAAGTAAGGGTCCCAAGCGGGGAAGGAAGGGTTACAGAAGAAGGGTGAGGAGGAAGACGAGAAAGGGAGCGAGGCCCGAGCTGGGTGGCGGCAGCTGGATGCCGCTGACACCCTCCACCTCCTAGCGTGGCAGATCTGCCAAAGGTCCACAGAGGTGGGACAGCGGATCGGTTACCAGAACCTCCGCTCTCTCGGCTCCGCCCCACGACGGAGAGGAAGTCCTGCGACGCACTCAGTTCCCTAAGTGGTGCGTGTGGCCTCTGCAAAGAAATGGGGAAACACACGTGGTGGGGAGGGCCGCGGACAGCCTGTTGCCGCAGAGCGGGCAGTGCCTGCCTGTGACAAGTCAACAGCCCCGCTGCACCAGGGGCCGGCTGCAGGGCTGCCCGGTGCAGCGCGCACTTGGCGTCACTCTTCCTTCTCCGGGCGCGGGCTGCCTGAGGGCGGTGCAACCCCGTCTGAGTGCGAGTGGCAAGGGCGGCCTTCTGGCGGGCGTGAGAGGGAGCCGTGGGGAGCACGTCACAAAGTGGGGTTTGAAGTAGATGTCAAGGCTTCTTGACTAGAGAGGGGACAGGAGAGAGAGGGAGAGAGGGCGAGCTCTCCACTGGAGCACGGCAGAGCGAGTGGAAGAAAACGCCTGTGTGTCGTGAGGAATGGCCCAGTACGCGGGCGCCTCAGCAAAGGACCACTGAAAGACGACTGCCCTTCCCCACTGTTCAGGGCCCCGGTCCTGGGCGCTCGTCAGCAGACCCACTCTGCCAAGAGTCCCTGAGGTGCCCGGGTGTGTTCAGTGGTTCACCCTCTCCTGGGAGCCAGACGGACAAGCTGCAGTCCCTCCCGGAGCTGCTGGGTCCAGTGGGGGGAGAGGGACCCAAAACAAACCGTAACAGTGTGAGCAGGTGTCATGGGAACCTGGCAGAGTACAACAGAACCCTGCAGGGGATTCGGGAGGGCCTCCTGGAGGAGGGGACATCTGAGCCAGAGCCGAGAATGAGCAGGAGTTGTCGCGGTTGAGGGGGGGGTGGCGGGCAGACATCCACTTGGGAGGGGCTTCCCACCAGCCTGGAGGCTTTGGAAACAGAGCAAAGGGTGAGGAGCATCACTTCTGGTCTGACTCGGCTCTCCCCCTTGCTGCTGCGTGGCGCCACCACTCCCTTGGGCCTCGGCTTCCCCTTCGGGGAGCTGTGCAGACTAAGCAGGTGAAGCACCGAGACTCAGGAGGGCCCCACAAGCAGGCTGTGACGCTCACGCCCCGCTGGTCACTGGGGAGCACACTGCCCAGCAGGCTCACTTGCTGGTGTCTGCCTGCCCCCCTGCCCATCCTCCCTTGTGCTGAGACACCGTGCATTCAGCTGCGGAGGTGCTTTGCTCTGCAGAAAGGGGGGTGCTCAGAACGCGAGCAGCTCTCCCACCAATGCTGATGGCGGCTGGCGGGAGACTAGGACTGTGGAGACGCAGGGTGGGCGTGAAGCGGCACATGAGTCTGACCCCAGTGGGGTCCCTACAAGAGGGGCCCACCCACCCACACAGGGAGGACATCCCAACCGGATTCAACAGGGCCCTGGCAGAGCAGCAGCCGCAGGGCTCCACGGGGCCCAGCTTCTGCTGGGAAGGGAGCAGGCTGTCACCCCCCATGCTGCCCCCCTCTCCCCACCCCCCCACCTCCTCCCCACAGCCAAGAGTAAGGAAGGGGGCGTGGAGAACTTCAGAGTGTGGACTGCTCCCTCCACCCTCCTCCAATCCACCCCTCTGAGCGTTTGCCTAGAGCCCAGGGCCAGGGACCGTGAAGGGTTCTGGGGACACAGAGGGGAGCGCTCATGGATCTTCCAAATCGGGAGACCTAACCAAAGCATGCTCATTCTGTCACTGCTTTGGGCAGAGCCCGAGACTCCTTCCTGGCACCTGGGACCCCTCCCCCACAAGCTGAAGCCACCAGGGCTCAGCCACGAGGGGTTGCCCAGATCTCCAAAGGCACCACAGGCCACCCTGACAAGAGCAGCAGGGTAGCAGGGTGGGCAGAGGCACTGTTTTCTCCCCAGAAATCCCCATCTGGATTTGGGGTGCTCTCTGGCTGCCAAGGCCTTGAAGCTGGCTCCTCCCCAAGTCCGAAAGCTCTACACGGACTCCTCGTCTGCAAAATGGCCTCACAAACGGGGAGGGTGGCACAGGGAGGCTTCAGGAAGCGTCCTCATTCCTGTCACTGCGGAACTCGCACCCACTGAATTCACACTCAGACACAGCCTCACCTTTCCCCCGCAACCCGAGGGGTAGGCGGGAGGGGGAGCTGGGTGGTCTGCAGACAGGGAGCGGCCCCTGTCCTCAGTGACAGTCACTTTCCAAGTCAGGAATGAGCTCAGTTCCCATCAAAGGGGGACACCGAGGCAGAGAGGCTGAGGTGGAGGCGGACCAGCGCCAGTGGGCTGAAGCCCAAGCCCCAGGCTGGCCCTCAGACTACCAGCACTTCACAGACAGGCCCATGGGCCACTGGGGGTTCCATGGCCTCCGGCAAGAAACCCCGGGGCCAGATGTACACAGGAACTCAGAACTTTCTGGATTTCAGAAGCGTGACAGGCTACTCTGACAGATTTGGGGCAGTTACAGAACTTCCTGGATCTGGAGGGAGTGGGGTGTCCAGGGGCTGGGGAGGTGAAGCTCCTTGCTGAGGTCGTTCGGGGCAGATGGGATAAGCCCCCAAGTGCACATTCTACACACCACCCTCCCCTCCCACCCAGGGCAGGCAAACTGACTGTGGTGGGGAGGAAGGAGCCCAGAGATCCGAGAGGAGCATCGATGGGACTGCTGGCACCTTAGAAGGTGTGGCAGCAAGCAGTGGCAGGGGAACATCTTCTGGGGAAGGGGGAGGTTCAAGAAATTACACGAATAAATCAATGAAGTCAAATATCAGCGATTAGCTAGTTCAGGGCAACGACAAGCCAGGTGCCCACAGACGTCAGCGCATGACCACCTGCCTCAATCTCACCCCTCTACCCTCTGCCCCCACCTACCATCACCCCCAGATTCTGTGAAAAAGCCCAGGCGTGCTCCTTCAACACCTCTGTACCTGCCCCCCGCCCTCACCTCCGAGCCTCCTGCCGCCTTGCAGGCGCCTAAGCTAAGCCTGGCTACTCTCTGCTGCTCCGATGCGCCACACTCGCCCTCTGTGGCCCCCGCTGCACAGACCTCCAGCTGTCCTCGCCAGCTAACTCCTGTGACTCTAGGCCTCAGAGGCCTTCCTCTAAGCAGCTGCCTCTGGCCTACCTGCCCACCCTTGCACCCCTCCCCCCTTTCTGCACCCACCCTGGAGCTCTTCCTGGTCAGAGTCCCGGCAGCCTGGTTTGACTAGATCATTGACATGTGTCTCCCTCACTCAGCTGCTCAGCTGTGAACTCCACCCAGGCAGGGATTGGGCCTGTCTTCTTCCCTCAACTCCTGGCAGGGCCACGCCACGCTGAACAAATGACCAGTCACGAGGCCACCAAGTCACTCATTCGTCAGGGAGGTACCAAGCACCCGCCACATCACAGTCACTGAGGAGCATGGGTCAGGGCCGAGGGGACGACCCCGAGAGGAGGGAAGCAGCACTGGCCTTCCCGGACCTGACGCCAGGTCCTTTGCTCAGTCTATCCCTCACCCCGTCGGAGCCTGCAAGGCCGGAGCTGTCAACTGAAAGCAGCCCCTGGCCAGAGCTCATAAAACCAGCACACAGGACGCGTGTACGCTTGGGAGCCTGGCTGGCTGGGTTTGAATCCCAGCTGGACCAATTACTGGCTGGGTGACCTCTGGTAAGTGACCTCACCTCTCTGTACCTCCATTCCCTCACTGACAAATTGGCGAGACCGTCACCTACCTCTGGGGTAGCTACGAGACTGCAGTGAAACAATGCACGGAACAGTCTGGCCGGTGGCAGGACGTGCAAGATGTGAGTAGGGACTTCTAAGAGCCTGTGGAGGCGGGGAGTGGGTGTGTGGGGGGGTCTGCCCAGGACCCTTGGGCTCCTGCAGCAGCTGCCTTCCCAACTGCAATTTCTGAGTGGCCTCAAGTCAGACATTACCATGCTCACCTGTCAATGTGTTCCTCGATAAGTCGGGGAGCTCTCCCAGCACCTCAAGCCAAGGCCTAGAAGGCAGTCGGGACTGAGAGCTGAAGCAGCCTTGCGCAGGACAGCCGCAGTGGCTTCTGGGAGCCTGGCCCCAGCTCTGGCGCTGCCTGTGACAGTCCAGCCCGGACGTCTGGCTGCTCGTCCTAATACCTCCAGCAGCACTGGGGGAGGCCGCAGAGCCACCTCCACCGCGCCTCCAGAAACATGCGCCCGCCCGCGTGCAGCACCTGCCTGCCTGAGTGCTAGGTTTGCCTGCTCATTCTGGGGGTTCACCATGGAGGCCAATCTGCCCGCAGATTCCTGAGGAAGCGCCCAGCCTGGCACAGACAGCATTAACTACGCCAGCAGAGTTTTTCCCAAACACCACCATGGGGTGTTAGTGCTGAGGAAAACCTCATTCCTCTGGTATTCGTGCCGTGTCTGCGCCCTCGTCCGCTCCAAACTGGTCACGGAGGTGACTCGCACACAGCCTTTGCCCTTGGAGAGGGAAACATGAAGCGAACACAAAGAGCTGCAGGTGGAAAGCCAGAGAGCCGCCTGGTCGCCACAGCACCGTCAAGATGTCGTGTCCCCCCCACGGAGGGCTGGGGTGGGGCCGCCCATTCTACAGTGGGACCAAGACTTCAAGAGGAGCTGCAGCCCAGAGAGGCCGCGGCTAACACCAGGGCTCTAGACCTGCGGCCCGGCCGCTGCCTCAGGCTGGTGGGCCAGATGAGCTGATTGGTTTTTGCTCAGAGACTGGGCAACTTGCTCACGGTGACCCAGCTCTAACACTGGGCCCAGCCCAAGCCGAGTCTTTCCCACACCTGGTCAGGCATAGTCGAGCACTCATGGGGGAGGAGGTCCCTAGGGGCAGCAGGACCTGAACAGGGAGAAAGACAAGTGCAAATGCACAGCAGAGACATGAAACAGACACCGAGGGCAGCGGCCAGGGACAAGGGAGGTGTCCCCAAGCCCTCGCCAGGGACTGTTATCTTACTTAGCCCGAGATCACCTATGGGGAGGAAGTAGTGTCAGCTGCATTTTACAGACAGAAGAACTGCAGCAGAGAGAACAGTTGCCCAAAGTCACACGGTAAATCACCCAAAGTCACACGGCAGAGGGTGGTGATGGTGATGTCGGCAGTAGGGCGGGAGGCTGGGCCCAGAGAGGAAGCACGGAAGCCCCACCAAGACCCCATTCTCTACTCCCACTTAGGCCAGAAGGCGCCTATTCTTTAGCTGAGGGCCTCTTTCTACACTGGCAGGTGCATTTCTACTTGTCAAACCAGTTCTGGGGGCCGCATCTGTAGCACAGGCTTCAGTGAGAACAAACAGTAAGGCATTTCCAGTCTCTTTGGGTTAAGAACACCATGGCCACTGCCCCACCGCCCCTCCCCCACTGAGTTTCCCTCTCACCCTGTAGATACCTTCACTTCACAGGATGTCCTCGTGGGCAAGGCTCCCCTGCAGGACTGACTCTCAGGCTGGAGGTCAGGGCGTGGAGAACGAGTCACTGGCAGGACCGGAGGGCTGGAGCTCCAAGCCTCCCAGACTGTGGCCCGAGTCACGTGATCCCTGCCACCTGCCTTGCACACCCCTCATCCCCTCCTGGCCTCCCCATATAGCAGCTCGCAGCAGAGACTGGGGAGGCGAGCTGAGCTCAGGTCAGTCCTGTAGTCTGGTCTGCAGGGTTCCCTGCACAAGTCAGGTCTTGGCCTAGGAGCTGCCACCACAGATGGGATGGGGGCACTCAGCTGGCCCCTCCTCCACTAGCACCCCCAGGGAGCCCGGGGCACACACGGGTTCAGCCTGGCAATGCTGAGGCAGCCTATTCCATTCACACTTTCCACGCTGCCTCCTCTGGCCAGGTGCAAGGGCTTGCCATGGAGACCCGCCCACCAGGTCCTGATGCCCTGGGTGGTCATGGGGCAGGAATCACGTCACAGGTGAGGAAGCAAACAAGGACCTCACTGGAAGCCACAGCGGCCTGTAATGGCCTGAAGTCCCCTACCTCCCTGGCTGCCAGTCCCCTCAGATGAATCTGATGCGGCCGGCCTTACCCTTCCCAACAGCTGCACACATGCCCGTCCGTGCTCAGTCAACCACTGTCACAGCATGTCCTTTGAAGGGCCAAGAATGCTGAGATGAGGTGCAGCTGTCTCCCACTGTGGTGGGGGGAAGGACCACCAACACGACAAGCAGCACAAGGTGACATAAGGTGGCCAGGCACGCGCGAGGAAAATAAACAACCTGAGGCGGCAGACAGCAGCTGCGTGCGGACACTGAGGCGGAGCCAGGCCCCTCTGAGCACTGGCTGAGGCCTGAGACCCTCCCTCACAGACTCCCTCCTCTAGACGCTCTGGCCCCCAGGAACCCCTCACCAGGTCTCCCAATGCAAACCTCTAGCAGGACTGATTCTCAGGTAGACACCCCCAAAGAAAGGCTCCCACCCAGCGGACTCTCTACCAGGCCTCTCTACCCCATCAGAGGCGCCGTCAGAGCCTGGCTGAGCTCTCCTCCAAGGAGGGCAAGGTTCTGCTGAGTGGGCACGCTGTACTGGGGGTCTCCCAGTTCCTTTAGCACTGCATCCTCCCAGCCCAGCGGTTTCCTTGTACCCCCTGGCCCAGGATGGGAACATCCTCATTTCTCCCTCTCTCCAATGGAGGCGCAGCTTCTGCATGACCCTCTCCCAATGCCAACCCTCCAACTCCTCACCTACTGGCCTGGGGTGGTGCCACCAGCACAGGCCCCAGAACAACTCCTCCATCTCCCTGCCCACTGGGTCCACAGCTCACATGCCATCCCCTGACAGACTCCATGACTCCCAGCCCTCCCCACCCCCCACTGGATGCCTTGCTGGCAGCCCCCAGACAAGTCCCTCTGGCCTCTCGACTAGGGAGCGCCTGGGCCCAACTCTGCACAGCATCTCCTCTGCTATGACCCAGTGGGCTCCCACCTTCCCAGACCTGGGCCGGTCTCCATTGGCCACCCCAGGAACAGGCTAGTCCCCTGCTCCTCGGCACTGGCAGCCCCCACATCTTCCAGTCCTACAAATTCATTACCCAAACTCACCAACTTCACCAGTGATGGTTCCCCTGCTCAGAGCCCAAGATGACCCAATTCCTGCACTGCCAGGCCAAATCCTCCCAACCCCTCGTCCCAGTCAGGGCAGAGCAACTCCACCAGCCCAGGAAAGGAGCCATGTCCCCACGTTGGACGCATGGACTCCTCCCAGGGAGCAAGTCCTGCCCAGTCCTCACCATGCCTCTCCACGCTTCCAGCAGTGAGAGACACCCCAGGCCTGAGGCAGCACCACCTCCTCCCCTCACCCAGCTCAACCCAGAGCAATCATCAACTTCTCCCAGCTGGACTCCAACTCGCCCTCTTTCCTCCCCTCCCCTCAAACTCCTTCACTGGCCTCTCCAAGGCAGCCCATGAAAACCACAAACCGAATCTGCTTGGATAACAGCAGCTGCTATTTATGTGGCAGGCACAAACGAGAACTATCTTACTTAATCCTCACCGCTACTCCTCGGTAGAAATTAGCACCTCCATTTGCAGAGAACGAAACAGGAGGCTCAGGGAGGAAAAACCGCTTACTCAAAGGCAAACAGCTGGTTACACGCAGCTGTTCCTCTGTTGGGAACCTGCAGGCCTGAAGCTACCCCTTCCTCACCCCATTTCAAGCCCATCAGCTGCCCCACAAACTGACCGCCTTCCTTTCCTGTTACCCGGTGGCCACAAACTGACCACTGGCTCTTTCCCACTCCTGGAAGTGTGGGAAGCAGAAACACCCAGAACCCCACCCCACAAGACTGGCCCCTAAAATGGCCAATGTGAATGGCAACTAGACAAAGACAGACGCTGGTCAATGATTTTCCACAGCCAATCCCATTCAGTCCTCTCTCAAACCCTGTGCTACCTGAGCGGTGGGAAACAGGCTAAGAGGAGTGAGGTGACCAGCCCAAGGTTGTGATGTAGGAAAATGGAAATGAGGATTGAACTAGAGCCTCTGCTCTCCAGCACCCTGCTCTGCCTCTCCAGGTCTTCCCCTCTCTGCTCTGAACTCCCTGGAGCGGCTACCAGGCTACTGCCAGAGCCCTTTCGACTATTCCTGTCCTCAGCACCAAGTCCTCCAACCCCAAAGTGACTACCTACCCCTGGGGCCTATGGCTCAAAGGCTTGGTTGCCTCCCAAAGCCAAGAATCTTAAATTACCCATAACTCCTCAACACTATGGCAGCTCCCTATGTGTTCAGCTTCCAGCCACCATGTGTCTCACTCTCACATCAAAGCCACCAAACCTCCACTGCCCAGACTGGTGACAGTTCCTCCTCTTTCCCCAGGGACCTTCTATAAAGCCAGGGTCAGTCTGGCTGATCCCTCTCTTGGCGGGCTCCACCCTAGCAAGACTGACAGACGTGTACAGAGCAGGGAGAAACTCAACTCCACTGTCCTTCTCTGGGGCCACTCTCCACCTTGCCAGCCCCATGGGTACACACTCCTCAGCTGCCCTTCCCGGTCCAACAATAACCTGACCTTCTCCAGGGGACCTGTAATCCACGACATGCTCCTTTCCCCCACCCCTCAAGCTCCCAAACTTCATTCTCTCACCACCTTCTACTGACCAGCACTCGTTGTCAGGAAAAAAACAAACAAAACATCCTTCTAGAATCAGGCCCCAAAGTTCCTCTGCTCCAGAGAGACTGTTAATGTTCCTGCTTCCTCTTTCGGGAGTGCCTTTTCTTCTTCTCAGTGCCAAGATTTCTAACACCTCCTCTCACCCACCCCTCCAAATAACCACCAATTCTGCTCCTTTTCTGGGAAGCTGTTTACCGTGGAAAGCCTTTTCCCAAGCCCAGGATTTACTGATTCCCTTTCTCAATCCCCAGGATTCACCGGTCTCCAGCCACAGTGCGGGTTTATTCCTCTTCCTTCTTTCGGCCAAGACAGTGAATGACATGACCGCCCCTTGCCCCAAGTCTTTGCAGAGAGCAACTTAATCTCTCTTCCATCCCCAGGGGCCCATCAAACTGCTCCAACGACTTTCAGCACCAAGGCTGACCCACGGTCCCTCGCTTGACTGCGAGCTCTACCCTTCTCTGGGAGACTATGAACTGGAAGTACCGCCCGCCCAATCTCCAAAGCCACCAAACTTTAACATCTCATCGTTTTAATTCCTAAAACGATCACCTTCCGAGGGGGAAAAGGTGAGGGGGAGGTCTGGAGAGGGTAGATAAAGCTACTACTCTTCTCCCAACGCTACAGCCACCCACCGCCCCCAACACCTTCCAGCTCTAAACCAACGATGGTCTCTTTAAATCACCATTAGGTGTAACTTATCGAGCGCCACGTCCGTGTCGGCGCCGCACCGACTCCGGGTCCCCCACGAGCCCTCCTCCGCTCCAGCGCCCCGGCCGTAGCTACCGTGTCTCCAAGGGTCTTTGGGCTCCACCGCTCCGGACACGATATCCTCGTCCGAGGGGAACGTGACGCGCTTGGCCGCTCCCTTGAGGCGTCCATCGGCTGGGGGCGACGTGGGGCTGGGAGACCGGGCCTCGGCGGGGGCCTCCTCGGCATCGCCGTCCGCACCCGGCCCGGGCGGCGCCTCCTGCGGCGGGATCTCCATCGCCGCCGCCGCCGCCGCCGCCTCCTCACGGGGGCCCCGGGGACATGCCCCGGGCCCCGGACTTGTCTCTCCGGGCCCGCCCGCCGTCCCGGGGCATCGGCTCCGCCGCCGCTTCAGGCGCCGCCTCCGTCCGCTCTCCGGGCCGTCGTAGTCGTAGCCGCCGGCCGCCCGAGCGCGCCTCCCCCGAGCCCGAGCGCACCTGATCGTTCGCAGCCGCACTTTCGTTAAGGGCCGGGGCGCCCGCCGCGCACTGAGGGAAGCAGAAAATCTATTTAAGCTCCTCGTAGGTGGCGCTGTCTTGCGGCTTGCTGAAGGGAGGGACCAAGGCAGGAGGGGTCGTGGTAAGCGGCGGCGTGAGCGGTGAATCTGCAGAACCGGAACTGCAGAACACGAGGGGCGGGGCGAGGGGGACGCCGTCTCCCGGAGCAGCGCGCAGGCGCGAATCTGAGCCGCCTGCACACACCCCCACCCGCCCACGCGGCCATCTACTAATGTGCAGGCTCGCACACATTCGTCACGAACTCCGGCGATGGAGAAGGAAGTGGAGCTGACAGAAATAAAAAGTGCTTGGCAGGGCTCGGCCAGCTGGTAAGAGAAACAAAGGAATGGAGGACTTGAAGGGCCGGAGGAGCTGTTGAATACACGAGTACAGGTTATGGATGCTGAGGGACCCTCTGCCTGCAGACGAAGTCTTTGCCCCTTGCTAGTTCATTCTTTAGCCTTCCACTTGCAGATGACAGTTCCACCGGCAGTTCCCTGGATCTGGCTAACGTTGCATAAAATTTAAACGTTGCATACAATTTAGGTTTAAAAACTAAAATAAACGAGCCCGTTCGGAGTAGCACACCCCTGGTTAAAAAAAAAAAGAAAAAAGCCGAGAGAAGGAAGAAAGCCCAACGCGGGAGGCGAATCTGCTAATCACCGGGCGATGGAGCAGGTAGATCACTAAGCCCCGAGCGAACCGGCGCAGCTCAAGCCACGCCCCCCGCAAGGGCTTAATCGCTTAATATTCACCTCCGCACTTTCGCGGAGCTCTCCCACCTGGAGTGGGGCGAAGGGCGGGGCTAAAACCGAAAAAGGGGGTTGGGAGGGGCGAGGCCACGTCGTTGCCAAGGCAACTCGAGAGGTAGACCCGGGACCCGCCAGAGGGGGCGTTGTGCATGGAGGTGTGGTGGCGAGGCTCCTCGGCGGCCCATTCAGCACCGGCCGCCGCGCTTTCCGCTGCCGAGGACGCCGAAGCCGAACGCCCCGGTACCTCAGGGAACTCTTCACTTACTTTCTGAACTTGATGGGACTAAAACAGAGGCAGAAATTACTGTTTTAAAAGCTAATCTGCTGGGCCTCCCTGGTGGCGCAGTGGGTTGGGCAATGCACTATGAAGCAAACAGCAGCCACTGCAGCACGAGTTCGATCCCTGCTGCCGGCCAGGGAGGG
>JAGFMF010011711.1:1689023-1718117 GCA_019455555.1 Galemys pyrenaicus
CTCCCCACTCTGTGGTGAATCCTCTCACCCCCCACACCTCTGGCCTGTACCCCAGTGCTTGTATGCATAAATAAATAAATCTTTAAAAAAAAAAAAAAGCTAATCTGCTGAAAGGCCATTAATGACTGTGCCCTTTGAAAGGTGTGATATTGACTGGGGCGCTACACAGCTGGAGCAAAAGGGAGAAGAGAATGGGCGACAACGCTTCACCCAAGCGCTTAATCCTCAGCCTTTTCTCTATGGCGTACCCCCTCCCCCCTTGGGCGGTTAAGCGAATCAGCGGTCACTAGTGTGCGGACCACACCACCTGAGAACTGGGACTTCGGTGGGGGTGCTGGCGAGGACCAGTAACCCAGTGGGAGCCACATGCTTCTCCTTGTTTGACCCCACCACCCCATGCCACCCCACAAAGAACTTGAGACCAAATCTTTTACTTAAGGCCATCACGTGGCGGGTGCCATTTCCACATGCCGGGTGCAGTCCTCTGCACTTCTATCCGAGTTCCTCCCAGCCCCTTCAAGAGTCTGTTCTCCCCTTGGGGGCCGCTCCACTGGGTTCTGCCCGTGGGTAGCTAAATCTGACTTTATCCCTAAAGGGTACATTAAAAAAACACACACAAAAAACGGGGGTGAATTTTCCTGGCTACATTGGCCCTTTGGCGGGAGGGGCTTATTAGGGAGTATCTTCAGGGTGGTCTTATTTTGCACCTGCTTCAATAAACAGTTTTCCACTCTGCAGTTTGCTGCTTTATTCCCTCCCTACCCCCAGTCTTCAGGAACCACCATGTTTCTGTCGGCCAGAGTTCTGTGAGGTAGAGCATTCCTTTCCAGGGGAACAAAGACTCCTGGGGTTGGAGAATTTTACCTTCTAGACCCCAGCAGTCCCAAGAAGTCAAGGTTGCTTGGAGTTTGTCTCAAAATTCCAATGGGATCCACATTTTGTAGGGCCCAAAGCTCCAGGACTTAGGACCTGGGATACCGTGGGTAACGGTGCTGTCATCAAGGCTTGAAGGTGTACGAGATAATGTCGCTGCAGCGCAGCAGTGCCTCAGCCTGCACGCCTATTGGAGTTTGCAGCTGTGACACGTAGAAGTTGACCACGTCCAGGTCGGTGGCTCCAAAGTGGGCAGTCACATGCACCCCCTCGTGCAATGTGAAGCTCACAGGGCGACCCACCATGGCCAGCAGGCTGCGGAGGTAGCGCTCCCGAAGGGCGGCTCGGGCCTTCTGTTCCTGGGATTCCCGAGATTCTTGTGTCATGGACGACTCTGAAATTTCAGGAATCTCTTGTTTCAGGGGAGCTCTGCGTCGACTGGCGGCAAAGCCTCGGCTGAAGCCATCAGGGCCCCGGGGAAGCCGGAGCACAGGTACGGGAATGGTCAGTGGAGTCTGCATTGTTCTGGCTGCTGGATGAGGAGCAGGGAAACCATTAAGTGGAGCGGCTTACACTAAAGGAAGAGTGAGGACTGGGAGCAGAGGCTTTTCTCTCGCCTCTCAGCTTAACCTATTAAAAACCCAGTTCCTGATTCCCCCCTAAAGTTTGCACCTTCCCAGGAAGTAGCACAGCTACTCATAAGATCCAGGGACTTTTGTCTACTTTTATCCCCAGTCTCCAACCGTACAAATATCTGCTGCAAGAATGAAGCGCAGGGCCTCCCTGGTGATGCAGGGGTTAAAGTCTCAGGGCTATCAAGCTATCTCTAGGCACTGCAGCCCTAGTTTGATCCCCAGTCAGGGAGCTGACCCACAAGGTACAGCAGCCCTCTCTTTTCTGTCTCGCCTGCTGCTCCCCTCAGCAGTGTATTCCAGTCGATTTGCTTGTTCTGTTTCCCCACTCTGGCTTTGGTAAATTCTCTCACGCCTCTCCCAATCCCCCGCTTCTGGGCCTATACCCCAGTTCCTGTATGCATAAATTAAATCTTTAAAAAATCTTTAAAAAATAAAAAATGAAGCCCAGCCTCCTCTTTCATGCACAGCCCATCCCATCCACCAGGAAATCCTATCTTCTAAATACACTCCCACTCACACAGAAGCCATCCTGCAAAGTGTTCCCACTGGTCAAATCTGCGATAGTTTGTATAGTAAAATGACAACTGCAGATTATTAATTAAAGTAGAAATCCATGAGCCCGTACTAACTGCAAACAAAAGTACACACACATAAAGGAGGAAAGCGAAAGTTCTTCCTTACTACAGAATGACAGCAAAACTCAATGGACACTGAGATTTGTTTGATGGGGTAAGAGCTATATAAAGTGCCTGCTCACAAAATATCTGTGCATTGTAAAGTGTAAACACTACCTTTGTAGTGCAAAAACCTAGGAACCTAGGGTTAACCTCAGCTCAGGGACTAAAGTCAGTATGTGCGATAATGGGGCAACCAGATGCCATACATCTCATGATACAGGCTGAGCATAGGGCACCATTTCTGTGGTATTCCTGCCCAAATAGATCACCTGAATCTACTCCTGAGGAGATGCAAATTGAGGAACAGTTCACACACAAAAAATTAGCCTGGATTTTTTTTTAAATTGAGGGTCTTTTTTTATTTATGCATACAAGAGCCGGGGTGCAGGCCAGAGGTGTGGGGTGGAAAGCGGATTCACCAGAGGCTGAGTGGGAAGCAGAGCAGGCAGATCTACCAAAATACACTGCTGAGGGGAGCAGCGGGCGAGGCAGGAGAGGTCTGCTGCGCCATGTGGGTCCCCTCCCTGGCTGGGGATTGAATTCATGCTGCTATGCAGCAGATGCTTCACAGTGTGGCGCTCAACCCGATGTGCCACCAGGGAGGCCTGTTAAATTAAGGTCCTAAAAGAGAAAGGGATGGGGGGATTGGGGGGGGGGGGGATACTATCTGTTCCCAACCTGATTATTTTCCACTCTCTATTGCTGACATCCAGGTCCAGTCACCCTCACTTCCTGCATGGACTGTGGAAGTCAACTCCTCACTCGTGACTGGGACTGGATCATGGTCATTTCCTTACTGGGGGCTGTCCTAGGCACAGGGGTAAGATTTGAGCAGCATCCTTGGCCTCTACCCACTAGATGTCAGTAGTGTCCCCCACCCCAATATGTGACAACCAAAATATGGCTCCTTTGATTAAATAGTCTGGAAGGAAAATTACATCTTATAACGCCACCACCCCCCCAAAAAAAAAAAAAGTTTTCATCTATCGCCAGTGTTCCCTGGGGAATAAAGAAACCGTCCCTGATAGAGAACTAATGCTGAGACAGCAGGTGGAGGGACTGTAAACTGAACACATGAACAGATCCACAACCTGACTGAGATGCAGGGAACCGCAAATTAAAGCTCAGGACGTCCTCACTTCTCAGACCAGGGAAGATTAAAAAGGCCGATAAAGCATTGGCACAGCTCTGGAGAAATACCTTCAAATCCTTTGGGACCGTATTTGGGGTGTCAATACAGGAGAGCCTTAAAAAGTGGTTCCATAGCACCAGGAAAATGGCTAAAGCTTGGCCAGCTACTCTAAATGCAAGGCTGCAGAGTGGGGCTGTACTCTTAGCTCTCCACCTCTTAGCAGCTTTTGGATTCAGTACCATGTATCTGTGTAAGTTATTCTAAATAACCCATAAATCTTCATTTTAAAAAGGGGTATACTATAATGCTTTAAAAATGGCACCCACACCCCAACCCCTTTCTGTCCCTGTCCCAGACTTTCCCGACCCTCTGTAACTGGCTCTCAAGCCCTACAGACTGGGCACCCCCAATGGTGACTCAACTCAAATCCTTATGAGCACAAGTCAGCAAATTCCTGCGGGGAAGGACCTAAGAGTAAACAGTTTAGGCTGTCGGCCACAGGGTCTGTGTCACAACCCCCAACTCTGCCACAGCTGCAGGAAAGCAGCTCGGCAACCGGTGAGCAATGGTAGACGTGGCCCTGAGCCAAGATCCTCACCCGCTGGGCCACTGGAATTTGAATTTTAGTGACTTTCACACACCATAAAAATTTTACTTTTCCAGCCACCTGAAAGTGCAAAACCCACTCCTAGCTGACAGGCTACTGCTGGCCACAGCTTACAACCAGGCAGAGGACAGGGGCACAGACTGGGGGACCGGCAACTCCAGCCCTCCCAGACTCACTCAAGGGAGCTGGGGAGGTCCCTGCTACCCGTAAGCAGCCTCCTTTCTCAGGCTCCTCACCTGTGAAACGAAGCAGAAAGGAAGCCCCCAAGGGTTGCTGGGCGAAGGGGTTTGTTGATCCCGCTGTGTCTTGGGCTCCTTATTTTCCCT
This sequence comes from Galemys pyrenaicus, assembly GCA_019455555.1. Classification (NCBI taxonomy): domain Eukaryota; kingdom Metazoa; phylum Chordata; class Mammalia; order Eulipotyphla; family Talpidae; genus Galemys; species Galemys pyrenaicus. The sequence goes on from JAGFMF010011711.1 coordinate 1,693,274, forward strand.
CCCACCACATCCAATCCATCAGTAAAGCTTGTCAGTTCCACCTTCAAAACCCCATTGAGAACCCACTGACCTCTGACCTCCCTACCCTGGCCTCTTCCTAGGCCACCTACCATCACCTTACACCTGAGCTAATGTGGTCACCGTCCCAGCAGGCTCCCAGCCGCTACCTTCACCCCACAGTCTGGACTCCACTCGATTGTCAGAGGGATCCTCTGAGAACTAAGTCCCATCATAACCCTTCCTTAGCTCAGAGCCCTCCGTGGCTCCCCTCTCCTCATTCCTTGCAAAAGTCAAGGCCTTCACAAAGGCTCCAAGACCCTATCCTCTCCTCCCACGCCTCTAGCCTTCTTCACTGTTACTGTTACTTGACAGACCGAGCCAAGTACATTCTTGCCTCAGGGCCTTTGCACTTGCTGTGCTGATTGCCTGGACCTCTCTTCCAGATGGGCCACATGTATTTCCAGCTGCAAGGCTCATCTTCCTCCCTTGCGTCACTCAGGGTGCTGCTGCCCAAATTTCTACCTTTACCAGGTGGGAAACAGGAACTCTTTTACTCTGCATCATCTTCTCTTCATATTCCCTTCTGACAACCTGATTTGCTTGCTTACCTACATGCTGTTTGTTCTCCCATGAAACACCAGCCTGCGAGAGAGGCAACGGGTCCACTATCTTTACAACTCCATTCCCAACCCCACCTAGGGCCTGGCAAACCGGGGCAATTTAATTAAGTGCTGGCTGCAGGAATGCAACGATTATCTGAGCGCCTACTCTGGGTCCAGCCCCTATTGGGCAGTGCTGAAGACACAGCTGAGTGAACCAGCCCAGGCCTGCCCACATGGCTCACAGTCCAGCTGGTGACAAAGACTCAGCCCAGACAGTGAAGATCCAGAGTGCACCGAGCTGAAATGAAGGAGCCTGGGGGCTTCAAGAAGCCAGAGGGGACACCTGACCCAGCCTCGGGGGCAAGAGGCAGTTCCCAGGAAGATCTCTCCGATAAGGTTACCTGAATGAAATCATGAATTGGGTCCTGGTGAGATCTAGAGGGATCATTCCAGTCAAAAAAGCACAGTAAATGAAATCTCATGGAGGGTGACTTTGAGGTGGAACAAGGAGACCACTGTGGAGTTGGGGACAGAGACAGATCATGCAGGGGCCCTTGCGGGCCTTGGAGAACTCTGGGTGAGGTAGGAGACAAGGGAGCTCTAAACAGGAGTGTCAGGATTGGATGAGTTTTCACAGCCTGCCACACTGAGAATGGATTGTGGAGGATAAAGAGACAGCGGGAAACCGAGAGAGAAGCCACACTGTGGCCCAGTAAAAGATGAGGGTGGGGGTAGTGGGGCAGGAGAGGCGATCAGATTAGGGTATGTTCTGAAGGCTGGTAGTTTCAGGGCATCAGGTGAGCCCAAGAAGGATCCCAAGATTTGGGCGATGGGCATCTCCACAGTTAATGGGATTAAAGGATATTTACATTTCCCAGTTAATCAGAAGGTTACTGCTGTGGATGGGATTAAGGGATAGGCAAATTTTAGAATTAATCTATCCACTCCAAGTTTAGTGGAGGGTTATTAGTGCCCAGTGTTTTCTCCCAGCCTAGGTTACACTGGAGTGTTTAGGGAGAAACACCCCCATCTCTAGAGCTAGCACTTAATAAAGGACTGATAGCAATTATGCAAGTGGCCGGATACTTGTTAAATCTCTGTATACAACAAAATTAAGGGTGGCTCAGTAGGGACTTTATTTTCCTCCCTGGGGAGGGGGGCCGCTTGGGTCGGTCTTATCAGTGCAGTCCCAATTTTCCTGAAGAGGTAACTGAAGCTGGGGTATACGAAAGCACCTTACTGATATTTGCAACTTAAGCTGTTGAGCGGCAGAAAAAGGGAGAAACCCAAGTTGAGCTGACAAGAGTTGGGCCATCACCCCAGCCCTCTGCAGCCAGCACAGGGGAGCAGCTGGAGCTTTGGGAGCCAAGGTATGACCTGATAAGAAACTGGTCTGAGGAAAGGTCACCTAGGGTGTGGCAAGCATGATCCATTTCCCTGGTGACCAGGCCCTAGAGTCCTTTATCCTTTCCCTCTCCAAGTCAAGGATTTGTTGTCAGAGATTCCAGGAAAAATGCCCAGACCCATTCCCCACCACCAGAAAAATGAACTGGATTCCTCTAACAGCCTATCAGGTCAATAGCACAGACTTCCTTGGGGCCTCAGCTGTCCACTTTCAAGAAAATGGGAATGGTCAGCTCGGTGGACATTTAGTTAACCCTTCCCAGCCGCCAGTTGCTGAGTTATCCGGTAAACAGCGGGGCCCCAGACCTAATTAACCAAGGTGCTGCCAGGTCCACACACAACCCAGGAGCCCCATCTGGATGCAAATTAATGCAATGGAGTCTCCCGACAGGGTCGGAACCCCAAACATTGAATGCTTCCCCTCCCCTGGCCGGGTCAGTTTTCTCTAGATTCCGCCCTGACCACCCATCGTTCTCCTTTTCTTATACTAAATAGGTCCTCCCGGCCCCCAGGCGTCCACTCCTCCCACTGCGCCCTGGGCGCTCCGGCTGGACTTTCGGCCCGCCTCCGGGCTCTGGGCAACAGATCCCACCCAAGGAAAGGCGGGTACTGAGGGTCTCAGCGGTGACGGCCGCCGTCGTCATTATTTTCCCGAGGGGCGCCTCTGGCGCTCCTGCGACTCCCCACCCCACCGCGTGCGCGGGGCGTCCCTCGCGGCAGCCGGCGTTCGGGGCCAGAGTCCAGGCTGCTCTTTCCTCCGCTCGGGTAGGCGTCCCCCGACGCCTCCCGGGCCAGGGAGCGGCAACGAGCTCACGGCTTTGCACCAACACCCCACACTCACCGAGATCCGCGGCGCCGGCGCCCCCCACTTCCGCCGGCGCCCCAGCTGCAGAGGCCCGGGCGGGCCGCGAGAGCAGCGGAACCTGCGTTCCGCTCTCGGCTCCGCCGCCGCCGCCGCCACCACCACTCCACATGGTCGCGGTCGGGCTACCAGGCTCAGCAGCCGCGCAGATCCAGCACCACCCCGCCGGTGGCCGAGCTCAGCCCTTAGATCTGATCCTCCAGCCTGCAAGGTGGAGCGTCCAGGATGCCCATTTTGCAGAGGAAGTTGAGGCTGGGAGAGGGGACGCCTACCCCCTTTCCGCTGAGTTAAAGCTCAGGTTTCTACACCCCATTCTCTACACGTGCATACTCCCCGCCTCACCTCCAGTCTGAACCCCACCTCCCCTACCCAAACCTTGAAATCTTGCTCTCAGAAGCCACACTCCTGGAAAAAAACTTGGAGGGTAGTAGCACAGATGGACCCAGTCTTTTGTGCCCCAGCCCACCTTGCAGCCTTATTTTGCAAAGGCGGAAACAGAGGCCCTTGCAAGGCTGACCGGTTGGCCTGAGGCGCTGCCAGCACCTTACAGTTCATTTCTCCCCTGAGGGCACCCTATATACCTCTGCTTCCCACTAGATCCCCAAGGCCCAGTGCCTGGCCCTCTGCAAATAGCCACAGAAAGAATGCATAACAGTTCAATACATATTTGTCCACTGAACCATGAAAAGGTTTGTTCAGGCTTTATTTGTGAACAAGACAGACTGGGCTCCTGCCCATTCACAAGCTACATTCTAGGGGGGCTGGAAAGGACAGAATAGGCTACATAAAGATCCTTCACAGCTTGAAAAGTGATGTAAAGGGGTCATAAAAGAAGGGTAACGGGATAATAGGTGGGCAGGGTTGGGGGAGCTTTTTTAATTGGGTGGTCAGAGAAGGGGACATTAAAGAAGCCACCTCAACTAACAGATAGGGAAACTGAGGCCCAGAAGGAACTGGGAACAAGTGGAGGTCATGAAGTGTAAATTGTGAAGCCTTCAGAAGGGTGGGGCTACTTTAGATATGGTGGTCAGGGAGGCCCTCGGCTCTCCAGAGGACAATTGAGTTGAGACCTGAATAACAATATGAGGAACCCTCAGGCCTGAAGGAACCCTCCAGGAGATTAGCATGTGAAATTCACTTGGTCCTGGGCTGGGGACACTATGAGGGACGACTGACCCTGGCCCTGACCTCTGGGGGACTTACATAGAATGAAGGGGGTGGGACAGGTGGTGAGGGAGGGAGAGGACAGTCAAAAACAGTTCTATATTATAATGTGGTCGGTGCCAGGAAGAAAACTTGTGAGAGCTGGAGGGTGGGGCAGGGTGTTGATGCCACTTCAAACAGTGAGCAGAGAGAATTGCTTTAAGGAGGGAAGTTCAAGGAGGCCCCGAGGAGGGAGCAAGACAGTTGGCTATTTGGTTTCCTCAGCCATGATAGGTTTAAGAGCAGAGGGAATAATGGGATCGCAACCCTCCTCTACTCAAACCTTCCCAAGGCTCTGGTCCCAGAAAATCAAGACCTTAAAGTGGTGCAAGACCCTCTTGGGTCTGCCCCCCCCCCCTTCTCTAACCTTCTTTTCCACCCCCCTCCTTTGTTATTTCTGATTACTTAGGCTGACTTCCGGTCACCTCCCTCAGGGCTCAACTCTACCTACCCCTTCCCGGATTGGGAAGAAAATCAAGAGCTCCTAACCCGGTAATCCTGTCCATTTAAAAACCACCCTAACCTATTTTGCACTTGCCATCCTAGAGATATTCCATATTTTACATAGTTAGCTTGGTAGGAGGCTGTGGCCCCCAACGAGTAAACTGCTTGAGGTCAGTATTGTCCGTTTGGTCCAGGTGTTCAATATGTTTGCCCAGTGAATTTTTATTGTAATGCATTTGCTGGAGTATTTATTCCACACTATTGGGTGCCGGGTTAGAAACCATTTTCTGACGGGGTGGGTTGGGGGGAGTGAGGACACTCTGTATTACCGTTCAGCAGACTTAAAACAAGATCAGAAATTGCTGGTTCCACGCACAGTTGTGTCTTAAGGTTTGGTCGCTAAGCCTAACGCAGTGGCCACGGCCTTGATTGGATTTGGCTGCCCCCGGGGCCCCTGCGGGGCCGCCCCGTCCTTTTCCGCCAGGCCACGCCCTGAGTGGGCGGTGCCACGGGCCGGGCCAGCACGTGTAAGAGTTCGCGGCGGGTCGCCGCAGTCACTCACCTGAGAGCCTCGGTCTGAGCGCGCACGGCTCGCGAGTCCTCCGCCCGCGAGTCCTCCGCCCGCTTGCTCGCCCGGCCCGCGACCCATGTCCCGCCGCAAGGCCGGCTGCACGCCCCGCCGAGTAGACCCGGAGCCCGCCGCCGGCACAGACGACGAGATGGAGATACCGGACCTCATCATCGAAGTGAAGCCCGAGCCAGAGCCGCGGCCCCTACAGGCCCAGTGGCTGGGGCCCTTCAACCTGAAGGAAGTGCCCGCGGCGGGGCAGTTCGAGGGCGAGCCCCGCCACTCTCACGGCGTGGTGCCGGGGCTTGGAGCCCTCCGCCTCGGCCCCGGCGTGCGGAACCAGTGGCTGTGTACGCCACTGACCACGAACCCTCTGGGTGAGCGCCCCCGGCCCCCACCCGCGTCCCGCCTCCCTCCCTCCGTCGTTCGGGTGGGACCCCCTCGTCCGGGCCCCGACCCAGCCTACCACCCCTGCCATGTTTCCCTCTCCAGGTCTGGCCTCCAGCCCCCTCCTGACCTTCGGGTTTCCCCTCGCCCCCGGAACCCCCAACCCCCATCCTAGCCCCACCCCAAGCTCACCACCCGCTTCCTCCCTGCAGACCGCCAGCCCTGGACCGACAAACACCCCGATCTGTTGACCTGCGGCCGCTGCCTACAGACCTTCCCGTTGGAGGCCATCACTGCTTTCATGGACCACAAGAAGCTGGGCTGTCAGCTCTCCAGAGGCCCCAGCCCCAGCCAGGGCTCAGGTGAGCAAAGGCGGGAGGCAGTCTCCCTTTCAAGTTCAAGGGCCCGGCTTCCTGTGGGAGAAGGGGCTGAGCTGGACAGGCAGGGCAGTGAGCACTACTTCCCCTTTCTCTCTCCCCTTCGGGTGCAGCCTAGGCGTGGCCAGGGCCTGCCCTGTCCTAGGGCTGGGACTAGTGGTGAGGGGGTGGGTGAGGGCGGGGGTTGGGCTGGGAAGGGAAGGAGGGCCGCCCACAGGGTGTGGCCAGCCCCAGAAGACTAGTCTGGGGATTTGCCACACACACAACACCCCCAATCTGGTTTCACTTCTCCTTCCCTTTGGCCAGAAATAACTGGCCAGGTGGCTGGACCAGGGTGGCAATAGGGGGGACCTCTGGGGAGGGCCATGGCCTGGGAGAGGAAGAACTGTAGATGGCTGAAAGGGGGGCCATGTGGCCACCCCTCCCATCTCTGTATCACCTCTGAGGGAGATGCACGGTGCCTCTCCTCAGCCCCAGGGAGGGGGCTTCTGGCTTCCCTCCCGGATGGAATCTCCCAGCCCGGCATGCTGGGAAGCCCCTGGTTTGAGCCAGGTTCTGGTGTCTGGACACCTGGGTTCCTTCTCTTAGGACGGAATGAAAGCCCTTTACAGGGTAGTAGATTCAAGTGAGTTTTTGGTCAGAATAAGCTGTGGGGCTCATGCAAACGGAGGAAGATCTGGTATTTGTGCTCCCGAAGTTTAAGAAATGCAATTTTATATGCAGGGCTGGGCCAGGTGGAGGATCCTGGGTGGGGCTGGGGGGGGAGAGTGGGACTTGGGGTTATGATGATCAGACCCTAGGAGACCGGCCCCCGTATTCTACCTAGTGACCAAGAAGCTGAGGCTTAAAGAAAGGCTATTTCTTGCCCAAGGTCACACAGCTAGGGAGCCGAAGAACAGAATTGAAAGTCGGGTCACACTGACCCTCCCCCAAACCATCCCACCTTGTGATCTTTACCCTGGTGTTGCGTCTGTGAAGCCACCCCCCACGACTGTCTAGGATTTGAGAAATAAAGCAAGTGGGTCTAGAAGAGCTAAACAAATATAAAATTGGGGGGTTCTCAGTTTCAGGCCCATGCAGTGGGACCTAGGTCACTACTCCCACTTCTTTAGGGGGCAGTTAGTCTTCTGCCCTTTGAGACATTGGCCATCTCTTTAAGGCAGGGAAAAGATCACGCATGGAACCATGAGCCTGGGCCTGGCGCAACATCATTCGATACTCGAGATATTTTTATTAGACCAATGAGTTTGGAAGGCTGCTTCCTACACCGTCGTTTCTGGATCAGAATCCCTGCTGCACCCCTTCCAAGCTGTGGAGCCGTGAGGAGAGGTCTCTACCTCAGTTTTCCTGTCAGGAAAATGGAGGGGTTCATCTCTTGTCTTGCAGGGAAGTTGGGAGAGCAAGCTAAAGCCCAGACAGATTTCTAAACACAGAAAGGAAAAACCTCAAGTCCACACTAGCCTTTTCCTTGCTGCTCAGCCATCTGCCTGCCTGCCTCTCCAGACGGCAGCTTCCCAAGGGCAGTGGCCGGGCTGTCTGCCTGCTGCTGCCCTGCTCAGCCACAGAAAGGCCGTCACCCGCATCTTCTCTTCTCCCAGCCATCAGCACTCACACCCACTCTTTCTTGTCTGCAGACCGCGAGGACCTGAAGGCCCTGAGCTGCCTCCGCTGTGGCAGACAGTTCACGGGGGCCTGGAAGCTGCTGCGCCATGCCCAGTGGGACCACGGACTGTCCATCTACCAGACGGAGCCCGAGACCCCAGAGGCCCCACTGCTGGGCCTGGCAGAGGTGGCCGCGGCTGTGTCGGCTGTGGTGGGACCAGAAGCCGAGGCCAAGGGCCCCCGGGTGAGCAGCCTCAGCCGGCGGAGCCCCACCTGCCCGGTGTGCACGAAGACCCTCAGCTCCTTCAGCAACCTCAAGGTGCACATGCGCTCACACACCGGTGAGCGACCCTATGCCTGCGACCAGTGTCCCTACGCCTGTGCCCAGAGCAGCAAGCTCAATCGCCACAAGAAGACCCACCGGCAGCTGCAGCCTCAGAGCCCCTGCCTGGCCGACACCAGTCAGGAGCAAGCCTCCGCGGCGCCCCCTGAGCCGGCTGCCCACGCTGCCACCCCGGCCAGCACCCTCCCGTGCCGCGGCGGGGAGGGGGCAGGGGCTGCTGCCACGGCAGGTGTCCAGGAACCAGGGGCTCCTGGTGGTGGGGCTCAGGCGGGTCCTGGCGGGGAAGGCTGGGGAGCCACCACGAAGGAACAGAGAACTGACCCGACAAAGAGCCAGAAGATGTCGCCCAAGAAGACGCCCAAGTCTGCGGGCAAGAGCCGCGGGCCGGGGGGCAGCTGCGAGTTCTGCGGGAAGCACTTCACCAACAGCAGCAACCTGACGGTGCACCGGCGCTCGCACACGGGCGAGCGGCCCTACATCTGCGAGCTCTGCCCCTACGCCTGCGCCCAGAGCAGCAAGCTCAACCGCCACCGCCGCATGCACGGCCTGGGGCCTGGCAGCACCCGCTTCGAGTGCCCCCACTGCTGCGTGCCCTTTGGCCTGCGCGCCACCCTGGACAAACACCTGCGGCAGAAGCACCCCGAGGTGGCCGGGGAGGCCTGAGCAGAGGCTGCCCTCCCCACTGCCCTGCTCCGCTGTTAACACTTCTGTTTGACCTCTTCTCCCCTGTGCTGTGAGTAAATCCGCCCCTTGTTACACACACATTTGGACTCTGGCTTTCTTGGGGTGTCTGAGGTGGGGCAGGAGGCTTCCCCTCCTTGGGGTGGACGGCTGGACAGACCGGTTTGGAATGAGGGGGTGAGGGGAAAGGCCAGCCCCCAGTGCCTGGGGCACAGCAGGACTGGCACAGAAAGCCGCGTTCCCGGTTCCTGGGGAGGGCGAGGCCAGGGCAGGGGCTGAGATGAGGGCGGGGAGAGGCCCGGACCTGTCACCAGAGGCCCTGGGCAAAGTCCTGGCCTGTCCTCCACATGCCGGGCTCTGGGCCCTGGGCCCTTTCCCACCAGCCTGTGCACTGGCCCCGCTGTGAGTAGCTGGATCAGCCACTCTGGCCACACTGGCGCCTGCCCCCAAGCCAGTCCCTCCCCAGCTGGCCCTGGGTTTGGGAGCCCCGCGCCCCACCCCCTGCCTCCCCCGCACGGAGGACAGTGAGGCCACATGAAGGGAATTAAATAACGTTTGATTTTATTTCACTAGATAAAACCAGCAGCATCACAACTTGAGCCCTGCTCCCCTTCAACCCCCCTCTTCTGCCTAGTGTCGGTAATGGGGGCTCCGGGACCGGGACCTCGAGCGTCTGCAGAGAGAAAGGGGGATCCCGTGAGAGGGCAGGCAGCGGGAGCCTGCTGTGTGCATACATGCCAGCACACTGGGCTGCACATGTGCACATGCCAGCACACTGGCTCAGCACACTGGCTCAGTGGCAGAGAGCAACATGGGTGGGGGCGGAGGGCCTGGAGGCCGGCTCACCTTCGGGAAGAGCTGTGTTCTCGACCTGGGAGGGAGGAAAGGGCAGAAGGCACAGTGAGTGCCAGTGGGCACCAGGACTGAACGGCTGGTGGTGTCCCCACCGAGGAGGCTACATTGGTCAGACGTCACGAAGTGTGACCAGCAGTCAGGGTGCACAGTCACACCTTAAGGTTTTAATTTAGGGAAGGCAGATGTGGGCAGGGTACCACGGTCTTTGGTAACCTGGTTTTGACATCCTTTTAATGCCCCAGAGCCCCAGCCCTGCCGGCCGACTCACTGTAGCGGGGGGAGGGCGAACGGCTCTGCCGGCTGTACTGGCGTTCCCATTCTTCTCGCTCCTTCTCTCTCCGCTCTCGCTCCCTGCAAGAAAAGGAGGCAACCCAGGGGAGGAAGGGTGAGTGGGTGGCAGAGCCCTGCAGGAGGGCCAAGCTCCAGGGGCAGGGACTGCCATTGTCCCCACCAGGCGGCTGTGCTGGGTGGAGCAGGGCTGACACAGGGTGGGCCACTTGGCACTCTCCAGCGTGGATGCATACTTTTAGTGCTCAATTGGCCCCCGTGGGAACAACTGCGATCTACACCTTAGGGCTGTGCTGATGGGGCACCTCTCCATGCCTGGCCAGGACCTCGCTGATTTCTCCAGCAGGCCTTTGGAGGGCTGGGGTGAAGGTGGAGTAGGGAGAGGGGGGGGCGGGCGGGGAAGGGACTACTCCCTCTCCACTTAGAAGAACAAACAGAAGGGTCTAAAGCTGGTGGGCAGCGAGATGCGATCAGAGCCAGATCTGGCTGACCACAACACCGAGTCCCCAGGAGCCAGCCCCATCTCCAGACAGAAGGCCAGCCCACGTAATGAACGGACGACAGCAAGTGCAGCCTGAGCCCTGCGCCTCACTGCCTGTCTTAGCAGGCCCGTCCAGCGGGTACAGGGTAGAACCAGAAATGAGTATCAGACCGCACGAACCTCCCCTTGCCCACACCAAGCACCAAGGCTGCCAGTTGTCCGGGCCAGCTGAGACTCAACAGGCACTAATCTGCAGGTTCCCCTCAGTGCTGACCAAGGATTTCCCTGCACCCAAGTGTGAAGTGAGACTCTAAGAGGGCCACACAGCAAGGCAGAGCTGGGACAGACCCCAAGTCTAACCAAGCTACAAAAGAGATAAGAAATTCATCAGAGGGGCAGAGAAGCCCCTCTGGCAGCCTGGCCAGAACCACTGCAAGCCTGGCCTAGCGTCTTGGCCAGGACACCAACAAAACACTAGCCAATGACAACTATGGCCGTCAGGCAGGGGGTTTAGCACCCTGAAGGAAGTAAAGCAAGGTTGGAGAACAGAGTCTTCTGGGGTGCTACCCGAGATAGGACGCTCGGGGAGGGCCTCCCAGGTGAATGTGTGGGCAGCTGGGAAAAAGCTGCCAAGAGAACAGCAAACTCAACAGACTGGCAGCAGAGGCTGGAGCAGAGCTGGGGCTGGTGGGAGGAAATGAGAAACTTTCGTCCACCCAGGGGTTCGAGCAGGGCTTGAGCTGAAGGTGGGTCCCAGTCTGCCCCTGTTCCCCCACGAGGCCCAGGCAGGCCAGAGGCAGAAAGCTACGGCCCCAGTCCAGGGATGGAGGGGTGGGCTTACTTCATTCGGATCTTCCGGGCCATGGCACGAAGTTCATCCTCCCGCTCCTGCAGAAAGGAAGCTGTGAGGGCTCCTGCGGGGGGGGGGGGGGGGGGCCCCCCNGGGGGGGGGGCGGGGGGGGGGGGGGGGGGGGGGGGGCCCTCCTGGACTGCACCTCACTCCCACCCTTACCTGGCGCTCATGCTCCTGCTGTATCATCTTCTCCTGAGCTGCCTTCTTATCCGCCTTGACTGTCGAAAGAGAAGACACGGTAGCCTCTCGCGTCCCCCTTTCCAGGTGTACAGGCTGAGCTCAAAGGCCCAACCAGACCACCCAGGTCCTTAGTATGGCAGCCGCAGAGCTGGTGCGCACCGGCTCCTTCCCCTGCACTGCCAGTCTGAAAAAGGCCAGGAGTGGGGAGCCCCGGGGCAGATGGGGAACATACACTGCCTGTTCAACGCCTTCTGCATCCTCAGCTTCAGCTTCTCCTGCGGCGTCAGCTTGGGCTGGGGAAGGGGGAGAAGAAAGGGGAGAGGGGGTGGGTGTCCCGGAGCTCCCACAACCCACCTCATCCGAGAGCCTGGGAATCGTAGGGGAACAGGGGCAGACTGTGGACACCCACCACGAGGTCTGGGAGGGACAGTGAAGAGGGGCAGGGGACACAGATCTCAGGGGCAAAGCCTTCTCAGCCCCCCTCAATCCCTGGGGCTGGAATCCCGGCCCCCCCGGTCCCCCCCGGCAGGCCCACCGGGCCCAGTTCTTGGGCACTGCTGCTGCGGGAGTTAGACGGGCGAGTTCCAAATTCTTACTGACTTTGGCAGCTCCTGTCTCTTTACCAGCGGCAGGTTCGGCCCTGGGTGGGAGTGGGGCAGAGGGCATGGCTGGGTGGAGGAGCAGGGCAGTCACCACCTCTGACCCCACTCAGCCTCTGCACTGCCGAGACCAGAGAACCAAGGCCTCAGATGTCCCCAGTGAGGGTCCATGGCCCCCTCAGAACCACCCTCCAGGTCAGGACCGAGATCCCTTCAAAACGAAAAAGCGGGGTCCACCTCCCACCAGAGGCTGACAATCTTCTTTCTCCAGACCTGCCCCTGCTCACTTTTTCAGCTTCTCGCCCACAGCGGGGGACGCTGCCGGCCTGGTCAGCTTTTCCCTTGGGGGCGATGGCGAGTGACTCTGGCTGCGGCTGCGGCTCAGGCTGCGGCTACGGCTGCGGCTCCGGCTGGGGCTGCGGCTGGGGCTCCGTGTGGGGCTGCGGCTGCGTGACAGGCTGAGGGACCAGCTGCTACGGCTGCGGCTGCTGCTATGGTGCCGGGGCCCCCGGCCGCCCCGCCTGTACCAGTCCCCTGAGCGTGAGCGGCTCCTGGCGGGAGAAGGGCTGTGAGATTCGGGGCTGACAACCCCCACCGGCTACAATCTCCAGCCTTCCTGCAGGGCCCCATGTGGACAGTCCAAGGCGTGACTCTTTCTCCCGTCCTGCTACCTTCCTCGGACCCCCCGAGCTGGTCATCTCCCTCGGTCTCTGAGCTGTCTCCCTTGAGATCCCCACAACCCACAAGGGCCCTCCACCTTGCGTCCCACTTCATTCCCACTCACCACTTCCTGAGGCGGCCGCCTCTGGGAAGGCGGGGCCAGGCGCATCACGTCTCCCTTACGCAAAACACACAGTTCTGGGCACAACAAGGTGCCCTCTCCACCCTCACCATCTCACCTCACGGGAACAGGCTCTAACACCAGCTGGGACAGCCCCCACGCCCACTCCCCTAACCATCTGCTGCGCAGACCCTTTCTGTGCTCAGGACCCCCAGAGGCCCGAGCAAGGGCTCCCCCATCAGGCCGGCCTCTGCGCTGCGAGCAGACCCCGCCTCCCTTCTCCAGCCTTTCTCCTGTCCCACCCTGGGGCAGCAGACAGGGCACGACCTGGAAGCCAGATGTAAGCCGCGCTTTCTGCCGAGACTGTCCTGGGTTTACACACAGTTCTCATTCACTGGCCACGCAGGGAAAGCAAAATCTGTCCTTTAAAAACCTCGACTGAATGCTCTTGAGAGAGAGACACACGCAACCTTGTCTGCCACAGTGTAGCCAACAGCCCACCAGATGGGGCCTGTGCTCCCCAATTCCCCAGCGCTCACCCATTTCACCTGCCAGATCCTGCAGGTCACTGACACCGAGAGCCACACAACCCAGGCAATGACACAGGGATGACCTCCAGCACTGCTCGTGCCAGGCCCTGAGCTAAGCAAGCGCTTACGTGGGTTTACTCGCCACGCCTCCGCCGCCCATGAAGGACGCTACCGTATCTTCACTCCACAGATGAAACCAGCCCCCCAGAAGTCACTAGCAGGACCAAAATTCACACCCAGACAGTTGGTCAAGGTGCAAGCTCCTAGCCACTGAGCCACGCTGCCTTTCCACAAACAGCCCTGGTCCCCCCAGGACCCCCCAGGAGAGCTCACAGGAAGGAAGTTCAGTCCCAAGACGCCTGGTTCCCCGCTGGATCTGCAGCTCTAGACTCAACCCCAGCTGCTGTGCAAAGAGCTGTCTGATTTCTCTGGCCCCTCTGCACCCATAGCTCTGAGAAAGCCACAGGACACAGAGCACCCATACCCCTCTGCCCCTGGGTCGCCATGAGAAGAGCTCAGCCCCCTGCCTCACAGCACGACAGCAGTGCTCCACCCGTCACCTGGCGCTCCCTCACCTTACACCAACCCCACCAAAGGGCAGTGCCTGGTGTCCTCCCTCAGAGCCTGGCCTCACTGAGACAAGGGCCTGGGTCCTCACCTGCCACGCACACCCACCACATACCTGCTTCTGCGCCGGGGCCCGTAACCACCACGCCGGGCAGGAGAGCGGGAGTAGCGGTGTCCATCTCGGGAGCCCCCGCCCGAGTGCCTCCTGCCTCGGCTGCGGGACCGAGAGTAGCGTCGGGAGCGGGACCGGGAGCGGGACCAGGATCGGGAGCGTGAGCGTGGGTGGCGGCCAGAGCGGTAGTAGCCTCCACCGCGGCGGGAGCGGGAGCTGGAACGGGAGCTGGAGCGGGAGCTGGAGGTCCTCGAGGCAGAAGAGGAGGAGGAAGAGGAGGAGGAGCGGCGGCTGCAGGTGGGGCACGGAGGGCCGGTCAGCACAGGCCTGGGCCAAGGCCCCCCACTGCCCCAGGTCCCCCCCATGGCTGCCAGGGTGTAGGGCGGGCAGCGTGAGCGTTACCGACCGGGCGCTGGCATTACGTCCCGGGGCAGGGCCGCTGGGCTGGGGGGGTGCGGGGGGCTTCCCTGTGGCAGCCCCTGATGCGGCAGCTGCAGCAGCAGCTGCCGCTGCCTCCTCATCGCTGCCCCCAAAACTGGTGATGAATGTGATCTTCTCCTCTCGGCCTGGGGTTGGGGATCGGGAGCGGGAACGGGACTCAGAGCTGGACTCCGAGGGCGACCTAAAGAGCAGGAAGAGGGAGCTCCACTGCCAGCTCTTGCGGCCCATCCAGCAGCCAGCCGGACAGAGCCCCTGAAGCTGCAACAGCTCAGCGACGCCGCACAAGGCGCGGAGCCAGGGGCAGAGATGCCCGCTGTAAAGGTCTTGATCACGGCCACACGGCCTCTTCTGGACTGATTTCTCATGGCTACATAAGGGGACAGCAGAGCTGTTTAACACGGAAAGATGTCCTCAACGTGCATTTCAAGTCAAGTGGGAAAAAGCGAGAGCTAAGGTAAGAAAATACGGTCCAACGCACTTTGTGAAAGGTACCTGACCTCCCTCACCGCCCCCGCGCACTTGCCGAATACCGCCGTGCCAGCTGTCTCACCGGCGTGCGCGTGCATCCTTGTCCCGACCCCGAGGGCCCCCACAGGCAGTCCCACTCGCCCCAGTCTCAAGGGGGAACTGTCAGGCTACGGTTCTGCAGCTACCCAAGTTCCCTCCCAACCCCTCCCAACCACCTCAAGCTCCAGGGGAAATACATACAGCCAGACCCTTCCAGGTTCTATTTCTCACTGCTTATTTCTGGGAGTTTAATTCTGAGATTAAAGAGGCTTTTTGATTTCTAAGCCATGCCTTTCTGCAGGGTCATTTTTCTAACAAGTTGTACTAATGTAAATCAGAAAATTAAAGATGGTTCTTGCTAAAAGAAAAACATTGAGAACACAAGCTAATATGCTAGAAAACAGAGAAATGACCCAGACCCACAGCTACACCAAGCACCAAGACCCCTGAACACTGCTCCAACTCCGTGCCCTCAGGACAGCCTACAGAGTGGACCCCAGTCCTTCCTCACCATGCCTGCCCCATCGGGGGGCCTGTTAGCTACTTTCCCTGGGTCTCAAAGAACTCACCGCTTATAGGGGTCATAAGTGGGACTGTCTCGGCGGGCATAACTGTAGAGAGAAAAAAACGAAAAGGGAGATCTCGGTATCTGAGCAGGCATGGAACTGGGTTCCAGCTCCCCAACCTTGGGAACCAAGGCCAGGCGCGAGCATAAGAGAAGGGGCGCTGGCTCCGCCTCTGCCTACCCTGCCTCAGACATGTCGGCAGCCCAAACCCTGGCCACTTCCCACCAACAGTGGTCCAGATCCCTCTGGGCCCTGACAACAAGGACTTCAGCAGCTTCGGTTCTGCTTGGCTTCGCAACTACAACCTGGAAGCGTCCCTCTTCTCACTCCACGTCTCCAGTTCTGCTAAGTGGGTCCTTATTTATCAATGCTGCTGACGAAAAACTAGGAACGCAAACACGTCTTAGATGCCTACTATATACCTGGTACTAAGTGTCTTATTTCAACTTTTAACAGTTCTCTGAGGAGGCACCACAATTACTTACACTTCACAGCTGAGCAAACTTAGGCCCAGAGAGGTACAGTCACCTGTCAAGCTCATGAAGAGAGGAGCTGAGATTCTGACACAGGCACGTGGCCCAAAGGCGACGCTGTTACATGCTGCACTGACCGGGGCTTCCACGACGATGAAATCAAGATCAGCATGACTCTCCACTGAGTGTTCTCCACCCACAGCAAGCCCTGACCCCACACAGGTGGTCTAGGCCTCAGTGCCACCCTCAATTATGTCCCTTGAACCAAAGAAGCATGGCTGTGCACGAGCCTCCAGGCCTCTAAAGCTGCGGGAGACTTGCCTCAAGGCCTTCCACCCTAGACTGGGAGCTTCCCACCGGGGCCGAAGGCCTCATCCACACCTGCCTGAAACCTTGCCAGGGGGCACTGGCACAGGCCCTCTCCTGGGAGGTGACAGTGGCCCTCAGCCAAAGGAGGAAACTGAAGCTCAGAGGAGGAAGGCACTTCGCCAAACTGACAGCGAGGAGGTGGCCAAGCAGCAGAACTGGGTGGGAGTCCAAGGCTAGAACCTTGCCCTCAACTCTACCAGCTGCCCCATGCTGCCTCCCCACTGGCACCGGGAAGTTCTGGCAAAGGCCCAAGTCCTGCAGGGTGAGGGAGCGGCTGACAGGACAGGGTGTCCATTTGCCCTCAAGGCCACACCTCTCTATGCCTGTGGGCAGGTCATTCCCTGCTCCACCAGGGGGTCTTTTTGCAAACCCAAGTTTGCACCAAGAGTCTCCCCAGGTTCTGAGCCCAGCCCCCTCCCCCAAGAGTCCCCAAAGACTGACTCTGACAAGGCAGGGTCCAGGGAGAGGTCCTACCTGGGTGGACTAATTTTGCGGCCCCTCAGTCGCTTCTCCCGGAACTCCCTCCGTTGGCGCCGAGAGCGACGGCCCTGGGGAAAGTGGGTTCCAAGCTAGTAAGGGGAGCACCTCCCTGAGGCACACTCCAGACCCCAGCCTGGCCCGGCCCTCACCGAGTACATGGCCTTCTCCTCCTCAAGGGCCTTGGCATGTTTGATAGCTTCCGCCTCCTCCTTGTCCTTCCGGAGCATCCTGCGGGGGAACGACTGTCACAGTGGAGGAAGGGACAGGCAACAGGCAGCTGCCGCAGGAACTAAGGGCGGTCTCATGGTCCCGGGGTCTCTCAATGCTAGCGAGCCCGTGATGCACGCCAGGTGCTACTTCAGATATCCAGAAATTAATATCGAAAACAGAAACCCTCACCCTCACGGACTGATTATTTACTTCTGGCGAGGAAGCAGACAACCACCCAGGTGATGCCACCCATGGTGTGTAGATGGTAAAGCCTGACTGCAGAAGACACAGGCAGGGGCTACTGCAGTTCCCGACAGGAAGGCCAGGGAAGTTACAGAGAATGTGACAGTGGCGGAGAAACCTGGGGTGGGGGTGGGGGTGGGGTTGAGCTCTGCAGCTGCAAGTCAAGAGCACAGTGAGTGGCCCAAAAATCAGCGGGAGAACGGGCACCTGAGGCACAAGGTAGGCTGGGCGTGGGGGAGGGGAGAGGAAGTACAGACTGCCAGTTGTGAGGCCCTGGCTGCTCCTGAGAGAGATGGGGCTGCAGAGGGTTCTCAGCAGAGGGTGCTGTGTTCAGACTCAAGACCAAACAGTTTCCGACTAATTGCGCGATCACCTGGGCCGATTCTAGGTGAACTGCATGGGATGTGGCCCAGAGCACAGTGCAGCCAAATAGGAACAAGTGGGAGCACAGGAGGTCTCTCCACTAGAGACTGCCCACCTGGCCAGAACCCCCACACCTCAGGGTTAGACCCTCCTGGGTGGCAGGGAGTGGGTGTGGCCTCAGTTTCTGCCCTAAGTGGGGTTCACGAGGACCCACCCCAGGAGCTCGGGCCTGCGTGGCGCAGAGCCAGGTGCGAGAGTGCTAGCAACAGTGACTGTCAGTAAGGATGAACGTCAGGGCAGGGGGCGCAGACACGGTGGGTGTCAGCCAGCAGGCCTCACCTGACGAAGTCGCCATCAGCCATGCCATAGGTTGTGGCCTGTTTGTTGAGATCTGCCACCTGCTCCTGGTTTAGTTCATCCACGTCCACCTCCACATCTGCACCAAGAGAAAGGCTGTCAGGGGCCCAAGGCGAACCAAAGGACGGGGAGAAGGGACATGACCCTGGGAAGTGAAGGGGACAAGGGGGAGCCCCACCAGACTGGAGGCGTCTGCAGGGAAGGAATGAGTCAGCTCACCTCAGCATCCCCAGGCCGGCAAGGGCTTGGCCAGAGGCAAGCAGAACAAACGGTGGAGGGGTGGGCCCACAGGAGGGGTGGGAGGGTGAGCAAGAGGTGTGCAGGGCTGAGGCAAGAGGAGGAGAGAAGGGCAGATGGACAGAGGTGGGAAGGAGGCAGGGGTGTGGGTCCAGCGTTTGGGAGCTGACTATGGGGTAAAAGGGAGGTGGGCTGGCCACTCGACACCACAGTGGGCAGCAGAGGGGCGGAGGGGAGCTGGGAAGAGAGGAGGAAAGACGGGTGACATCTGAGCAGTGGGTCTTCAGGGAAAGGTGAACGGCTGCAGGGGGATGAGGGTCAGCTCTGTAAATGGACGAACACTTGTTTCCAGAGGAGAAAGAGAAGGGAAAAAAGAGACAGACAACCCAAGCAGAGAACGGAGCCAGAACCTAGGCAGGGACAGTGTCATAAAAGCAGTGTCCTAGGAACGAGAAAGGAGGGGCTGGGAGACCAGGAGCAGAGGACACGCAAGAGGCAGGGAGGACGGCAGGAGACTGGAGAGCCCTGGAGCAGGGGAGGGACGACACAAAAAACGATGCCCAGGGACTGCGGGGGTGGGGAGGGCAGAGAGGGGACCCCACCGATGTCGGGGATGACCTCATCTTCGTCCGAGTTGCTCTCCTCCTCGGCCGGTGACTCCTCCTCCTCCGTTTTTTCTGTCACCTTCTCCACCTCAGCCACTGTGCTGTCCTCGTAGGTGTAGCCGATGGAAGCCTTCTTCTCTGCCAGCCTGGGACGGGGAGCCTGTGAGCCAGGGCCAGGTCCAGCAAGAGCAGGACACAGCCCAGAGCAAGCCTTGAAGGCCCCCCACACACTGGCCAGAGTTCCTCACCCTCCAGGGCCTCACACATGCTGCCCCTCGCCTGGAAGTCTCTGTGCCCGCCCATCACCAGGCCTCTTCCTCCAGGCCCAGTTCCAAAGCCCCATCTTCCAGGAAGTCCTCCCAGGCCAGGTCAGACACTGTCCTGAGCACCTGAGTGCCACCCCTGCTGGGTGGTTACTGTCAGGGACAAGGTCTGTGCCCCCCACTAAGCGATGCCTCCCTCAGGGACAAGGTCTAGACTACCTTGGTAACGCCCAGAACAGGCCAGGGGCCATGGCACAGTGTCCCGAGACACTGTCCACCTCAACCTGGAAGTGGGGTCATGGGTCAGGGTTAGCCACCCAGAAGCGCCTGGCACACGGAGGAAAGCAGCCAGCGCTTAGGACCACAAAGAGGGGAGTCTCGACAGCCTGAGGAAGGCGTTGGGGCTCCCAACCTCAGGACCCCAGGAGGCCCGTGGCTGCCCTCCTGGAGAAGGGGAAGTCCAGCCCCTGCAGAGGAACAGCGTGTGCAAAGGCCCAGTGGGACTAAGTGGTCAGACTGGGTGGAGAAGAGAAGCTGCTCTGGCGGGATGACAACTGGGACTTTCGCTGCTGCTCTGGAGGGTTGTTCCAGAGTAAGGCCCTACAGAACCCCACTTTCCCTACGGCGCAGTCTGCAGGAGCCCCCCTCTAAGGGGCCTGGGGATGCCGCTGACTGTAAGCTCACACAGGAGCCCCATCTCCACCATCCTCACAACACCCGCCAGAGGAGACCCGGGCCGGGGCCCGTCTGATGGAGGCGTGCAGCCAGGCTCACGGCGGAGGCCTTCACGGAACCCAGGCTGCCTCAGCACAGGCGCGCTCCTCTGCGGGCGAGAGCCAGTGTCCAGGCTCGTGAGCCAAGCCTTTCCCTCCGACCACTGCTGCCCCTGCTGAGCGCCTGTCAAGGGAGCACCCACTGTGCGCCCAACACCAGTCTCGGCTCCAGGGGATCCCAGTGGACAGGCTCGCAGCCTGTCCCCTCCCTGCCCTAGACCCCAGCTCACTTCTTCTTCTCGTCCTCGCTGGGTCTCTGGAGGCCTCCGTACAGCTCATCGATGTAGATCTGGTACAGGCACTGCTCCTCTGAGACTGCAAGGTGAGAGCACGCGGGCAGAGTGGGCAGGGCACAGGGAGTTCAGGGGGTGCACAAAAACATAAGAGGGAGGGTGCAGCCCAGTGCAGCCAGGCACAGAATCAGCAGCTCCCAGGTAACTACCAACTTCAAATGGGGGGACAGCAACAACCAGGGCCCTAGCACCTTATGTCTTCCCAACCCCAGTTCTCACTTCTGTAGGTGAATGCTTGGTACCAGGGGCTGCCGCCACCGCCGCCTGGGAGGTCTCTGGCGGGACCCGTTAGCACTAAAACCTGTCCTGAACGCCGGTGTCACCCGGGCCCCACAGGCCACGCCACTGTGCGTGTCTCTGGCTCGCTGTGGTCTGGGCCACCTGGGCTCTCGTTCACACGCCACGCCCACCTCGGGGAGCCCAACAATGTACCAGAGCCTTGCCCCATCTTCCCTGCAGGGATGCAGGGAGGCTTGACAGGTCCCTGCCTGCTGTGGGCCTCAGCGTTTCCACCTGTACAGCCACACAGACAGGCCGCATCAGCTCATAGGTGAGGCAGCACAGCCCTCCCTTCCTCCCACAGACACCCACTTCCTGCACATCCTCTACAAAGCCCCAAGGAGGGCCCTGCTGACCTGTCACATGAGGGCTTCAGCCACATGGGCCTTCTTTCTGCTCCCTCCATCCCCTCCCCTAGCCCTGTGGCCCACCCCAGACTCAGTCAGGCCCCTCAAAGGCCATCTGTCACAGCCCCGTCTCACTTCACAATCACTACCTTGTTGAGATTATGTGGCAGCTGCCCTTTCCCCTGATCTAGAACAACGCCTGACACACCACAGGAAGGGAGGGTGGGAGGGGCAGTGAATGAAGTCAAACAGAACTAAGGGAAACCCTGCTTTCATCACCAAGACTCCCTACAGCCTCGGGGGAAGGCGAAAACAACAGTTATCAATGATGATGAAGAACGTGCCTGGGTCTAAGGCCCCTCTGCTAGAATTTTGGCCACCTCTGACTTCAGAGATGCTAAAATGCCTATCCTAGAAACAAATCAATGTGGGAACAGTGAACCCACAGGGAGGGCAACTGTGCTAGGGCTCTATACGCTACTCCCCAAATGCTCACAAGCACCCCAAGAAACCATCATTGTCACCCCTCTCTAGATGGCCGAGGAACTCATGAGGGGTCCAACCTTTCAACTCCAGGAGAGGAAATCTGCAAGTCCTCTCAGGAGCCCTGGGCAGGGAGAAGATCTGGAGGGTCCCTCTGACACAGCGTTCCCTCCCAACCGCTAAGGCGCAACGTCCCTGTCCGAGGTGGGCGTCACTCCGACACGCTGCGTGTTATGCAGATGTTGTAAGACAACACAAAAAGCCCAAGTCTGTCAGGGCGCCCCTCCAGCAAGCCCGGAGCAGGGGCTGTCTCTAGTCTCTGCTTCCCCATCTGCAAAATGGCAGTGGTGGCAGCTTGGAGATGAATACTGGGCCTTCAAACACATGTAACACGTGATAGGTGAACCCCGACCATCAGGCTTTGTTTAAAGCAAGGAGACATTTCCTCTCGGGAGCTGACATTCCAAGCCCTGTGGGCAGGGGAAACCCGCAGAGGGAAAACGTATTCTTGCTGAACGTGTCGCCCCAAAGGTAGAGGAGAAAAGGCTCCGAGTCAGCGGGCGTGGGGAGCGCTGTTTGCCCTGGCAGCAGCATCTTAGCTCTGCAGAACCCCTTGAACCCACTTGGAGACAGAGGCCCCGAGACAAGGAGATAGATGTGGACAGAGCCAGTCCATGACAGAGCTGGGACCAGGAAACCCAAGGTCCCTTTTGTTCCCAAACTTGTCCTAGTCTTCTGGTCCCCCCCAACACCAGCTTCCCAGATACCCCCCCAATCCACTCACTTCCCGCAAAGTCATTCTGCACCAGGCCTCGGTAGCGTTCGTAGTTGCATTTCCGCTCGTCTGATTCCTGTTCTGGAGAGCTGTGGGGGAAGTCAAGGTCTTGTGATCAGTGGAGAGATAAGACCCCACCCCAAACCAGCAGGAAAGAGCAAGTGTCCTGGCTCAGCCTGGGGGAACCACCTCCCCCTTGCACACCTCCGTTCCCTCCCCGGTACCCAGGAGGTAACAGGCAGGCCAGAGCTCGAGAAGAGGCGCCGGCGAGCTGCCGGGGCACTCACATGGTGGTGAGCAGCGGGGGAGTGTAGTCGGGAATGTGGTCCAGGTGGGCGCGGACATCGAAGCGGTCAATCATGTTGTTGGTGTCCCCCTGCCAGGGCATCCTGAAGTGGAGAGCAAGGGCACAGGAGCTTAGGGGTCCCACTGCCCAGAGCACAAAGCACCTATTTCCTGCCACCTCGAGTTTGGGAGGCCTCTCTGATTCCCATGGCCCCAGACTTCTGTCCTTAGCCAAAACATCACCCCCTGCAACCCATTTTTAGGCTTCTAGCCCAGGAACAGGGAGTCATCGGCCTTGGAGTTGGGCAAGGTGAACCAGGTTCTGGGGGCACAAGATTAGCCCCACTCCCCCAAAACATCCCTCCTGGCAGCCTATTCCACCCGTCTGGGGCTCTGGCTCCAGCAACAGCCAGTTCTTTCCAAGTCCTTCAACCTCCGCTGCTCCATCCCAACCTCAGGAGCCTTGCCTGAACCGCAGATGCTGCTTCCCACGAAGGCCACGCCCTCCCTGCCTGGGTGCCCAAAGGCTGTCTATATCCCAGAGTCTGCGGGGTCTGACTGCTGACCCGAGGTCACAGAACTACCCCGGCCCAAACTCAGTCTTACATGTTAACGGGACTCTCGGCGGCCAGGGCGACTGCAGAATCCAGGTGTACCTTGCAAGCTCGACCGTGTACCTGCAGGAACTGGGCGGGGTCCTTTTTCTGCAGGGATGGGCAGGACAGTCACCACCCAACTGAGTGCCAAAGCCGGCGCCGCAGACACCACCAAGCTTAGCAGCAAGCTCACCTCTGCCGCAGCTCAGAGATGAACCAATCTGCACTGCGTGGCAGCACCCCCCGAACCATCTAACCACTGCGGTGAGGAGGGACTTCCTGTCCGGGTGGTGGCAGAAGCTGAGCTCCGGCTTAGTCTTGCGCACAGCAATACTGAGACCACCCTCCCTAAAATGCCACGTGACTTTTTCGCACCCCCTACCCCAGGGACGCTCATTCAGAGCCAGGTGTGACACTTCGATGGAGACCAGCCCCTCCAACACAGGACTGCCACACCGGTGAAGGTGACCTCCGTCATCGGTCATCAGAGAAACACGAAGCGGAGCCACAGACACCACCTGACTACCTGGGATGGCCTCAGACGAAAGAACAGACAACAGCAACTACGGACGAGTTCAGAGACACTAGGTTCTTCCAAAGGCGAAACCAAGAACTGTGAGGTGACCCAGCGCTTCCAGCCTTACATATAAACAACCCAAAAGAAATGAAGACATAGCCAAATGTCGCTTAGCGACAGGGATGCACCCAGAGAAATGCGTTGCTAGGGGATTTTGTCCTCATGCAAGTGTGTAAGAGCAGGACTACTAGCTGGCCAGCACGCTCCACAGCAAGGCCGCAGTGCATGGCCTGCGGGGGCCGCGTCACACCCGTGACCCATCACAGGCCAGAAACGCCGCGAACCCCCACTTGACTACTCGACACCTGCATACAAATGTTCACAGCAGCCAAAAAGGGGCAGCGCGCCACCTGGCCGTCACAGATGACAGCTGAAGTACAGCGGACCCGGACAAAGAAGGACAGCCCTGAAAGGACCGCGGTGCTGGGCCGGGTCACGGTGTGGCTGAAGCTAGAAAACACGATGCAGAGCGGAAGAAGCCAGCCACGAGGGCCACGGTTACAGGGAATGTCTAAACGGGCAAACCCCAACGAGAAAATTGGATTAGCAGTTACGGAGGGCTGGAAGTGGAGCGCGGGTGGGAATGGGTTGCTAACAGGTAAGGGTGCCTCTTCAGGGTGACGAAATTTTCTGAAATTAAAGTGTGGGAATGGTCATACAACTCCATGAATATGCTGGAAACCACTAAATTAACTGTACACTTCAAAGGAGAGGGCTTCAAATAAATGAGAGCGCACATGCACGGACAAAGACCAGGGGTAAGTCCCCTTGAGTCTGTGCCCTCAGTCACGCCCAAGCCCTCCAGGGGGTGGGGGGATCACAATTCCAAGGCCAGGAACAGAGAAGCCACAGCAGCAGCTCTCACACCTGAGCGGTCCGGTGCTGGGCTGGGCGGAGCTCCAGCCACAGGCCACGGCAGAGAAACCCACAAGAGCCACGAGACACCGGCCACCTCCCCAGAGTCTGACCCCTTCCCATCGCCTGCCCACCAGTATGTCCTCACCCCGGACCACGCTGGGCACCCCCACACCCCCGCAGCCCACTGTGACATGGCTGCAGCCATGTGCCCAGCGCACATGCACGCTTGGCTGTCTCTGCCTGACTGCTACCTGCCACCTCCAGTACACCCCCAGGCCCCCTCGTTCTCTCTACTCAGCACCTCGGGGCTTGCTCTTTCCTGGGCCTGCAGCGCCTCACACCGCATCGCACCCTCACTTACTTTAGGTCTTCTAGACACCTTCCTTCTCTCTCTGCAAGACCTTCTTTGCTCCCCTCACCACACCCATGTTCAGAACAGCCACCACCTGCTGCTCCAGCTTACAAGCACCTCTCACCCACCTCCCACAGCAGAGCACGGCCCCCATGAGGCAGGGCCCTGTTCTGGTCATGGCTACATCCCCTGGGCCAAGGGCCTGGCCCACGGCAGGCGCTCGTGAACACTGCTGGTGGAACGAGCTATAAAAACCACCAGCATCGGGCCTCCCTGGTGGCTCAGTGGGTTAAGCAAAGCAAACCGCAGCCACTGCAGCACGAGTTCGATCCCTGCTGCCGGCCAGGGAGGGGACCCACATGGTGCAGCAGACCTCTCCTGCTGTGCCCGCTG